>CM077447.1:4694973-5294973 GCA_039654765.1 Mylopharyngodon piceus
GGACATGCTGAATTCAAAACTATCTACATGTCATAACATCTTTACACCATTTGATTTTTAGCATGTAATCTATATTCTTCAAACACATAAAATAACCATACTTAACATTTTTACAGAGATATATGGTGAACACTTGTAGAGCTGATTTAGGAAGATGTAAGATGTGTATGAAGAAGTCTACTGTTGTTTCTCTGGTTTGTTTTCCCTCTCTCTCACACACACCAGGCCCACTGAACTGAAGTGTCAGAATTCTCTCTCTCACTCTCACTGTAGGGACGGACAGAGACAATCAACCACAAAGTTCACTGCGCCGATACCAGCTCATGCATACAGTTTATCTAGAGTACACGCTTTGCTGCTCTTTAAGTCTGTATAAAGTTTGAAAGCATCTCTCAGAAAATCTAATTTACTTTAAGGAACAGTCTAATGCCCCAATGTTATCAAATGAGCCTCAGCAGAGAGTGTTTCCCCAGGATTAGAACCAGCCGTCACTAACTTTACCAAGTATATCTGCGTCTCAATGCGCATACTATCCATTCTAAATAGTATGTGACATTAGTAACATTCAATACTATTTAGGGCGGATAGGGTGGATAGTATGCACATTGGGATGCTGGGTATGACTTGTCTTGAGAAACACACCACCTAATGGACAGATGTACCTAATGAAGGATCTTACTTCAGCTGAATCCTACACGCGATTTAGTGTTTTATGATAGGTCTATATTATGTTATTGTACCAATTATGCATTTATATTGAATATAAATTTGGAGGAAATGATCAGAAAGGGAATATGCCTTTAAACAGTCTAGGCCTCTGGCACCTTTTTGCTTCATTAGAAAAAAAAAAAAAAATCTTCGTCAACAGTGGACATGTTGAGCATAACATTTTGTTTGCTTAAAACTGAGTCATAAATTAACTTTACATTCATAAATTGATCCATGAGAAATATTCATAGCAGAAAAAGTGTGACAGCCTCAGATGAGTAGAAATGCTTGTAGTCAACATTTAATTGAGGAATGCAATAAACAGGCTAAATAAATAAATACAAATAATATAATAAGCTTGTGGATCATTAAAAAACCTGTCTTGAGAGGATTACTGCCTCACATGATTTTACAGTACTACAATCAACATTGGTGAAGTATTTCGTGATAATAATATTTTACAAACGATTAATCATGCAGTTACCTATAAATGAAATCATGACCATTTTGGGAAAAGTTCATCATTCAGTAATTCATGGTGAATCTTTAGAAAATTATCACTAAAGTACTAAATCACTAAATATCACTAAATTAGTCACTAAAATGTAGGCCTATAAATAAATTGGATAGAGTCAGTGAAAGAGCCCGTCAAATACAGAAAAGATTTTGTTATTGTTGTTGTTTTATGAGATTTTTGTCAGTAATTTTTTTTACATGGCAGGTAAAATATTAAAAATTAAAGCAAATTTATCCAGGTAGCCTATATAGCTAACAGACCTATCATATTTTGGTAAATTGCTAATATGGGTTAGCTAAAGAAATTCTCAAAGACGGGGGTCACATAAAAATCATTAGTTTGCTTTGTGTTACAATAAACTGTAATATTTTATAATAATATATCGTATAGGATATATCCTAATTTAACGTATGATATGGTTTTGATCATAGGCGTCTTTGAAAATAGGCTAGGCTACATAAAATAGCAAAATAAATATTAATATATTTATATTCTTACATACATAACAGAAAATGTGCTTTGTTTATTAGGCTATTTTCTTCCCGCTGCAGTAACGTTAGCCGATAGGCTATAACATATGTAGGTTAATTAAAATGTGCTCACTTCAAATATTAAGTTTCAACAAAATGTATTTAACAGATAATATATTTAATACATTTATTCCTAATAAACATGATATATTTCCAACATAATTGTACAATATTTAAAAATATTAGCCGTTTAGGCCTATTTGGTAGTAACCGTGCAGTTCAATTGTTCATCTTTTTGAAGTTATTGTCATTATTCAGTTGTAATTATGTAATATAATATTAGCCTACATATTGTTCTGAAGTTGTTTTTTAAATTAAATTCCTTAGCTAGGCTGTGTCTATTAGCCACTATGTCGTCAAAGTGAGTTCAGAATGTCGCGCGTCTAAAACCTTGAAACTCTTCACACTTTACTCACTCACTCGGTTTGTAGCTGCTCTAGTCTGATTGATTGATACCATCAGTGGTTCATCATGGGACAGAGAAGTTCACGAGTACGATCTTTTACGGATAGCGAGCAGGTTTACGACCCAAACCCCAGCAGCAGCAGCACGGCGGAGAAACACCATCCTCATCGGCCTGATGAGAAGCCTGTTGATGTTGCTGAGGGAGAGGGAGACGTACTTCCCAAGTCGCGTCCGAAAAAGAAGAAAAAGAAAGGGGGCAACTTCTTTAAGTGGCTCTCTTTCGGTGGGAAGAAAAAATCCACCAAAAACAAGAGCTCAGATCAGGGTGAAATGAAGGCCCAAGATACTGAGACGGAAACACCCAGGAGAAGTACCGACGGTAAAAGACACAACCATGTTATAAAGTCACTTCAAGTTCAGAATTTACACCTAAATGAGTAATGGGAACTTTTCTGCCCCCTATAGGGTGGTTTTAAATAGACCCTGTATAATAATTAAGTGTAAAAATCAATAAAATTCTACTTTTTTGCCCTTCAAAAAATCAGTTAATCAGTTAATTGACTGCTAGCTAACTTCTTGTGCTGATATTCTCCTCTTCAGATCAAAAGTCTCTACAGTCCATCTCCAGATCTGTAGAGGTCATTGATCTCGAGGAACCTCCTGCCGGTGTTATTGAAGTCCTTCCTGCTGCTGAGCCTCTGGTGCTTGAAGAGCTCCAAACTCAAGTTCACGACGCTCCAGTCAGTCTGACAGCAGTTGAAACGTCTCCTCTGACGAAACTGCTGGACAGTAATGACGTGAACATGAGACCTGAGGGTGAGTTTCCTGTCACAGTTCCCAACAATAATCTCCCAATATCTGCAAAGCAGCACCACTAAACATCGTCATCTTCTGTTCATCTTTTAATAGACAACATCTGCTGCCGATATGCAATTGGCCGTAAGCTGGGGCAAGGTGGATTTGGTGCCGTCTATGAAGGCACTCGTTTGGCGGATGGCCAGAAGGTTTGATGTTTTTTTACTTAGGAAATAGTTTTTGATCTGAATTATCTCACTTTATACAACACAAGCCATCTACCTGTATCATATATTCACTATTTAGGGCTCTTGATCTGTTAGAACTTAAATTCTCGCTTGGAATATATGATACGACCTCTACACACATTAATTGCTTTTTGTTTTGTCCATCAGGTGGCAGTGAAATTTGTCAAAAAGACAAAACACACGGAATGTATCAGCATTGTGAGTATAAGTGATTTTTCAAAAGACAAACTCACTCAAGACTGAGTTAAATCCCTGTTTAAAACCATCTGACATCATATAATGTTGCTTTCTTCCAGCCTGATCATCCCGAGCCCCTTCCCAAAGAAGTCGCTCTGACAATCCTGGCCAATAAAGGTCCAGCGACGGACATCATCAAGCTGCTGGACTGGCAGGACCAGCAGGACTTCTACGTCATGGTCCTCGAGCGTTTCTCACACAGCATGGATGTGTCTCGCTTTGTGGAAAGCAACGGCGGCAGCGTCGACGAGAAGTTTGCTCGGCTCATCATGTGGGGGGCAACAATAGCCGCTGATGTGTGCTGTCGCCGTGGGGTTTACCATGGAGACATAAAATTAGAGAACCTGCTGATAGACTTTAAGAACCTCGAAGTCAAACTCATTGACTTTGGATGCGGCGATCTCCTGACAGAATCTGCCTACACGAGATTCTGTGGTGTGTATTAGTTCTCAAAACTCTTGTGAATCAGTGAACTCATGCTGCGGTAGAGACTCACACATGGGACAAACTCTCTTTCCTCCAGGCACAATGATGTACTGCCCTCCCGAGTACAGGATGAAGGGCGAGTTTCATGGAAAGCCGGCGACGGTCTGGACTCTGGGGATCCTCTTGTTCAGAATGCTGTGCGGATACTTTCCAGATACTTTCGACCTGTACAGGATCAATATGAACACCTGGTACAAACCTGGCTTGACAGAAGGTGATTTGTACAATTCTAATGCAAAACTTCATAGGCTTTATAGGAGATGGCTGTATAGATATTACAGGAATTTGTCGGCTTTCTGACCTGAAGATTTTAGAATAAGGATTCAGTAGAGCGATGTAAAGTTTACGGTAATAATCAGATGTCTCTCCATCTTTCTGCACAGACTGCTGCCATTTGATCTGCTCTCTTCTGCAGCAGAAGCCTGAGCGTCGGCCTGATCTGGAAAGGATCATTCACCACGAATGGTTTTAGGTACCGAGCCATGAGCTAGAAACTATTTAAGATGTATTTTGAACATCTCACCTGTTCGAAGTGTAATAAATTTAAGCAATAAAACTCATTTCTGTTTTTTGTTCCAGGTGTAAGATCGGTCACAGCCACTCCAGAAGTGTCATTGGTTCAGAAAATCTCTTTCTGTTTGATGAAAAAATCCACCAAAAACAAGAGCTCAGGATGAGATGAAGGACCAAAGTACTGAGATGGAAACATCCAGAAGTACCGACGGTAAATGAGAATATTGAACTTTATGTAGTTTCCTGGAGCTCTTCAAAGTCACTTCATAATTTACACCTAAATATGAGAAACTGGAACTTTTCTCACCTGTTCTAAGTGTAATGAATTTAGGCAACAAAACTCATTTCAGTTTTATTTGTTCCAGGTGTAAGAGCGGTCACTCCAGAAGTGTCATCTGTTCATCTGTGTGTCTGCGGGCTGAATCCAGTGGTGTCTCCATCCATCCGCTTTAGCCTCTTGCATCTTGGCTTGAAGCAGCAACATTAGCATCTGGCGCTACTGCTTTCCGAAGGATGTGAAAATAAATAATTGTATTGTTGTAAATAATTTGAGAGTTGAGTAGCTCCTCTGAACAGCCGCAGAGGTTCCTGTCAGAGCCTTCAGAGATCTACTGTTGAGTCAAAAAAAAAAAGTTATCAGACATGTTACTATCCAGTGCCTTCAACTTGTGTAAAATTGTATTTTATACTTCATATTCAAAACAATAAAAGACATGGTTTTGCAGTACATGGATTAATCATAATTGATAAATGAAAAACTTGAATGAAAACTGACATATTGCACTCTTTCTATTGAAACTTAAACCTAAATGTAAATCTTAACATTGAATATTTCTTATTTAATTCCATAAAGAAACACTTTTGTAAAAGACTAAGAGAATGATTTTATTTTGCAGATATTAAATGTGATTGATGATTTTGCAATATTGGTTGTAAATAATAATAAAAATATTATTTTATAAACTTTAGGGAGGCTGTTAACTAATATCTGCTCCTATGCATAATAGAGAAGATGAATATGATCCATAAAAGTGTTTTGTTTCTGAAGCTTCTCCAGCATTGCACATTTACTATGTTTCCCTAATCAAACACACTTGATTCCGGTCATCAGCTCATTAGTAGAGACTCCAAGACCTGAAATGGGTGTCAGACAAAGGCCCTGTCCCAAATGAAAAGCAAAGCCCTCGTGGTCCACACTTTCGTGACGTAATGCGTCCTTTGACTGTCGGCTAGAAGTCTGCAGCGGCGCTCACTTCAGTGCGGGTTCAGCAGAAGTTCGCATTGAGGGCGTATAGGGGCACTCGTGAGCACCGTTCTGAAAACTACAATGACAAATGGGACACCCTATGGTCTTGTCAAGTGCACATGAAGTGTGCCATTTGGGACAGGGCCAAAGGAGACATTCAAAATGTGCAGTGTTGGGGCTCCAGGAAGAGGTTTGGGAACAACTGCACTAATGGCATCAGTAAAAGCAAAAATAACAAAGTACATTCAATAATTTATGTGAGTGAATAGTTTCTAGTAATACATATGTAAAAGTGTGCATCATCTGGAAAACATCACACTCCATTTTAGGTGCCGTATTTGAATATTTGTGTACAAAATCACATTCATATTCAATACAGAATATACAGTGAGGTCTTTTCAGATTTACAAACACATATATTTCATTACAAATTAGAATAAGATTTAGAGTAAATATGTACATATTATGTATTTGTACTATTTAAAATATTATTTACAGCATGTATTATATTTTATTAATTATTAGTGCACTGTAAAAAATGATTTTTCTTAGTCGTGAATAAAACAAGGGTTACTGGAGTGTTTTACAAGAAAATACTGTTTGAGACTTTCTACTTCAAAATTTCACGTATAATTCCATGTCTTGCTTTCTGTTTCTTTGTAATTAATTGTGAAATTCACTAGCAAATTCTGAGTGAAAATTGTTTCTACACCATTTTTTTCTTCAGTATATTTATAAAAAGGAAATATTCTTACATTGCTAGTCGTTGACTCAAAAGTTCTAGTCTCTCGTCTCTCAGCGGCTGCGTCCGAAATGGCTTTCTCTCTTGAGTGGGTACTTGTTTTGAATAAGTACTTACTCTGTGACCGCTAAATAAGTAAGTACTATATAGTATGAATGTGTGCAGCATAAATGTATTGCTGACGTATTACATTTGCCATGTTGTCATTATCATGTGACCTACCAGTGCCTACTTTACAGTAGTGAAGTATGTGATTTCGGACGCAGTCAGGGATCCACAAAAGCTCCCCCACTCCAGGCACCAAGAGGTCTACAGCAGCCAACTGTCCAAAACAACAACAACATCAACAAAAATGATCAGGAATGAGCAGTGAGCACATGGATGTGAGGAAAGTAAGAAGAAATAGGTTTCATGGACATGCTGAATTCAAAACTATCTACATGTCATAACATCTTTACATCATTTGATTTTTAGCATGTAATCTATAGTCTTCAAACACATAAAATAACCATACTTAACATTTTTACCGAGATATATGGTGAACGCTTGTAGAGCTGATTTAGGAAATTGCAAGATGTGTATGAAGAAGTCTACTGTTGTTTCTCTGGTTTGTTTTCCCACTCACTCATGTACACCAGGCCCACTGAACTGAAGTGTCAGAATTCTCTCTCTCACTGTAGGGACGGACAGAGACAATCAACCACAAAGTTCACTGCGCCGATACCAGCTCATGCATACAGTTTATCTAGAGTACACGCTTTGCTGCTCTTGTAAGTCTGTATAAAGTTTAAAAGCATCTCTCAGAAAATCTAATTTACTTTAAGGAACAGTCTAATGCCCCAATGTTATCAAATGAGCCTCAGCAGAGTGTTTCCCCAAGATTAGAACCAGCCGTCACTAACTTTACCGAGAGTATATCTGCGTCTCAATGCGCATACTATCCATCCTAAATACTATGTGACATTAGTAATATTCAATACTATTTAGGGCGGATAGGGTGGATAGTATGCACATTGGGATGCAGGGTATGACTTGTCTTGAGAAACACACCACCTAATGGACAGATGTACCTAATGAAGGATCTTACTTCAGCTGAATCCTACACGCGATTTAGTGTTTTATGATAGGCCTATATTATGTTATTTTAGTAATTATGCATTTATAATGCATTTATATTGAATATAAATATGGAGAAAATGATCAGAAAGGGAATATGCCTTTAAACAGTCTAGGCCTCTGGCACCTTTTTGCTTCGTTAGAAAAAAAAAAAGAATTCTTCGTCAAAAGTGGACATGTTGAGCATAACATTTTGTTTGCTTAAAACTGAGTCATAAATTAACTTTACATTCATAAATTGATCCATGAGAAATATTCATAGCAGAAAAAGTGTGACAGCCTCAGATGAGTAGAAATGCTTGTAGTTAACATTTAATTGAGGAATGCAATAAACAGGATAAATAAATAAATACAAATAATATAATAAGCTTGTGGATCATTAAAAAAACCTGTCGAGAGGATTACTGCCTCACATGATTTTACAGTGCTACAAACAACATTGGTGAAGTATTTCGTGATAATAATATTTTACAAACGATTAATCATGCAGTTACCTATAAATGAAATCGTGACCATTTTGGGAAAAGTTCATCGTTCAGTAATTCATGGTGAATCTTTAGAAAATTATTTTAAGTCACTAAAATGTAGGCCTATAAATAAATTGGATAGAGTCAGTGAAAGAGCCCGTCAAATACAGAAAAGATTTTGTTATTGTTGTTGTTTTATGAGATTTTTGTCAGTAATTTTTTTACATGGCAGGTAAAATATTAAAAATTAAAGCAAATTTATCCAGGTAGCCTATATAGCTAACAGACCTATCATATTTTGGTAAATTGCTAATATGGGCTAGCTAAAGAAATTCTCAAAGACGGGGGTCACATAAAAATCATTAGTTTGCTTTGTGTTACAATAAACTGTAATATTTTATAATAATATATCGTATAGGATATATCGTAATTTAACGTATTATATGGTTTTGATCATAGGCGTCTTTGAAAATAGGCTAGGCTACATAAAATAGCAAAATAAAATAGCAAAATAAATATTAATATATTTATATTCTTACATACATAACAGAAAATGTGCTTTGTTTATTAGGCTATTTTCTTCCCGCTGCAGTAACGTTAGCCGATAGGCTATAACATATGTAGGTTAATTAAAATGTGCTCACTTCAAATATTAAGTTTCAACAAAATGTATTTAACAGATAATAATTTAATACATTTATTCCTAATAAACATGATATATTTCCAACATAATTGTACAATATTTAAAAAATATTAGCCGTTTAGGCCTATTTGGTAGTAACCGTGCAGTTCAATTGTTCGTCTTTTTGAAGTTATTGTCATTATTCAGTTGTAATTATGTAATATAATATTAGCCTACATATTGTTCTGAAGTTGTTTTTTAAATTAAATTCCTTAGCTAGGCTGTGTCTATTAGCCACTATGTCGTCAAAGTGAGTTCAGAATGTCGCGCGTCTAAAACCTTGAAACTCTTCACACTTTACTCACTCACTCGGTTTGTAGCTGCTCTAGTCTGATTGATTGATACCATCAGTGGTTCATCATGGGACAGAGAAGTTCACGAGTACGATCTTTTACGGATAGCGAGCAGGTTTACGACCCAAACCCCAGCAGCAGCAGCACGGCGGAGAAACACCATCCTCATCGGCCTGATGAGAAGCCTGTTGATGTTGCTGAGGGAGAGGGAGACGTACTTCCCAAGTCGCGTCCGAAAAAGAAAAAGAAAGGGGGCAACTTCTTTAAGTGGCTCTCTTTCGGTGGGAAGAAAAAATCCACCAAAAACAAGAGCTCAGATCAGGGTGAAATGAAGGCCCAAGATATTGAGACGGAAACACCCAGGAGAAGTACCGACGGTAAATGACACAACCATGTTATAAAGTCACTTCAAGTTCAGAATTTACACCTAAATGAGTAATGGGAACTTTTCTGCCCCCTATAGGATGGTTTTAAATAGACCCTGTATAATAATTAAGTGTAAAAATCAATAAAATTCTACTTTTTTGCACTTCAAAAAATCAGTTAATCAGTTAATTGACTGCTAGCTAACTTCTTGTGCTGATATTCTCCTCTTCAGATCAAAAGTCTCTACAGTCCATCTCCAGATCTGTAGAGGTCATTGATCTCGAGGAACCTCCTGCCGGTGTTATTGAAGTCCTTCCCGCTGCTGAGCCTCTGGTGCTTGAAGAGCTCCAAACTCAAGTTCACGACGCTCCAGTCAGTCTGACAGCAGTTGAAACGTCTCCTCTGACGAAACTGCTGGACAGTAATGACGTGAACATGAGACCTGAGGGTGAGTTTCCTGCCACAGTTCCCAACAATAATCTCCCAATATCTGCAAAGCAGCACCACTAAACATCGTCATCTTCTGTTCATCTTTTAATAGACAACATCTGCTGCCGATATGCAATTGGCCGTAAGCTGGGGCAAGGTGGATTTGGTGCCGTCTATGAAGGCACTCGTTTGGCGGATGGCCAGAAGGTTTGATGTTTTTTTACTTAGGAAATAGTTTTTGATCTGAATTATCTCACTTTATACAACACAAGCCATCTACCTGTATCATATATTCACTATTTAGGGCTCTTGATCTGTTAGAACTTAAATTCTCGCTTGGAATATATGATACGACCTCTACACACATTAATTGCTTTTTGTTTTGTCCATCAGGTGGCAGTGAAATTTGTCAAAAAGACAAAACACACGGAATGTATCAGCATTGTGAGTATAAGTGATTTTTCAAAAGACAAACTCACTCAAGACTGAGTTAAATCCCTGTTTAAAACCATCTGACATCATATAATGTTTCTTTCTTCCAGCCTGATCATCCCGAGCCCCTTCCCAAAGAAGTCGCTCTGACAATCCTGGCCAATAAAGGTCCAGCGACGGACATCATCAAGCTGCTGGACTGGCAGGACCAGCAGGACTTCTACGTCATGGTCCTCGAGCGTTTCTCGCACAGCATGGATGTGTCTCGCTTTGTGGAAAGCAACGGCGGCAGCGTCGACGAGAAGTTTGCTCGGCTCATCATGTGGGGGGCAACAATAGCCGCTGATGTGTGCTGTCGCCGTGGGGTTTACCATGGAGACATAAAATTAGAGAACCTGCTGATAGACTTTAAGAACCTCGAAGTCAAACTCATTGACTTTGGATGCGGCGATCTCCTGACAGAATCTGCCTACACGAGATTCTGTGGTGTGTATTAGTTCTCAAAACTCTTGTGAATCAGTGAACTCATGCTGCAGTAGAGACTCACACATGGGACAAACTCTCTTTCCTCCAGGCACAATGATGTACTGCCCTCCCGAGTACAGGATGAAGGGCGAGTTTCATGGAAAGCCGGCGACGGTCTGGACTCTGGGGATCCTCTTGTTCAGAATGCTGTGCGGATACTTTCCAGATACTTTCGACCTGTACAGGATCAATATGAACACCTGGTACAAACCTGGCTTGACAGAAGGTGATTTGTACAAGTACAATTCTAATGCAAAACTTCATAGGCTTTATAGGAGATGGCTGTATAGATAATGCAGGAATTTGTCGGCTTTCTGACCTGAAGATCTTAGAATAAGGATTCAGTAGAGCGGATGTAAAGTTTACGGTAATAATCAGACGTCTCTCCATCTTTCTGCACAGACTGCTGCCATTTGATCTGCTCTCTTCTGCAGCAGAAGCCTGAGCGTCGGCCTGATCTGGAAAGGATCATTCACCACGAATGGTTTTAGGTACCGAGCCATGAGCTAGAAACTATTTAAGATGTATTTTGAACATCTCACCTGTTCGAAGTGTAATGAATTTAAGCAATTAAACTCATTTCTGTTTTTTGTTCCAGGTGTAAGATCGGTCACAGCCACTCCAGAAGTGTCATCGGTTCAGAAAATCTCTTTCTGTTTGATGAAAAAATCCACCAAAAACAAGAGCTCAGGATGAGATGAAGGACCAAAGTACTGAGATGGAAACATCCAGAAGTACCGACGGTAAATGAGAATATTGAACTTTATGTAGTTTCCTGGAGCTCTTCAAAGTCACTTCATAATTTACACCTAAATATGAGAAACTGGAACTTTTCTCACCTGTTCTAAGTGTAATGAATTTAGGCAACAAAACTCATTTCAGTTTTATTTGTTCCAGGTGTAAGAGCGGTCACTCCAGAAGTGTCATCTGTTCATCTGCGTGTCTGTGGGCTGAATCCAGTGGCGTCTCCATCCATCCGCTTTAGCCTCTTGCATCTTGGCTTGAAGCAGCAACATTAGCATCTGGCGCTACTGCTTTCCGAAGGATGTGAAAATAAATAATTGTATTGTTGTAAATAATTTGAGAGTTGAGTAGCTCCTCTGAACAGCCGCAGAGGTTCCTGTCAGAGCCTTCAGAGATTTACTGTTGAGTCAAAAAAAAAAAAAAATTATCAGACATGTTACCATCCAGTGCCTTCAACTTGTGTAAAACTGTATATTTTATACTTCATATTCAAAACAATAAAAGACATGGTTTTGCAGTACATGGATTAATCATAATTGATAAATGAAAAACTTGAATGAAAACTGACATATTGCACTCTTTCTATTGAAACTTAAACCTAAATGTAAATCTTAACACTGAATATTTCTTATTTAATTCCATAAAGAAACACTTTTATAAAAGACTAAGAGACTGATTTTATTTTGCAGATATTAAATGTGATTGATGATTTTGCAATATTGGTCGTAAATAATAATAAAAATATTTTTTTACAAACTTTAGGGAGGCTGTTAACTAATATCTGCTCCTATGCATAATAGAGAAGATGAATATGATTCATAAAAGTGTTTTGTTTCTGAAGTTAGAGTAAATATGTACATATTATGTATTTGTACTATTTAAAATATTATTTACAGCATGTATTATATTTTATTAATTATTAGTGCACTGTAAAAAATGATTTTTCTTAGTCGTGAATAAAACAAGGGTTACTGGAGTGTTTTACAAGAAAATACTGTTTGAGACTCTCTACTTCAAAATTTCACGTATAATTCAATGTCTTGCTTTCTGTTTCTTTGTAATTAATTGTGAAATTCACTAGCAAATTCTGAGTGAAATTTGTTTCTACACCATTTTTTTTCCCAGTATATTTATAAAAAGGAAATATTCTTACAGTGCTAGTCGTTGACTCAAAAGTTCTAGTCTCTCGTCTCTCAGCGGCTGCGTCCGAAATGGCTTTCTCTCTTGAGTGGGTACTTGTTTTGAATAAGTACTTACTCTGTGACCGCTAAAAAAGTAAGTACTATATAGTATGAATGTGTGCAGCATAAATGTATTGCTGACGTATTACATTTGCCATGTTGTCATTATCATGTGACCTACCAGTGCCTACTTTACAGCAGTGAAGTATGTGATTTCGGACGCAGTCAGGGATCCACAAAAGCTCCCCCACTCCAGGCACCAAGAGGTCTACAGCAGCCAACTGTCCAAAACAACAACAACATCAACAAAAATGATCAGGAATGAGCAGTGAGCACATGGATGTGAGGAAAAGTAAGAAGAAATAGGCTTCATGGACATGCTGAATTCAAAACTATCTACATGTCATAACATCTTTACACCATTTGATTTTTAGCATGTAATCTATAGTCTTCAAACACATAAAATAACCATACTTAACATTTTTACAGAGATATATGGTGAACACTTGTAGAGCTGATTTAGGAAGATGTAAGATGTGTATGAAGAAGTCTACTGTTGTTTCTCTGGTTTGTTTTCCCTCTCTCTCACACACACCAGGCCCACTGAACTGAAGGGACGCGACTCTCTCTCTCTCTCTCTCTCTGTAGGGACGGACAGAGACAATCAACCACAAAGTTCACTGTGCCGATACCAGCTCATGCATACAGTTTATCTAGAGTACACGCTTTGCTGCTCTTGTAAGTCTGTATAACGTTTGAAAGCATCTCTCAGAAAATCTAATTTACTTTAAGGAACAGTCTAATGCCCCAATGTTATCAAATGAGCCTCAGCAGAGAGTGTTTCCCCAGGATTAGAACCAGCCGTCACTAACTTTACCGAGAGTATATCTGCGTCTCAATGCGCATACTATCCATCCTAAATACCATGTGACATTAGTAATATTCAATACTATTTAGGGCGGATAGGGTGGATAGTATGCACATTGGGATGCAGGGTATGACTTGTCTTGAGAAACACACCACCTAATGGACCGATGTACCTAATGAAGGATCTTACTTCAGCTGAATCCTACACGCGATTTAGTGTTTTATGATAGGTCTATATTATGTTATTGTACCAATTATGCATTTATATTGCATTTAAATATAAATTTGGAGGAAATGATCAGAAAGGGAATATGCCTTTAAACAGTCTAAGCCTCTGGCACCTTTTTGCTTCATTAGAAAAAAAAAAAAAAATCTTCGTCAACAGTGGACATGTTGAGCATAACATTTTGTTTGCTTAAAACTGAGTCATAAATTAACTTTACATTCATAAATTGATCCATGAGAAATATTCATAGCAGAAAAAGTGTGACAGCCTCAGATGAGTAGAAATGCTTGTAGTTAACATTTAATTGAGGAATGCAATAAACAGGCTAAATAAATAAATACAAATAAAATAATACGCTTGTGGATCATTAAAAAACCTGTCTTGAGAGAATTACTGCCTCGCATGATTTTACAGTGCTACAAACAACATTTGTGAAGTATTTCGTGATAATAATATTTTACAAACGATTTATCATGCAGTTACCTATAAATGAAATCGTGACCATTTTGGGAAAAGTTCATCGTTCAGTAATTCATGGTGAATCTTTAGAAAATTATTTTAAGTCACTAAAATGTAGGCCTATAAATAAATTGGATAGAGTCAGTGAAAGAGCCCGTCAAATACAGAAAAGATTTTGTTATTGTTGTTGTTTTATGAGATTTTTGTCAGTAATTTTTTTACATGGCAGGTAAAATATTAAAAATTAAAGCAAATTTATCCAGGTAGCCTATATAGCTAACAGACCTATCATATTTTGGTAAATTGCTAATATGGGCTAGCTAAAGAAATTCTCAAAGACGGGGGTCACATAAAAATCATTAGTTTGCTTTGTGTTACAATAAACTGTAATATTTTATAATAATATATCGTATAGGATATATCGTAATTTATCGTATTATATGGTTTTGATCATAGGCGTCTTTGAAAATAGGCTACATAAAATAGCAAAATAAATATTAATATATTTATATTCTTACATACATAACAGAAAATGTGCTTTGTTTATTAGGCTATTTTCTTCCCGCTGCAGTAACGTTAGCCGATAGGCTATAACATATGTAGGTTAATTAAAATGTGCTCACTTCAAATATTAAGTTTCAACAAAATGTATTTAACAGATGATAATTTAATACATTTATTCCTAATAAACATGATATATTTCCAACATAATTGTACAATATTTAAAAATATTAGCCGTTTAGGCCTATTTGGTAGTAACCGTGCAGTTCAATTGTTCATCTTTTTGAAGTTATTGTCATTATTCAGTTGTAATTATGTAATATAATATTAGCCTACATATTGTTCTGAAGTTGTTTTTTAAATTAAATTCCTTAGCTAGGCTGTGTCTATTAGCCACTATGTCGTCAAAGTGAGTTTAGAATGTCGCGCGTCTAAAACCTTGAAACTCTTCACACTTTACTCACTCACTCGGTTTGTAGCTGCTCTAGTCTGATTGATTGATACCATCAGTGGTTCATCATGGGACAGAGAAGTTCACGAGTACGATCTTTTACGGATAGCGAGCAGGTTTACGACCCAAACCCCAGCAGCAGCAGCACGGCGGAGAAACACCATCCTCATCGGCCTGATGAGAAGCCTGTTGATGTTGCTGAGGGAGAGGGAGACGTACTTCCCAAGTCGCGTCCGAAAAAGAAAAAGAAAGGGGGCAACTTCTTTAAGTGGCTCTCTTTCAGTGGGAAGAAAAAATCCACCAAAAACAAGAGCTCAGATCAGGGTGAAATGAAGGCCCAAGATATTGAGACGGAAACACCCAGGAGAAGTACCGACGGTAAATGACACAACCATGTTATAAAGTCACTTCAAGTTCAGAATTTACACCTAAATGAGTAATGGGAACTTTTCTGCCCCCTATAGGATGGTTTTAAATAGACCCTGTATAATAATTAAGTGTAAAAATCAATAAAATTCTACTTTTTTGCACTTCAAAAAATCAGTTAATCAGTTAATTGACTGCTAGCTAACTTCTTGTGCTGATATTCTCCTCTTCAGATCAAAAGTCTCTACAGTCCATCTCCAGATCTGTAGAGGTCATTGATCTCGAGGAACCTCCTGCCGGTGTTATTGAAGTCCTTCCCGCTGCTGAGCCTCTGGTGCTTGAAGAGCTCCAAACTCAAGTTCACGACGCTCCAGTCAGTCTGACAGCAGTTGAAACGTCTCCTCTGACGAAACTGCTGGACAGTAATGAAGTGAACATGAGACCTGAGGGTGAGTTTCCTGCCACAGTCCCCAACAATAATCTCACAATATCTGCAAAGCAGCACCACTAAACATCGTCTTCTTCTGTTCATCTTTTAATAGACAACATTTGCTGCCGATATGCAATTGGCCGTAAGCTGGGGCAAGGTGGATTTGGTGCCGTCTATGAAGGCACTCGTTTGGCGGATGGCCAGAAGGTTTGATGTTTTTTTACTTAGGAAATAGTTTTTGATCTGAATTATCTCACTTTATACAACACAAGCCATCTACCTGTATCATATATTCACTATTTAGGGCTCTTGATCTGTTAGAACTTAAATTCTCGCTTGGAATATATGATACGACCTCTACACACATTAATTGCTTTTTGTTTTGTCCATCAGGTGGCAGTAAAATTTGTCAAAAAGACAAAACACACAGAATGTATCAGCATTGTGAGTATAAGTGATTTTTCAAAAGACAAACTCACTCAAGACTGAGTTAAATCCCTGTTTAAAACCATCTGACATCATATAATGTTGCTTTCTTCCAGCCTGATCATCCCGAGCCCCTTCCCAAAGAAGTCGCTCTGACAATCCTGGCCAATAAAGGTCCAGCGACGGACATCATCAAGCTGCTGGACTGGCAGGACCAGCAGGACTTCTACGTCATGGTCCTCGAGCGTTTCTCGCACAGCATGGATGTGTCTCGCTTTGTGGAAAGCAACGGCGGCAGCGTCGACGAGAAGTTTGCTCGGCTCATCATGTGGGGGGCAACAATAGCCGCTGATGTGTGCTGTCGCCGTGGGGTTTACCATGGAGACATAAAATTAGAGAACCTGCTGATAGACTTTAAGAACCTCGAAGTCAAACTCATTGACTTTGGATGCGGCGATCTCCTGACAGAATCTGCCTACACGAGATTCTGTGGTGTGTATTAGTTCTCAAAACTCTTGTGAATCAGTGAACTCATGCTGCAGTAGAGACTCACACATGGGACAAACTCTCTTTCCTCCAGGCACAATGATGTACTGCCCTCCCGAGTACAGGATGAAGGGCGAGTTTCATGGAAAGCCGGCGACGGTCTGGACTCTGGGGATCCTCTTGTTCAGAATGCTGTGCGGATACTTTCCAGATACTTTCGACCTGTACAGGATCAATATGAACACCTGGTACAAACCTGGCTTGACAGAAGGTGATTTGTAAAAGTACAATTCTAATGCAAAACTTCATAGGCTTTATAGGAGATGGCTGTATATATAATGCAGGAATATGTCAGGCTTTCTGACCTGAAGATCTTAGAATAAGGATTCAGTAGAGCGGATGTAAAGTTTACGGTAATAATCAGACGTCTCTCCATCTTTCTGCACAGACTGCTGCCATTTGATCTGCTCTCTTCTGCAGCAGAAGCCTGAGCGTCGGCCTGATCTGGAAAGGATCATTCACCACGAATGGTTTTAGGTACCGAGCCATGAGCTAGAAACTATTTAAGATGTATTTTGAACATCTCACCTGTTCGAAGTGTAATGAATTTAAGCAATTAAACTCATTTCTGTTTTTTGTTCCAGGTGTAAGATCGGTCACAGCCACTCCAGAAGTGTCATCGGTTCAGAAAATCTCTTTCTGCTTGATGAAAAAATCCACCAAAAACAAGAGCTCAGGATGAGATGAAGGACCAAAGTACTGAGATGGAAACATCCAGAAGTACCGACGGTAAATCAGAATATTGAACTTTATGTATTTTCCTGGAGCTCTTCAAAGTCACTTCATAATTTACACCTAAATATGAGAAACTGGAACTTTTCTCACCTGTTCTAAGTGTAATGAATTTAGGCAACAAAACTCATTTCAGTTTTATTTTTTCTAGGTGTAAGAGCGGTCACTCCAGAAGTGTCATCTGTTCATCTGTGCGTCTGTGGGCTGAATCCAGTGGCGTCTCCATCCATCCGCTTTAGCCTCTTGCATCTTGGCTTGAAGCAGCAACATTAGCATCTGGCGCTACTGCTTTCTGAAGGATGTGAAAATAAATAATTGTATTGTTGTAAATATTTTGAGAGTTGAGTAGCTCCTCTGAACAGCCGCAGAGGTTCCTGTCAGAGCCTTCAGAGATCTACTGTTGAGTCAAAAAAAAGTTATCAGACATGTTACCATCCAGTGCCTTCAACTTGTGTAAAACTGTATATTTTATACTTCATATTCAAAACAATAAAAGACATGGTTTTGCAGTACATGGATTAATCATAATTGATAAATGAAAAACTTGAATGAAAACTGACATATTGCACTCTTTCTATTGAAACTTAAACCTAAATGTAAATCTTAACACTGAATATTTCTTATTTAATTCCATAAAGAAACACTTTTATAAAAGACTAAGAGATTGATTTTATTTTGCAGATATTAAATGTGATTGATGATTTTGCAATATTGGTCGTAAATAATAATAAAAATATTTTTTTACAAACATTAGGGAGGCTGTTAACTAATATCTGCTCCTATGCATAATAGAGAAGATGAATATGATTCATAAAAGTGTTTTGTTTCTGAAGTTAGAGTAAATATTTACATATTATGTATTTGTACTATTTAAAATATTATTTACAGCATGTATTATATTTTATTAATTATTAGTGCACTGTAAAAAATGATTTTTCTTAGTCGTGAATAAAACAAGGGTTAATGGAGTGTTTTACAAGAAAATACTGTTTGAGACTCTCTACTTCAAAATTTCACGTATAATTCAATGTCTTGCTTTCTGTTTCTTTGTAATTAATTGTGAAATTAACTAGCAAATTCTGAGTGAAATTTGTTTCTACACCATTTTTTTTCCCAGTATATTTATAAAAAGGAAATATTCTTACAGTGCTAGTCGTTGACTCAAAAGTTCTAGTCTCTCGTCTCTCAGCGGCTGCGCCCGAAATCACATTCTCTCTTGAGTGGGTACTTGTTTTGAATAAGTACTTACTCTGTGACCGCTAAAAAAGTAAGTACTATATAGTATGAATGTGTGCAGCATAAATGTATTGCTGACGTATTACATTTGCCATGTTGTCATTATCATGTGACCTACCAGTGCCTACTTTACAGCAGTGAAGTATGTGATTTTGGACGCAGTCAGGGATCCACAAAAGCTGCCCCACTCCAGGCACCAAGAGGTCTACAGCAGCCAACTGTCCAAACAACAACAACATCAACAAAAATGATCAGGAATGAGCAGTGAGCACATGGATGTGAGGAAAAGTAAGAAGAAATAGGTTTCATGGACATGCTGAATTCAAAACTATCTACATGTCATAACATCTTTACACTATTTGATTTTTAGCATGTAATCTATAGTCTTCAAACACAAAATAACCATACTTAACATTTTTACAGAGATATATGGTGAACACTTGTAGAGCTGATTTAGGAAGATGTAAGATGTGTATGAAGAAGTCTACTGTTGTTTCTCTGGTTTGTTTTCCCACTCACTCATGTACACCAGGCCCACTGAACTGAAGGGACGCGACTCTCTCTCTCTCTCTCTCTGTAGGGACGGACAGAGACAATCAACCACAAAGTTCACCGCGCCGATACCAGCTCATGCATACAGTTTATCTAGAGTACACGCTTTGCTGCTCTTTAAGTCTGTATAAAGTTTGAAAGCATCTCTCAGAAAATCTAATTTACTTTAAGGAACAGTCTAATGCCCCAATGTTATCAAATGAGCCTCAGCAGAGAGTGTTTCCCCAGGATTAGAACCAGCCGTCACTAACTTTACCGAGTATATCTGCGTCTCAATGCGCATACTATCCATCCTAAATAGTATGTGACATTAGTAATATTCAATACTATTTAGGGCGGATAGGGTTGATAGTATGCACATTGGGATGCTGGGTATGACTTGTTTTGAGAAACACACCACCTAATGGACAGATGTACCTAATGAAGGATCTTACTTCAGCTGAATCCTACACACGATTTAGTGTTTTATGATAGGTCTATATTATGTTATTGTACTAATTATGCATTTATAATGCATTTATAATGAATATAAATATGGAGAAAATGATCAGAAATGGAATATGCCTTTAAACAGTCTAGGCCTCTGGCACCTTTTTGCTTCATTAGAAAAAAAAAATAATAATTCTTCGTCAACAGTGGACATGTTGAGCATAACATTTTGTTTGCTTAAAACTGAGTCATAAATTGACTTTACATTCATAAATTGATCCATGAGAAATATTCATAGCAGAAAAAGTGTGACAGCCTCAGATGAGTAGAAATGCTTGTAGTTAACATTTAATTGAGGAATGCAATAAACAGGCTAAATAAATAAATACAAATAAAATAATACGCTTGTGGATCATTAAAAAACCTGTCTTGAGAGAATTACTGCCTCGCATGATTTTACAGTGCTACAAACAACATTTGTGAAGTATTTCGTGATAATAATATTTTACAAACGATTTATCATGCAGTTACCTATAAATGAAATCGTGACCATTTTGGGAAAAGTTCATCGTTCAGTAATTCATGGTGAATCTTTAGAAAATTATTTTAAGTCACTAAAATGTAGGCCTATAAATAAATTGGATGGAGTCAGTGAAAGAGCCCGTCAAATAAAGAAAAGATTTTGTTATTGTTGTTGTTTTATGAGATTTTTGTCAGTAATTTTTTTACATGGCAGGTAAAATATTAAAAATTAAAGCAAATTTATCCAGGTAGCCTATATAGCTAACAGACCTATCATATTTTGGTAAATTGCTAATATGGGCTAGCTAAAGAAATTCTCAAAGACGGGGGTCACATAAAAATCATTAGTTTGCTTTGTGTTACAATAAACTGTAATATTTTATAATAATATATCGTATAGGATATATCGTAATTTATCGTATTATATGGTTTTGATCATAGGCGTCTTTGAAAATAGGCTAGGCTACATAAAATAGCAAAATAAAATAGCAAAATAAATATTAATATATTTATATTCTTACATACATAACAGAAAATGTGCTTTGTTTATTAGGCTATTTTCTTCCCGCTGCAGTAACGTTAGCCGATAGGCTATAACATATGTAGGTTAATTAAAATGTGCTCACTTCAAATATTAAGTTTCAACAAAATGTATTTAACAGATGATAATTTAATACATTTATTCCTAATAAACATGATATATTTCCAACATAATTGTACAATATTTAAAAATATTAGCCGTTTAGGCCTATTTGGTAGTAACCGTGCAGTTCAATTGTTCATCTTTTTGAAGTTATTGTCATTATTCAGTTGTAATTATGTAATATAATATTAGCCTACATATTGTTCTGAAGTTGTTTTTTAAATTAAATTCCTTAGCTAGGCTGTGTCTATTAGCCACTATGTCGTCAAAGTGAGTTTAGAATGTCGCGCGTCTAAAACCTTGAAACTCTTCACACTTTACTCACTCACTCGGTTTGTAGCTGCTCTAGTCTGATTGATTGATACCATCAGTGGTTCATCATGGGACAGAGAAGTTCACGAGTACGATCTTTTACGGATAGCGAGCAGGTTTACGACCCAGACCCCAGCAGCAGCAGCACGGCGGAGAAACACCATCCTCATCGGCCTGATGAGAAGCCTGTTGATGTTGCTGAGGGAGAGGGAGACGTACTTCCCAAGTCGCGTCCGAAAAAGAAAAAGAAAGGGGGCAACTTCTTTAAGTGGCTCTCTTTCGGTGGGAAGAAAAAATCCACCAAAAACAAGAGCTCAGATCAGGGTGAAATGAAGGCCCAAGATACTGAGACGGAAACACCCAGGAGAAGTACCGACGGTAAATGACACAACCATGTTATAAAGTCACTTCAAGTTCAGAATTTACACCTAAATGAGTAATGGGAACTTTTCTGCCCCCTATAGGATGGTTTTAAATAGACCCTGTATAATAATTAAGTGTAAAAATCAATAAAATTCTACTTTTTTGCACTTCAAAACATCAGTTAATCAGTTAATTGACTGCTAGCTAACTTCTTGTGCTGATATTCTCCTCTTCAGATCAAAAGTCTCTACAGTCCATCTCCAGATCTGTAGAGGTCATTGATCTCGAGGAACCTCCTGCCGGTGTTATTGAAGTCCTTCCCGCTGCTGAGCCTCTGGTGCTTGAAGAGCTCCAAACTCAAGTTCACGACGCTCCAGTCAGTCTGACAGCAGTTGAAACGTCTCCTCTGACGAAACTGCTGGACAGTAATGAAGTGAACATGAGACCTGAGGGTGAGTTTCCTGCCACAGTTCCCAACAATAATCTCACAATATCTGCAAATCAGCACCACTAAACATCGTCTTCTTCTGTTCATCTTTTAATAGACAACATTTGCTGCCGATATGCAATTGGCCGTAAGCTGGGGCAAGGTGGATTTGGTGCCGTCTATGAAGGCACTTGTTTGGCGGATGGCCAGAAGGTTTGATGTTTTTTTTACTTAGGAAATAGTTTTTGATCTGAATTATCTCACTTTATACAACACAAGCCATCTACCTGTATCATATATTCACTATTTAGGGCTCTTGATCTGTTAGAACTTAAATTCTCGCTTGGAATATATGATACGACCTCTACACACATTAATTGCTTTTTGTTTTGTCCATCAGGTGGCAGTGAAATTTGTCAAAAAGACAAAACACACGGAATGTATCAGCATTGTGAGTATAAGTGATTTTTCAAAAGACAAACTCACTCAAGACTGAGTTAAATCCCTGTTTAAAACCATCTGACATCATATAATGTTTCTTTCTTCCAGCCTGATCATCCCGAGCCCCTTCCCAAAGAAGTCGCTCTGACAATCCTGGCCAATAAAGGTCCAGCGACGGACATCATCAAGCTGCTGGACTGGCAGGACCAGCAGGACTTCTACATCATGGTCCTCGAGCGTTTCTCTCACAGCATGGATGTGTCTCGCTTTGTGGAAAGCAACGGCGGCAGCGTTGACGAGAAGTTTGCTCGGCTCATCATGTGGGGGGCAACAATAGCCGCTGATGTGTGCTGTCGCCGTGGGGTTTACCATGGAGACATAAAATTAGAGAACCTGCTGATAGACTTTAAGAACCTCGAAGTCAAACTCATTGACTTTGGATGCGGCGATCTCCTGACAGAATCTGCCTACACGAGATTCTGTGGTGTGTATTAGTTCTCAAAACTCTTGTGAATCAGTGAACTCATGCTGCAGTAGAGACTCACACATGGGACAAACTCTCTTTCCTCCAGGCACAATGATGTACTGCCCTCCCGAGTACAGGATGAAGGGCGAGTTTCATGGAAAGCCGGCGACGGTCTGGACTCTGGGGATCCTCTTGTTCAGAATGCTGTGCGGATACTTTCCAGATACTTTCGACCTGTACAGGATCAATATGAACACCTGGTACAAACCTGGCTTGACAGAAGGTGATTTGTAAAAGTACAATTCTAATGCAAAACTTCATAGGCTTTATAGGAGATGGCTGTATATATAATGCAGGAATATGTCAGGCTTTCTGACCTGAAGATCTTAGAATAAGGATTCAGTAGAGCGGATGTAAAGTTTACGGTAATAATCAGACGTCTCTCCATCTTTCTGCACAGACTGCTGCCATTTGATCTGCTCTCTTCTGCAGCAGAAGCCTGAGCGTCGGCCTGATCTGGAAAGGATCATTCACCACGAATGGTTTTAGGTACCGAGCCATGAGCTAGAAACTATTTAAGATGTATTTTGAACATCTCACCTGTTCGAAGTGTAATGAATTTAAGCAATTAAACTCATTTCTGTTTTTTGTTCCAGGTGTAAGATTGGTCACAGCCACTCCAGAAGTGTCATCGGTTCAGAAAATCTCTTTCTGCTTGATGAAAAAATCCACCAAAAACAAGAGCTCAGGATGAGATGAAGGACCAAAGTACTGAGATGGAAACATCCAGAAGTACCGACGGTAAATCAGAATATTGAACTTTATGTATTTTCCTGGAGCTCTTCAAAGTCACTTCATAATTTACACCTAAATATGAGAAACTGGAACTTTTCTCACCTGTTCTAAGTGTAATGAATTTAGGCAACAAAACTCATTTCAGTTTTATTTGTTCCAGGTGTAAGAGCGGTCACTCCAGAAGTGTCATCTGTTCATCTGTGTGTCTGTGGGCTGAATCCAGTGGCGTCTCCATCCATCCGCTTTAGCCTCTTGCATCTTGCCTTGAAGCAGCAACATTAGCATCTGGCAATATTGCTTTCCGAAGGATGTGAAAATAAATAATTGTATTGTTGTAAATAATTTGAGAGTTTAGTTTATCTGAACAGAGGTTCCTGTCAGAGCCTTCACTCTGTCAATTAGAGACTCTGATGTACTTATCCTCTTGTTGTGCATCTGGACCGTTCTCTACCGTCTCTGTGCTGATTAGAACAAGTTTGATTATCAATAAAATGTGAACCGAATCTTGATGAAGAATACTAAAATATTAGCCTTCTACAGGAGGAAAATATGGCACTTACTTGTTCAAGGAGGAAGCAAATTACCTGCCTGTATCATATGACTTATTTTTTCATTTGTCAGTATTGAGCATCCTTTTCTTTGATGTTGTTGCAGTGAGGCAAATTTGGTGTGGGTAGCACTTTATAATAACTCTTATTAATAACATTAACTCTATTTATTTTTGTTTTATTCATCTCTTATTTTATTTATATATTTATGTTTTTATATGTATTTCAGTTTTTTATGTGTTATTTCTTTTGCACTGGTCAGGGTAAATTTATAATTGTCAATACTGGCAACTCTGTATAGAAAGTGCAATAGATTGAAACATGAAAAATGAATGAACATATATACACAGCTGGCTATATATTCATATTTGAATGTAAATCATCTACTGATCTGTTATGCGTGTTTGTTGACAACATTTATTGGCATTTATTTGATACTTCAAAAAACAAGAAATTTGTTATTAATGTTATTAACAAAAGTAAAATACAGGATGTCCTAAGATATTCTCTTTTGGAAGTCAGTGTTCTACATCACAAGATCAGAGATTCTGTCTTAGAAGTTGATAATGTTATATTGCAATTTTAACTTTAATAATTGAGTGTTTAATTCCATTAAAAAAAAAAAAGAAGACCAAGAGAATGGCAAAGCTGATTGATTTTACAGTATTGTCAAAAAACAATAATATGATAATCAAAAGTCAAAACAAATGACTAAAAGATTTTTTAAAAACAGTGATTCCTAAAGCCTGTTTCTGGAGCTTCTCCAACATTGCACATTTTGTATGTTTCTCTAATCAAACATACCTGATTTAAGTCATCAGCTCATTAGTAGAGACTCCAAGACGTGAAATGGGTGTCAGACAGAAGACATTCACAATGTGCAGTGTTGGGGCTCCAGGAACCTCAGTAAAGCAAATAAATGACAAGCACATTTAATCGTTTTTTCTTTAATTTTTTAACAGTTTCAAAGCAGGCAGGAGTGTGAGAATCTTGCAAATGGAATCACATCTTTGATATTGTGGAGTCCCAGAATGCACAGCAGGTACCTCTCAAATCCCATCCCAAAACCACCGTGGGGGACGGAGCCAAACTCTCTCAGCTGCAGATACCTTTCAATCACAAAGATGCTCTCTCAGGAGGCGTTTACACGACACAACTAAAAACGGAAAACTTTAAATGCGTTTTGGCTGTTCATTTACATGACAACAGTGCAAACTTTTAAAAACAACGTAAATTTCTGAAAAAATTAACGTCATGCGTATCATGTGTTCAGTCTATAGGTGCGTAGTTTTTCTTTACAAAGTGACATCGCCAACTACTGGCCTGGCATGAATAATACAGCATTTTTAGTACATTGTTGTCGTGTAAACGGACCCTCAGTCTGGAATAAAACTGGGTGAACTGCAAAAATTGTTCTTCTGAACCTACCATTCATATGTGTCCTTCAATCCAGCCCTATGAGAAGAGAGAAAACATGTAGGAGATGAGAGTGAATACAACCTAGTAAAACCTGTGAAAGTACAGTGCTTGGCAGTGGTCAAAAAGGATTTACAAATCGACTTTTGAATTGATCCCTTCTTGTGAACTCACAGATGTGGATTCGGATGGCAATTCAATTACCACACGATCTTGGCGTTTGTCAAAAACATTATGTAATTTGACCAGGAATTTTTATGAGGGTTGTTGGGAAAAAAACAAAAACAAAAAAAAACACTGACATTCTGGATTCGGACGGCGATAAAAACCACAGACTACTGGCCCCTGTAAATGTTGAAATTACCTTTTACCAACCCCAAACTTTTGAACTGCAGTGTATCAATGTCTCAAACATTTACAGCATATATTATATTTATTACGTATTACAGTGTGAAGAGGCTCTTACTGTGCTAGTCGTTGGCTCAGAAGTTCTAGTCTCTCTTCTCTCAGGGATCCACCACAAAGCTCCCCGACTTCAGGCACCAAGAGGTCTACGGCAGCTGCCTGTCCCAAAAAAAAAAAAAAAAAAAAATCATCAGGAATGATTGAATGAGCAGTGAGCAAAGAAGAAATAGGCCTCATGGACATGCTGAATCATATCATCTTTACCCCATTTGAATTTTAGCATTTACTCTAGGCTTTAAACACATAATATAAACATATTTAACATTATTACACAGATTAGCTGGTTTATGAAAAGTCCTTGAGTAAAACTCGTGACAGGAGTAAGAGTAAGAGCTCATTCTTACAGTGTGCTTGGGCTGGTCCTGGTTGTCCCGGGCATAGAAAGGCTTCAGCTCATAGGGATAGTTAATGACAAACACTGGGACGTTTCCACAATGTTTCACTAGGAACTTCTCATGTTCTGTCTGAAGATCACAGCCCCACTAATGTAAAGCATATGTCAAAGAAAAGCAGAATAGATACTCTTAAAACAATATTATATTCAATATATAGAACAAAAAATATTCTCAAACTGAATTATACACTACCACTGAAAAGTCTGGGTTGGTACGATTTTTTTTAAACGTTTCTCTTATGCTCACCAATTTGATCAAAAATAAGTAAAAACAGTAATATTGTGAAATATTATTACAATTTAAAATAACTCTTTTCTATTTTAATATATATTTTAAAAAGTAATTTATTCCTTTGATGAAAAAACTGACTTTTCAGCATCCTTGACAGTCTTCAGTGTCACAGGATCCTTGAGAAATCATTCAAATATGCTGATTTACAGCTCAAAAAACATTTTATTAAATTTTATCAATGTTGTGCCACTTCATATTTTTGTGGAAACAATGATACAGCATTTATTTGAAACATAAACAATTTGTAACATTAAACTGTCACTTTTAATAAACTAAATGCATCCTTGCTGAATAAAAGTATTACTTTCTTATTGACCCCAAACTTTTGAATGATAATGCACTACACATGAAATGCGTGAAATGTACATCTCTATATATAGTAACTATTTAAAACACAAACATATGCTGTAATTTACTTGCCTCGGTACTGAATGTAAAGTTCTGTGAACTGCTCTTTAAAATGTCTATCGCCTCAGTGTAAGAAATGCTGTACAAAGAAAATATACGTTGATTTAAAAGAGTGCAATAAAAATGTATGGTTCACAAATCTCACAGTTACACAATCAAAAATTACAATTGATTCATTCATTATTTTCGAAAGAAGTCTTACTTGTAACAGCTTATATTCAGCCTAATCCCAAGCTCAATGCCTATTTTGAAGAGTAAAAGGACTTAATTGAACTGAAATATAATACGTACATATTAAATTTTCTTTTCAACATGAGATCCACTTGGTCCTGAGGATGTTCAAAAGAGTTGAAACAGAGTTTATTACAGCCATTATGGTGGAGAAACCATCAATGCTCTTATAAAAGCTCCTTCCATAAGAAATAATAGTATTGTTTGTCATACCCTGTGTCCTGGTGCCATATATTTGTGAAATAACTCTACATCTTCTGCGCAATGGGACAGCACATGCTCTGTGGTTGCCTTGAATAAATTCTCCATTGCCTGGAGTAGTATAGTATAATTTTATTTAATGCCATGTCAGCATCTGAGGCTATTTTCATGGCAAAAACTCAATTACAAAAATACAAATATCACATAAATACAATAAAAACCAAGCAAACAAACAACACAGCAAGTAATATTATAAAAGATTTTTTAAATTAACATACGATAAAAATTGTGGGCACATTCCTGTATACATTGGATTAATTTTAATAACTTTAATGTTACCCCCAACACTGATGTACACAGTATCATATCCATTTAAAACCACAGTCAGCTGCTTTATAGTGCATGTAATTGAACGAGTGAGGAGTATTGAGTTTTCTACCTTCATCAGGTCATCCAGTGACTCAGTGAAGGCAATCTCTGCCTCTACCATGTAAAACTCTGCCAAGTGTCTCCTGCTTTGAGAGTTCTCCGCTCTGAACGTAGGGCCGAATGTGTACACTGCTGAAAAAGCCCTACAACAGACAACCAGCAATTACAAAATAGTTTAGCATTCACCTTTAGCTAATGATTCTCATTAAGTTACAGATCTGATTTACCATAAATACATTTTGTAATGACTATTCAATGCCACAATTAAGTAATGTTTTTCAATTATTTTCATTAGGGGCTTTTCTCAGCAAAATTGATATGCAGTACAACAATTAAACTTTCTAATCAACTGACAGCCCAAATAATAATATAAAACGAAGATCAACTTTTGAAAATTGATACATGTGTACAACTAGTTTTTGACTTTACCCCGCCATCACCTCCAGGTGGAGCTGTCCTGAGACTGTTAGATAAGCTGGCACTGAGAAGAAATGTGGGTTTGGGTCATCTGAGTCATTTTTATCACCTGCGGGCTTCAGAGAACACAAATAACAATCAGTTACCATAGATTCAAACAGGAATTACTTGTTGCTACATCTCACAATTCACACTTGAACTAAGCAATACATCCTAAAATATGCAAATGATCTAAATCGGAGTTGTACCTCAACTTGGAAGAGTTCTCCAGCTCCTTCACAGTCATTTGAGGTGATTACTGGTGTGTGTATCTGCACATAACCGTTATGCTGTAACAACAATTAACACAATGAATCTACAAGAGAGGTGTTCACATACAAGCTGTGTGAGAATTATATTTTCATTAATTTGCATGTATAAATTATACAGGATTTACATTTTTATAGAATTAATTAAAGAATGATAATTCATTCTCAATGAAATTATGGTCCCATCAGAAAACTTTAGTTAATGCATTAACTAACATTAAAGGTGCAGTAAGTGATTTCTGAGAAACACTGTTGATATTTGAAATCAACCTACGCAAACACACCCCTCCCTTCATTGCTCCGCCCCCGAAACACGCAATGCAAGAGTGGATGTCTCCTTATCATAGCAGAAGCAAAGCAAAATAATGCTTAGTGAAAAATAAAGCTAAGATGATGAACAAACGACAAGGAAGAACAAACAATGAACATATAGTACAAGCAATAGTTGGTTGTTAGTCGCCAGCAGCTACAGAGAAACGATGACACTCAAAACTGTCTTGTCACTACAACCAGCATTATAACAACAGCATATCTTGGTTTGTGAAACAGCAAAACCAATGTTACTCACGTATGGAGCAGAAACAACTCAACCTTTTTCAGGCCTTCCAGTTTCAGTCTCTCCATCTCTGGAAAGCTTTTTTAATATTAACACGAGTCCTAAAGCTCTTGCCTGATCATAACCCTTTGTCTGATCTTTTCTCTTTTGTAATGTCTCTCAGCCATCTCTCTTTCTACAGTCTTTCTTCAAATCTCCCTCTTGCTCACTCTCTCTCTCCTCCCCCATCATGAGTGGACACGCCCCCTACTGCTGATTGGCTACAAGTGTGTTGTGCTGCTCGGTCTGATCCACTTTCAACAGTGTTTCTCAGAAATCACTTACTGCACCTTTAAATATCAATGGGTAATACAATTGTTATAGTATTTACTGATATTTGTTAACGTTAATACAAATGTTCATTTTTAGTTCATGTTAGTTCAGGTACAACTTTTGATTTTCATAATGTATTAGTAAATCTTAAAATTAACATGAAGATTAATATGTGCTTTAGAAGTACTTTTAATTTTTAGTTCATGTTTACTAATGTAGTTAACTAATGTTAATAAATGTAACCTGATTGTAAAGTATTAACAAATATGTAATATATAAAGGATGCATTAAATTGAACAAGTGACAGTAAAGACATTAATGTTACAAAAGATTTCTATTTAAAACAAAAACCTTACAATCATTAAAGAATACTGAAAAAATTTCCACAAAAATGTTAAGCAGCACAACTGTTTTCAACCATGATAATATGTAATGTTTCAAATGCAGTGTAGTAAGTGTAAGAGACATCTTTCAAAAACAAATCTTACTGCCCCCAAACTTTTAAACAATAGTGTGTTTATAGTGACTTTAATACCCTAAAGAATGACTGGATAGCAGTTGAAGCCTCACTGCGTATCCTGAGCAGGGAGCTGAAAGCATTTGTTCGGCATCTGAGGTGAGGAAACTGCCTGACGTACTCCAGAGAATGACGCTCCTTGATCTTGAAAGGAAAGTCCTAGAGCAGACAATACAGGGTCACTATAGCAAGTGTGACCTATTCATGACTTTTTATAAATCACTTTTCATCTCACTGATTCAATTTCGATGTAAAGACTCACCACAGGATTGCATTCTCCAACCACTTCAATGCGCTGAGCTTGTAACTCCACATTCTGCCTCTTACTTGGGCTCTTCTCTAAGGTGCCAGTTATGTCAACAGCACAGCCAAATGTGAGGTCTCTTGACAAGAAAGGAGGATATATCAAGAATACACATCTACAGTGGCCCAAAAAGTATTTGAACACATAAAAATGTCATTTTCTTAAACATATTTGCAATTAAAAGGCGATTTTTAGTAGATATACTGTACGAGTTCCCTTAAAGTTCATACAGGCGTCATGATCTACAAACATTTGTATTGACATCACATACTTGATGTCTTAAAGGTACACTATGTAACTTTATTTGTTCAAAATTAACAAAAATTTAAATAATAAGACAATACATTATCGGTCCTTCTTCCAAAACATGTTTTTGTCTTACCCTGATTCACTATGGTAAGCCTGTTATAAGTGTTTATATTTCAGACCTGACGGGACGGTACATACGTCGCGGGAAATTGTGTCATGAAGAGCCGAAGCACAACCAAAACAATGCATGCAGTTCTGTTTTTAACCACTAGAGGGCCGCTAAAGTTACATAGTGTACCTTTAAATTGGAACAGTACATATTATTTAATAATTTAAATCTTCATTTTGTGAAATTTGCTTGAAAAGTATGCTTGTGCTTAAATGTCATTAAAATAAATGTCATTTGGATTGTTATTTTAATGCAATGACATTCATACATCTTTGTGTGGCTTAAGTGTCTAAATAACCTTTGAAGTCGCTGTATATATCAAGATGTTCATGACATTTGAAATATTAATACATATTCATTCAAGCTCAAAGACGGCGTTAAAAACACAACTGCACATGAACAGAAATGCACCTGGTATTCAGGTGTGAGCCGGCAACAACCTGTAGAGGTTGCAATGAACTTCCATCGTTCACGTGTAAGAAGAGGTTGTCTTTCTGTGGCCTGACGGATCGAACCCAGCCCTGCAGGAACAGCATACATGTTAACATATGAAATTGACTTTTTTTTGGCCTTTTGCTACTTAAATTTGTCCATTAACAATCTCTAACAGTGTATACCATAATAATATATAATATCATTGAGATACTTTTATAGTTTTTATTTTTGTTTTAATTAATTTGTTGTTTTTTCTTAATTTTTATTAGTTTTTAAATTGTATATATATATATATATATATATATATATATATATTTATTTTTATTTTTTCAGTTTTAGTTATTTTAGTACATCAAGTTAAACTAAATGAAACTGAGAAATGCTGCACTGTTAACTAGGTGAAATAAGTTTTTTTTATTTATTTATTTTTTTCCAGTTAACATTTATTTCAAGTAAAAAAAAAAAAATGTTTATGGGTTTTCATTTTAGTTAACTATAAATACTCAGGTTTATACATATGTCACCAACCAACAAAAGTAATTTCCACCACATCTCAAATTATGTATTTTCTGACATTTTAAACATTTTTGGAGTAAAAAGCTTCCTCTGACAGTCTGATTTGTTAGTATGTATCCTAAATATACACTCAAATAATATTTTACATTTTAGGATAATTTTACAGGTCGACTGGAAATGTAAAATAGTATAACATTATGTTCACAATTAATATTTACATTGATCTAATATTTGCAGATCCTACTGTCTCTTTTAGTAAACAAGTACACTAACGTTTAAAGAAAGGAAAAACTTTATTGAAATGGATTTACTCACTGTGTGCATGCATATGAAATAATTAATAATATTCTAATAATAAAAAGTAAAGTCTGGGTCTGAAACAATAAATCAATACATAATTATTGATTTATTAGTCCAAGCAGCAATAATAAATGAGCGGATGGTAAAAATGTTTTCAAAGATAGTTTTAATGTGATCTCCACATATAGGAAAAGAAAAATAAACTATTAGCTTAAATAAAAATGAACCCAAGTTGAAGAAACACCTTAATTTTGGATAGTGTCCTTACCTGTATTCTTACATTTGATCCCGTCTCTTTGCTTGCGAGCGCATCGGATACTCTCATTTTCTTGGACAACATGCGACTGCAGTGTCGTTGAAAGACTTTTGAGCTACATCTGCAGAATAATGATGTGGTGAAGGCAGGAATCTGCTGTAATGTGAGCGACATCATGTCTAAAGAGTGTGAACGCGCAAGGATTCAACACCGTGTTGTTATCTGCTACTTCCGCTTTGAATGATGGTGCAGTTCACGTCCAGTAAATAGGATATAATGTTATTTTTGATAATGTGTGGTGATAAAACTCATCCACTGCTACAACAGCTCAACTGGTTAGTCTCGTCGGTCTCTGTTTTGACATTCATGCTGCTCTCCACGCGCTTCCTGAAATCGAATCAACGTCATGAGCAACGTAACATGTACGTAGCATCCCATTGGTTGAACTTTGACAGGAGCAGTAGATTAGATTAAAGTGTCCGAATCATTTCCACGAATCATTTAAAAGAACCGGTTCAAAAAAGATTTAGCAAGAAAATAAATAAATAAATAAATAAATAAATAAATAAATATTCCCTTCCTGGCTTACATGGATTACATATTACATTTCAGTAGCGCCATATGTAGCCACATATGGCTGTTTATTACGATTTTAGTAATACAGCGATTATTGTTCTCGGAATTTCACAAAATAAAGCATTACAGAAGGTAACAGAAGCTCATACTTGTCTATGATAGCAACAGGTTTGGCAGGAAGATGTTTACAATTTAAATCTCCCAGCATGCCTAAAAAAGGCCCGTTTGATACTAATAAAGATACAGTTCTAAAAATAATTCTAAATATAAACTTTCAGAACGATTATTTTCCAGCTGATGAATGATAAAAACATTGACAGCCAATCAGAATCCATTCAGCTTTAAAGAGCTCGAGCATTTAAAGGGATAGTTCACCCGAAAATTAAAATTCTGTCATCATTTGCTCCCCCTTAAGTTGTTCCAAACCTGTATAAATTTCTTTATTCTGCTGTACATAAAGTAAGATATTTGGAAGAATGTTTGTAACTAAGTAGATCTCGCCTGCCATTGACTAGCCTACCATAGTATTTTTTTCCTTAATATGGTAGTCAATGGGCGGCGAAATCTGCTTGGTTACAAACATTCTTCTAAATAACTTTGTGTTTATCAGAACAAAGAAATTTATACAGGTTTGGAACAACTTGAGGGGAAGTAAATGATGACAGAATTTTAATTTTTTTGGTGAACTATCCCTTTAAACTGCGGCAGATGACAAAACTGCAGCGCGCGCTTAGAATAAACGTTATCGTTCGTTGGTTTGGACGCTAATATAGTTATCGTTATGGTTATCTTTATAGTTATCTTTCTTGGTGTGAACGGGCCTTAAGTCATACAATCTTTTAAAGGCTTTTATAAAGGGCAGCTGTGCTGTAGGCTTCTAAATAGGCATTTTTTCTATAGTGAATTTTTCCAGGTATGCTTGATTTCTTTCAAATCCTTATCCAGTAAAATATTGGAATGATCACGGCACTTTATTGATCATAAAAAAAAAAGCTCATCTATAACAATGGTGCATCATGAAGTGCATTTCATGTAAATTATAAAGCAATAAATTATAGCCTACAAATAATTTCATTGAATCTATTTTGTATGTATTTTAATGTATTTATTTATTTAAAATAATCATATGGCACATAGAATCTATTCCTGTAGTAGACTTAAGTTCAGAAACATGATTCTAGATTCACATTCACACGGAACCATATCTTTTCCACTAGATGGCGCTGTAACTCCACCAGTCCGCTATGCAGGAGTCACAAGAGCAGCCTTTCACAAGACAAATCTATTTAATTACTTATTTATTAGCTCAGCATCTTCAGCAGTGAATTATTAATGCAGGTTTAGGGTCTCTGTGGACTGCATCTCACCAAAGGCAATGCTAATGTTATTTTTACGGCATGTTATATAATTGTATTTATCTGTGTGCCTTTGTTTGCTTTTTGGTGAAATTCAATTTTACAGCAGATTTTATGAATCTGTGATGCATTAGCTAATGTTTTAACCTACAGAAAAGGATTATAACTGTCAGCTGGTCGTTCCTTTCAGTTATACGGCTATTTATTTCAAATTCCAACACCTACGTAATATTATCTGTCTGTTAATTATTGTGTATGCGTGCAAAATGATAAAGAGAGACATTGTGTAGTCAAGTTCAGGGGCATCATTATTTCTCTGTTTCTTGGCCTCAATCAATATGTGATTAACCAACACAAACATGGATCTTGTTTTAAAAGCTGGGAGCTCAGCAGAGTCCTCGCCTCTCTCCTGACTGACTCTACAAGCTGTATTGACCCTTAATTCAAGCGGCTTATCATCAATTCCTCCGCAGCTCACGTTATGCATGTGCACCGTAAGCAGCATTGATTTCACGTCACGCTGCTCGTTTAGTTCTGATGAAGCCAAAATAGTGATGTCATCTGAGGGAAAGACTTTAGATGCCTCTCGCCCCAAACCTGACAGTGATCAAAACAGCGTCTGCTGAGAGAAGCCTTTTGTAACCTCAGCGTTTCATCAGTTTGGTGATGTTCTGTTGTCCACTGCATTGACACTGAACAAAGCAGATCTTGCCCCCATTGACTACCATAGTATTTTTTTCCCTACTATGGTAGTCAATGGGGGGCGAGATTTGCTTGGTTACAAACATTCTTCCAAATATCTTCCTCTGTGTTTAGCAGAACAAAGAAATTTATACAGGTTTGGAACAACTTTAGGGGGAGTAAATGAAAAAGAATTTTCATTTTTGGGTGAACTATCCCTTTAAGCACAAAAATGTGTAGGCCCACACCAAGCACAAGTCCTGAAAAGTGAAACCAAAGCGTCTCGATCGCCCCCAGGTGGTTTGGTCCCAGTAGGTCATAAACCCTGGTTTAATTTTTTTTCCAAAGTTGGTTTCTGTCATTTTATGTAGTTTTTATCACGTTGATGTAAGTACATGTGTTCGTTTTTCAAATAAGTTTGGTTTTAGTTAGTTATTTGATGCTTAAAAACTAGGATGTGACGTCATGATTGACAGCTGCGATTGACAGTTTCTCTGAGCGAAGTAGTCACTGAGGCAGCAACGGACTTTTTTCGGGATTTTCGGGAGGATATTGGAGCTTTAACTTTAATTTCTACATAACTGTTTATTTCACATCAACATAATGAGCTGTTCTGCAGTAAACTGTACTAAACGATTTTGCGGGAATGTGGGCGGGGCCTTGATAGCGCGGCTCTACTTCATGCTTGCTACTGCGCAGAATCGGGTGCCGACTTCACTATTGCGCAGACTCAGGTCCCAAATCAGCACAAGATTTCAGCGCCATATTGGGACATTGCATTGGTGGCTTCACTTATCTACAATGGAAGAGAGTGGAGGTGCGTCGTCCATATTTTTTTTTACAGTCTATGGCCCACAAAAAGAATGAGAAGAAAAACAAATGCATTTTGAATAATAATATAAATGACTATAGGATTATAGTTTAAAGGCCCCATGAAAACAAAATTGGAGTTTTGTTAGCTTTGAGACCATATATATGAGCTTCCCAACCTTTTTTTTTTTTTTTTTTTGGTTAAGTTGAAATGCTTATAGTCAACAGAATGTCTAAAGGGGATTATCAAAATAAAGTGTACCCTATTATTATTTTATTCTTTTGACAAACATAATTTTTAACTGCAATTTCAGTTTGAAAGCAAATACAAAATCTTTCCAGGCTGAATTCAGAAGTTTACTCTTTATCAAAATGATGGAAAAAGTTATACAAAATTATACAGAATTTTACTTGTTTCCACCGTGAATACTCACCAAGACAGACTTTTTGAAATACTGTAATTCTGTTTATATGTGTATATCGGGATCGCACGCTGTCTGAGGCGTCTTTGTGCGTGCGCTTCGGATCTGTCAGTCAGCGCGAGTAAGATCGTTTTGTTTACGACAAAACACATTATCAGCATGAGTTTGAAAATCACATTTCATTGGTTCAGACCCATGCCATTGAGAATTCGCTATGAATATTCACAAAGTTGGAATGCTATGCTTTAAAACGATACCAAACTTGTGCTGAGGAAGCACCAGTCGAGAAGACTGCATTTTTCATGGTCAAAGGAAAGGTACCCCTCTCAGAAAACATGCAAATAAAGATACTTTTAGATGTGTAATTGCTATTTGGAGCATTGGCATCGCTAGACGAGGGCTTAATGAACTAATTTTTGCCAGCACAGATCATTTTATATATATATATATATATATATATATATATGGGTTCTGAAGGAAGTTCTTGCTAAATGGCACAAAACCAGGACAGAAACATTCACTTGAAAGGAAAGAATAACAAAGGCAGCAGAGAACAGCGGGTGCGCTAGTCCTATTGATCTTATGGAATTGTCACTGCTTAATGTTTCATGAGCTTACTTAGACAAATCCTTCAGGAGCGGCCCAATATCTTTACAGCAGCACCTTAACTCCCACATATCAATTTGTCCCTTTGTTTGCGAGAAGCTGATAAGGGAAAGTGGGTCTTCAATTCACCGATTACACTGATTTCTCTCTAATACGTCTTGCTCTTTTTCCTGTCAGCTTTTCATCATCAGAAATAGCTGGATCGAGCATGCTTTGACCGTTTTTAACCCACAGCGTTTGAAACATCTTTTATATGAAAGAGTGGTAAAATTCAAATACTGAGCTTGTTATTTAAAATATCATGGGGCGAAAGTTTAGTATTCAGAGTGTGGATAGGGTTTGTGCCATTTATATCACTGAATCTTGCCTAAAAACTCATCTGACCACAAAACATCTTCCACCATAACTTGGTCATTATTATGCAAAATCTACTTATGCTTTCACATGGATCTCTTTGAGAACCAGCTTCTTTTGTGCCGCCCTCCCAAACAGGTCAGTGTTATGCAGAGCTCTTGATATGGTTGACTGGTGCACCTTTACTCCATTCTCTGGTGACCCTTGACCTCTCACAAGTCTCCTTTGAGATCTTTTTGCAGACGTTTCGGTCTGTACTTTCTTTCAAACGCTCTTCAGTTCTCATTTTCACAGCTTTCCTGCAGGTTACACCCTTTATAATGACCTCCAAACTTTGTTTTTTATATCATACTGTGGTGGTAATTTTAATAACTCACAAACAGAGGTCAAATGTAAGACAACTGTACCCTCATTAAGGCAATTTTTCATCTATATGAAAGCAGTGCTTCTGTAAGACAGAGACAAAATACTTTTACAAACAGCAAATGTATACAGAGGGGTTTAAAAGTCTACAATGAAATACATGGGGTTCAACGTTTTAGTACACAAAAATAAAAATAAACAAAGAAACATTATTGTGTAAATTGAAAGAAAATTTATATAAATGTTTTTACAGAAGGTCAGATGTTCTTGGTTCCACTGAAGCACAAGATGCTCTTTGAGAAATGATTCTGGAGAACACAATCATCAATGGATTGTTATGCTGAAAATAATGGAAAGCACTGTACTGGATTAAATAAATGCAAAATAGCAGAATTTCCTGAAGTGGACTGAAATGGAAAATTATTTTAATGCAACACTGATTTATGTTCAAACTAAAATGATACGGTGAAGTTCAAACGGTATAATTTTGCGTTAGAACGTTTTTCTAGCATAAACCAATGTCACATTAAAATAATTTTGCATTTCATTATTTAGAAATAAAAATATCACAGAGAACTACTTTTTTTTTTTTTGTCCAGGATTTGTAGTTCAGTAATTGTCTCTGTAGCAAATCACATATAAAATACTCTTTTTATTACTAACAAACTGAAGTTTTGAGGGTTTAAAGATTCACTGAAGTGGTTTGATGAATACATTTTCTTTTCTGCATTTTCCACTTAATTGTATTGAATGTACACTTGTAGTGTACTTCAAATCTTAAAAAAAAACTGTACTTGCAGAGTAGGGTAGAGTGGGGGAAAACGCCCCCCAACCGTTTTTCCCAAAATAATCACTAGATTGATTGAGTCAAGATACATTTTTGTTGTTGCTATGGACTACGTTGACAAGAGTGATGTAGAAGTATTTACTGTGAAGCTTTCACTGGCGAGGTACTTGAGAGAAAACGGATTTCACGTTAAGTGATCTAATTTTCAGCAGTAAGAAAATAAGTGTTTTAAAGCTTGATGTTTTGCAGAACATCACAGTTATAATGTGAGAATAGTAAGGCCTGTAGTTAGGAAGTACATGTAATTTAAGGAAAATATATTTACATTTTTAGAATGACATAATTTTTTTTTTCAAACACTGTCTGTGGGGTAAAACGCCCCCAGCCACGAGGGGTAAAACGCCCCCTTCTCACTATCATAATTACTGTAGTTACTCTGTTCTGAACATCAAATCCTTTGCTTTTACATCAAATGTAATATAACAAGGTGGTTGAATAAAAATATTTGGACTTTATATTTAAAAATTACCTCAAGTTAGCATCAGCTAGCTAGTTAGCTAGCATCAGCTGACAATACTTTTCAAATAGTCAATTATAATTTTGGTTATGGTTAAGAAGACTTCATTACTGATTTAGTTTATTTTAGTTGTGGTTGTAATAATAGTAGTAGATTTTTCTGTAAATGTATAAAGCAAATTGTTTTGACAGAGTGGAGGCATTTTACCACACCTATGGGGGCATTTTACCCCACCTGTGGGGTAAAATGCCCTCTTGATACAAATTTATTTTTTGCTAAAAATCTAATAACATGAAAGCTCTGGACATTTTCATACTTGGTTTATAATTTATGTAATTGTCAGTAAAACTATGATAACTATTCTGGACATATTTAACTTTTGTTTCATAGAAAAAAATTACAAAGTCCTTAAGGGGGGCGTTTTCCCCCACTCTACCCTATAGTTTTCAAATATTGCTGAAATAAAATGTCACTTAAGTGTTCTTAAACTGTTAGGGTACGATATACAAATACGATAGAGTTTGGTAAAAAAACAATCTGAAATTTAATGTATTGTTTAACGAAATCCTGACCATGGCCGTTGGTCTGTGCACGGCGCGCGTTCATGACACTCGACTCTTCGATCCAGAAAAAGCACACAAGTTGTGAGAAAACGAGACTAAAAAACGCAAAATGAAATACAACACCTGGAAATCCCAAAAAAGTATCCGTGTACTTTCTTCACAGAGTTGAATATCTCCAGGCCGGAACTACGGTTGTCAGATGACAGTCAGAATGACCGTTGACAGATGTGAACGCGATACCTTTTTATTGCGACGAACACAACAGATATTCACCTCAGAGAAGAAAGTACATGGATTGTATTTCATGTCGTGCTTTTCGTCGCGTAGCCGTGCAGAGAAGACCAACGGTCAAGGTCAGGATTTTCGTTAAATACATTATTATTATTATTATTTTTAACCAAACCTTTCGTATACCCCCAGAACACTTGTAATATATGGCACGTGTCGCGTTGGATTCAGTGATTCTTTGTCTTTTTTTAGCGAGCGGGACATTTTTTTTTTTTAATTCTCCTTTTGTGGTCCGAAAAGGAAAGAAGGGCGTAGACCTACGTCATTAGAACAACACCATGGTGAGTAAATGATGACTTAATTTTACTTTTGTAGGGTGAACCAACCCTTTAACTAATGACAGAGTTTAAAATAAAAAAAAAATTGGATGAGCTATACTTTTATGTCAAGGTCCGGTCATTAACAATCACTGTTAGCTTGTATTCATCCAACAGAGAGGTTGGCTAAAATCTGTATTTTGATTAGGAAAAACTATCCTGAAAAGGCGAAGTTGTTCTTAACATATCAGAGGAGTTCAAGATAACATATGCATCTGTTGCTGCCAGCCCTTCACTGAGAGTCAAGAACAGATTGTTGCTGCTGTCGGTATAAGGGTGGGTTTGCTTAAAGCATAACAGCACTGTGGCATTGCTCTTATTTACAGCACCATCATGCTCATAAAGCAGGCCATATGCCCTCGTGTTAGACTGGGAAAAATATGCCGTACATAACGCTCTGTGAGCTTTTGGCAGAGGGAAGCTTGAAGAAGGTCTTAAGGTGAAGGAAAAAGACATCGCCTTTAGAAACAAAGCCACCGAGATAACAAGGTCACAACAATAACGTCAAAGCAATTAGAATATGAATGATGCAAGCGCTATCCATAAAGCACTATTAATTTCTCTAAGGATAAAACTTTGTTGATGAGGGGAAAATATTGCAGGTTTTAGGGGTCGTTTACATGACACCATTTTCAACTAAAAACTTAAAACTTTTTATGTGTTTTGGCCATTCATTTACCCAACAATGGCGTTTGGGGGCCTGAAAATGCAAACATTTGAAAACGGGTTTCAAAGTGCAAGTTTTTGAAAATGAGTAAAGTTACGCAAATGTGTGAAAACGGTGACGTCATGCGCATGTGTATTACGTGTTCAGTCTATAGGTGTGTAGTGTTCCTTTACAAAGTTACATCGCCATCTACTGGCCTGGCATGAATAATACAATGTTTTTAGTCGTTTTCGCAGATCCGTGTGAACGGGGATTGTTTTGACAATGTTGCCGTCTGTACATGGAAAATCTTTAGTACATTGTTGTCGTGTAAACGTACCCTTAGGAGGGGCTGATATGTACGGAAGCTTGTTTCTGCCACAGAATAAATAAATAAAAAGTAATTGCAACTTTTTATCTCACAATTTTGACTTTTTTCTCAGAACTGTGAGATATAAACTTCCAATTTAACTGAACTGAACTGAATTGTGATTTATAAAGTTCAAATTGTGAGATATAAACAATTGCGAGAAAAAAGTCAGACACAATTCTGACTTTCTAACTCGCAATTGTGAGTTTACATCTCCCAATCTCCAATCAAAATTATGCAATGAAATGTCACAATTACCTTTTTAATTTTTTATTCCGTGGTAAAAACAAGCTTCCTTACAGACAACTTGTGCTTCTCTAAAATTATATGCCCACTTGGTTTTATCTTGTTATCTAATGCAGTGACATTTATACATTTTAAGCGTGTCTGCACTGTCCAAATGCTTTTTGAGGCCACTGTACACCACACACACACACACACACACACACACACACACACACACACACACACACATTAGCAGTAAGCAACATCATGTATACCAAGTGCTCACCCTCAGTGGACAGCCCCACACATATTCATGAGTAATTGCCTCTATTTATAAGACAAGACCCACACCTCACTAATTAGCCCAAATATAAATTACAGAGCTTTGGCCTTCACCAGAGCTTAATTTGAAGAGTACCCTCAATTCACATGTGAAATATGTTAACTAAAGGTAGAGCTGTTGGCAAAACTGCATCTTGGCCCAATTTTATATTTCGTAATAGGCACAAACATCATTCTTTTTGTAGTAATGTTATTACAGTAATTCAGTTATAATTTAAGTGATGTTTGTGTAGTGAATCAAAACCCAGCTTTCTAAAGTAGCATCCAAACTGAACTGGAACATAAGTGACTGATCTGGAACACTCTATATAGGCTCATACAAATAGCGTACCTCACATGTAGCACAAGAAGAAGACTTACAATGGCTTTCAATGGAGTGCAACAGTGCCTGTCCACTTTTTCAAGACTTTGGTTCCCATGGGGATTTTAAAATAAAGAGTCTTTGTTAAAGAATTATAAGCCATAAACCAAACCAACCAGCTACAAAGTGAATTACATTACAAACTTTCGATTTGAATCAAAAAAGTATTTGAAAATACAAAAACAAAGGTCGAAAATACAAAGACAAAGGTTAAATACTCTGTATAACGGTGTTAAAGAGGAAAAGAAGCATTGTGAACGACAAATAAAAACGCTGGAAATATAAAACTACTGATTTTAAGATGGTGATTATAGAAACATATTTCACATTCATTGCAAAATATGCATATACATACAAATTTAACTCTTTCCCCACCACTGACAGAATTTTTCGTCATTTATGACTAGGGTTGGGTATTGTTTGAATTTTAAAGATTACGATTCTGCTTATCGATTCTTATCAATTTCCAGTTTTGATTCCATTATGGTAAAAAAAACAATGAAGTCAAACATTTAGATATCAAATATATTTAGTATTCTGTCTTTTTGCAAAACATTCTGTTGCAGCTGAATAACATGAACAAAAATCAGCAGCCTAAACAAAGAACAACTAACTAATAAACTAGACTAACTAATATATATTTCAAACATTATTAAAGACAAGTATACAATCAGTAATACAACAAGAACAAATAAGCAAATTAGCAATAGTTCAAAGTTAACAAAGTTCAGAAATTGAAATCTGGTGTAAAATAACACTGCATGATAGTTTTCTTTTTATGTAAAAATATATATATATTAATCTGTATTAATTACAAATGTTTTTCATTCAAGATCACTGAGTGATTTTCTTTTTCTTTTGTTCTTAGATTAACAGTAATGACACAGACAGCAGCAGGTTTATTAGCCTGCTGTCACTTTAAGACCTGACGCACGGATCCAATATACTGTTACACATGCATTTTCTTTCTCAACTGTTTGCGTTCACTTAAAGGAACACTCCACTTTTTTTGAAAATAGGCTCATTTTCCAACTCCCCTAGAGTTAAACAGTTGAGTTTTACCGTCTTCGAATCCATTCAGCCGATCTACGGGTCTGGTGGTACCACTTTTAGCACAGCTTAGCATAGTTCATTGAATCTGATTAGACCGTTAGCATCTCGTTCAAAAATGACCAAAGAGTTTCGATATTTTTCCTATTTAAAACTTGACTCTTCTGTAGTTACATCGTATACTAAGACCAACGGAAAATGACAGGTTGCGATTTTCTAGGCCGATATGGCTAGGAACTATACTCTCATTCCGGCGTAATAATCAAGGAACTTTGCTGCCATACCATGGGTGCAGCAGGCGCAATGATATTACGGCGGCAATGATATTACGGCGGCTGTGACCCCGTTTACACAGGGAGCGTGCCTTGCAACCATGGAGACATCTGTGAGAGATGCTGCGTAATATCATTGCGCCTGCTGCACCCATGGTACAGCAGCAAAGTTCATTGATTATTACGCTGGAATGAGAGTATAGTTCCTAGCCATATCGGCTTAGAAAATCTCAACTTTTCATTTTCCGTCGGTCTTAGTACACGATGTAACTACAGAAGAGTCAAGTTTTAAATAGGAAAAATATCTAAACTGTTTGGTCATTTTTGAGCGAGATGCTAACGGTCTAATCAGATTCAATGAACTATGCTAAGCTATGCTAAAAGTGGTACCGCCAGACCCGGAGATCGGCTGAATGGATTCGAAAACGGTAAAACTCAACTGTTTAACTCTAAGAGAGTTGGAAAATGAGCCTATTTTCAAAAAAAGTGGAGTGTTCCTTTAAGACATAACCGACTGTGATTTTTACTTCCGGAAACTTTTACTTCAACACAGTTTCATGGCAATTAATAACCCAGTGGCAGTTAGGTTTAGGGGAGGACCTTCATGCTGACTTTTTTCAAAAAATCGTACATTTTCATACGATTCACATATTCATACAAAATCGCCACCTCGTAAAGTAGTTACGTTTGATTGAGATTGAGTTGGACTGTTGCACTCTATGTAGTGCTGCAGTGATATATTTTTGAAGGACAACCTGGAAGTTGACATCACACTGGTTCTCTCGACAAAAACCCAATAGGATTTTTCCACAGGCTTTTGAATTATCGCAAAAAATAAGCTCTGTGATCAACAAAGGTTTATGATACTTACACGTTTTGTCCATCAAGATAATTTTCACAAATGAACACAAATTTTATGAATTTTGGAGCCTAAATACATTCGCCATCAATAAAAAGCTAACCTTAGACTATAAACAAACTAAACGTCTGCTCAACTTCAACATCACCACCACCAAGCTTCGAAAAACATTTTCCCTGAAAGTCAGAGTTATAATACTTTGCAAGAGCACTCATTTCTGGGTTTTGGCCTACAAAAATACATCATCCCTGCAGCACTCTCTAGAGTTTGCCATTAGCATGTTGCTAAGCTAACAACATGATACTCTAAAAAACATAAAAATAGATCGCATATAGAAATATTGGGTATTGCAGTCCATGTTGTGACTATGTTGAACTGTATTTATTATAATTGCTTCGTCCAGGAACTTGGATGATTTTTTTTACACTGAAATTCTTTATGAATATCTTTTGTACATTTGGTACCCTTAGTGGTGAGAGCGCATGCTCCTAAGTAGGCAGTTGGCTACACTAGTATTTGGAACAGATCCTGAGAATATCCCTGAAAGATAATCCTGAAAACCTCAGTGATGTCTGAATCTGAATAAGGCTTTGTTCCAAAGCAATAGTGAACTAATGATTTACACTTAAAACATTTTTAGCTTAGCAACATGCTAACCATCAACTCAACTGAAATCTGCTCTGATTCGAGTCTCTTGTGCGGTTGATTTGAAGAGCACTATTTGTGTGATGTGTGGGCGATAAGAGAGTTGCTCAGTTAGAATGCAGATGCCTGTGTAGGCAGAAAACAGTCGGGCAGCTCGCTAGGTTTTGAAACAGAGCCTATATGCAGTTAGAATTGGGTTTAATACTTGGAAGGAACCATTTAAATGACAGAATGTAACTTCAGAGCCGCCTGGGGCCTTTTAAGGCTTTATTATTTCTTATTTTTATTAGCTATATTATATTATTTTATTAGAAATGAGGTAATATGTGCTATGGTGAAATTCAGATCAAATTTCAAGGTCTTTGCTACAGTTATTCATTTAAATAACCCCTCTATCCTTACAGGATATGCTATGCTAGAAAAAAGTGTGTCTGAATCTTTTTTATGCTCATAGAAATTGAGCTTAATGGAGCCTGATAGGACCATTTCTGAACTGAATATGAAAATGCTAACTGTATTAATAGTACCATATTTTAATCTCATGTATGCAGTGAACTTTAGCAATAGCAGCTCTTGGGCTCTGCAGTGGCAAACCTCCTCACAAATGGAAAAAAGTGATGTATCAGAATGAGCGTAATGGGTATTTGAAACCCCTGTGATCACGGACAGGTATCTTAACAGCTTTTCTTCCAAAACCACGCACGATCTTTGACCTATGCATATTCTCAAATAGGCCATGCTTGCCTGATGACACAATATCTGTTATGTTAAAATTAGTGCATGCCAACCCTGACAAGTGAACATGTCAAGGGTGTAAGATGAATGACAAGTGAACATGTCAAGGGTGTAAGATGAATGGCAAGCTTACAGACATGGAAACATGTAATTCTGGTAGTCTTACTGGACTCAGAATGCTCATTATTGGATGTACAACTCACTTTATGTCTATCTTGCCAGTCACACTTACCAGGAAGCTATTGAAAATAGAAAAGGGTTGCGTCAAGAATCCTTTTAAGCCAGTGCAAAGATTGGACTAATTTTCCGGGAGCCATTTGGATGCGGAAGTACATCAAGAGTGGAGCTTGTTTTTTTTTTAACACCAAATTACTGGATTTTCATTTTATACAAAAGGTTAGGAAAAATCTTCCCATATTTTACATTTTTATATAAAAGAAAATCAGAGCCTTGGTTGGCACTTCGTGAAAAACATTAAAGGGGAAAGTTCACCCCAAAATATCATAATTTTCAAACCTGTGTGACTTTTTCTTCTGCAGAACACAAAAGGAGATATTTTGTTGATTTTTGTCCATACCGTAAAAAGTCCAAGGTCCAATGTTGTTTTGAACCCTACTCACTATCAGTATATGGACAAAAACAGCTGAAATATTCTTCAAAATATCTTCTTTTGTGTTCCACAGAAGAAAATGAACCATTTTTAAAACATATAGACAGTTTTTCATGGGTTTCTAGAGAATATCTAGAGTTTCACAAATAATAAACTCAACATGTGAAACTACTCGATCACACTTAATATTAGATGGCCTTAACTACTACTATGTACTAACATTAAATACCCACAAGACAATGGATTTACTGTGTAACTACATGTTTTTCCAGAAATTTCAATATTTACTGCTAATATGCTTGAGGTATAGGTTTAGGAGTAAAATTATGGTAAGGGTTAAGTTTTGGGCCAAGGGTTTTGTTACGGTTAGGTAAAGTTAACAGTGTAACTACAAATGTTAAAGGTACACTATGTAACTTTTGGACCTCTAGTGGTTAAAAATCAAAACTGCATGCATTTTGCAGAGGAACATTGTTTTGGTTGTGCTTCGGTGTGTGACTGCGGATGAATATGGTTTTCTCATAACTAAAAGAAGAGAGAGATTATCATATTGTTCATAAAACATTGACTACTAGGCTTAAAGGGTTAGTTCACCCAAAAATGATAATTATGTCATTAATTACTCACCCTCATGTCGTTCCACACCCGTAAGACCTTTGTTCATCTTCGGAACACAAATTAAGGTATTTTTGATAAAATTCGATGGCTCAGTGAGGCCTGATGGGCGATTTCAAAACACTGCTTCATGAAGCTTCGAAGCTTTATGAATCTTTTGTTTTGAATCAGTGCTTCGGAGCGCCAAAATCACGTGATTTCAGTAAACGAGGCTTCGTTACGTCATAAGTGTTTTGAAACTTTAATTAGTCATGTGACTTTGGCAATTTGATACGCGCTCCGAACCACTGATTCGAAACAAAAGATTCGTAAAGCTTCAAAGCTTCATGAAGCAGTGTTTTGAAATCGCCCATCACTAGATATTGTTGAATAAAGTCGCTATTTTGTTATTTTTGGCGCACAAAAAGTATTCTCGTCGCTTTATAATATTAAGGTTGAACCACTGTAGTCACATGAACTGTTTTAAATATGTTTTTAGTAGCTTTCTGGGCATCTGAAAGTGTTCATTATCTTGCTGTCAATGGAGGCCTCACTGAGCCATCGGATTTTATGAAAAATATCTTAATTTGTGTTCTGAAGATCAATGAAGGTCTTACGGGTGTGGAACGACATGAGGGTGAGTAATTACTGACAGAATTTTCATTTTTGGGTGAACTAACACTTTAAGAGATATAACCAGTTTAGATGGAAAGGATCTCAAGCTGACTCGCTGAAGGCGTTATTGTATCTTTACTCATTAATAGACGGTACTTCCTTGAAAATAAATTACAGCACAGCGCTACAACAACCATAATGAAATGAGCCTTCACAATAGATAATGCTTTACAATGAACTCTGTTAGAGAGCTACATATGGCAATTTATCTGTAAATAAAATAAAATACCTTACTCACCTGTGTCGCTTTTACAACATTTCAAATCCCTCAGTTCTTGCCATCTTTATATGTGAATAAAAGCCTAAATTAAATGTTCATCATATAAAGTGACCGTGTCTCTTCAGAAAACTTGGATTAAACTGCTTGATTGATATGAATTTATTTTATGATCTCTTTATGAATGTTTTAAACCCTTTTAAACCCTAGTTTTGGGTGAACAGACATTCAATGAAGGGACAGAAATCTCTCAGATTTCATTAAAAATATCTTCATTTGTGTTCCGAAGAGGAACAAAAGTCTTATGACTTTGGAATGACAGGAGGGTGAGTAAATGATGACAGAATTTTCATTTTTGGGTGAACTAACCATTTAAGAACCAACAAAATGAAATTAAACAGTGATAAAATGATCTTTCTTTGAGGTACAGGTTCTAAACCTTGTGCTAACGTGCTCTCTCTTACTAAACTAGTTTTCTCCTTTCCTAGAGTCTAGCCTTGGTGCCAAAAACAGAAATGACCTTAAGGGTAATTAGCTTAATAAAAAGCATTAGCTATGCTGTCAATATGATTTGCATAATGTGTGAAGTCAGTCTTACTGGCGAACACACCCGATGTCAGTCGGGTTCACAGACAGGCGCAGACATTTCTCGGGGCCCTGGCATTGTTCGCACCTGTCACGAGGAATGCGGGGGGGATGGGGACAACAACACACAGCTGAGGCCCCTTCACTGTCCGTCTGTCCAGATGTCCATCAACATCAACAACCACTTTAACACTATTCGTTCCTTCTTCATCAACATTCTGCTGAACAACTACTTCTGTCTTCCACTGAAGAAAGTAAGTCAAAAAGGTTTTGGAATGACATGAGGGTGTGTAAATGATCATTTTTGGTGAACTATCCCTTTATTGTGCCCCTATTATGCTTTTTAAGATATTACCTTTCATGTAGTGTGTTATTTAGATGTTAAAAGTCTGTTTCAAAGAGCACAATAAATGGAGTCCGAAATCACATACTCTCTTGAGTAGATACTAATTTGGAATAAGTAATTACTTCGTGACTGCTAAATAGTATGAATGTGCGTAGTATGAATGTTTTCTGGACATATTACATTCGCAATGTTGTCATTATCATGTGACCTACCAGCGTCAGTTGCGTCGCTTCACTTCCAATCACAAATCCTCATGGGATTAAAAGTGTCCATCGAATGCACACTTCAGAATCTAGCCGGAAGTAGTAGTTCATCCGGGTACTTTTTGCCTACTCTTTTATGAGTACTGTGAATTCATACATACTTCTTTTGTCACATACTGTTTTTCGCCCACTATAGTAGGGAAGTATGCGATTTCGGATGCAGCCATTGTCTTCCAAAACAAAGAACCGATTCTGAACTGCCTGAAACGAGTCGTCAGTAATTCCAGTCTTACTGCCTGCTCAAACCTACGTAGATTTGTAACAAATTTGCATAATGTCCGCTTATGGTCTTTATTGGCTGTATGTGAACAACGTCTACTTTGACCCGCCCTCAAACACTGTAGTTGTAGTTGAGGGCTGAGGCCTGGAAGAGTTTGGAAGAAGGCTTGGGCTTAAATTGATACAACACCGTCTGATGCCATCATTACTGCTCCTATTACTATGTATCAAGTGCTGAGAAGTGGGCGTTTGGTTTCCAACATGCACTGTAAGCAGTCGACCAATCACAACAGACTGGGCCATCTGACCAATCAGAGCAGAATAGGCTCTCAGAAAGGAGAGACTGAATCCTTTATCGAACCGTTTCAGACTCTGAGAGAAAAGAGATAATGCTGCAATGTATATTATGAGAAAATTAAAGTTTTTTGACCTTGGATGCAAGTAAGCCTATTGTAGGAGACTCCAAAACAAAATTAGGAACGTTTAAAATGGCACAATAGGGGCACTTTAACAGTCAATTTAATGATACAATGATAAATAAGCAGCTAATTTGCTTCCTGCAGTGCTCATAGTTTGACATTCATGCAGACAATCCTCAGGCAACATCTTTGTCAGTGAAAACATGTCTCTTCTTGCAGGAACATCATGTGACCTCATGCTGACCTGTGAAAACTAGACAGCAGGAACGAGAGAAATAAAGAGACGAGAGAAAATGAGTGTTGACATCTCCCTACCCCCTTCCATCATACTCCTGTTTCTTAATGCTCACCTGAACACAAAGTAAAAACAAAAGTTCTCTTTGGTTTCTCTATGTTTTATTTCTCTCTTCATCAGCTTTGTGTTTTTCGGTGACAGATGGCTGATTGGCTCTTTCAAAGATCTCAGGTTACATTTTGTCTTCAAACCGGCATGTTTCTGCTTAAGTTTCATTCAATTTCTGTTTACATTTCATCAAGTGCATTGTGGGAAAGCAGTGATTAGGAAACATCAAACGCCCGCAATAAAGGGAAGATGTATTTGATAAGTAACAGCAAATGTGCTCAAAGTAGTTTACTTTTGGAAAGCATTTTTGAAATGTTGTAATTAGGGTCAATGACATGACATCTATTCATTTATTAACTCTTTCCCCGCCATGTTTTTTTTAAAGTTGCCATGTCAAAAGAAAGAACAGAGCCTCTGCTTACACACACACACACACACGCACAAAAAAAACCCCAACAAACTTTTATCCTAGCTTCATGCACACTAATTTTTTGCACACATCAATTCATAAGACCAAAATTGACTCTATTTACCGGTAGTAGCTTCTTATTATGCATTATTTTTGTGGATTAACCAATGCATGTTGTTCCAAAGAAAAATTTTGTTTTTATAATCTTTCATCAAAATCTAAATGACTTACTTTTTAATTTCTACTGGTGTCAAGAATCTCTTTACTTCTTCAGCAATTCAACTGATTCCCTATGGATAAAGACTTTATCTTGCTGAATATTTCATTACACGCGGAATTAGATTACAGAAAAAAAATGGTTTGTGAACATTGTTTCATGTTGACTTTAAATTCCTGAACTTTCTTTTGAAAGTGAACAAATCAGGTTTATGCAATTTCTGTATTTATGGAGAAAAAATAAATTAATAACACTGACAGCCTCTCAAAGCATGAATATGGAATCAGTTCTTGACTGATTTTAATAGTACCCACTTGTCTAATGTTTTCTCAACACTCTCTCAAGGTTCAATTTACAGTCAAGTAGGAACAGATGGATAGCAAGAGGAAGTCCTGGAGGAATGTACTGTATTTCAGACTCGAGCCCTGACTTCAAAAGCATTTCATTTGTGAAAAGGTTTCTGAATAAGAGCTTCAGAAATAATAGTCAATCACTCGAATACCGCACTTATCTCTTTAAACACACACATATGGCAATTTGCAATATAAATATGGAAAGTGACACCTTAACATTCTTAATGTTAAGGCAATCTACAATTGCATTTGTATTTCTACATATCACAAAAATAAAGGTTCTTTATTGGCATCAATGGTTTCATGAAGAACCTTTAACAACCATTGCACTAAAGGTTCTTTGGAAAAGGTTCTTCTTCAGATTATTACATTGTTCTTTACACTAAGAAATAAATGGTTCTTTTAAGAGCCGTTCACTGAAAGTTTTTTGGGGAAGCTAAAATGGTTGGGCCACGGGACCCATATAAATATGGCTGTTAAATAGCAGTACAAAAGTAATTTTTAATAATACAAGAAAGTTGGTATGTCGTCCAAAATATAGAAAATAACAGTGGAAAATGAAGTAGCGTTTTGTGTAAAGGTTGCAGGTTGCACTTTATTTTACAGTACGTATACTTAAAGTGTACTTACAATGTTCTTACCCAAGAATATACTGTAATATAAGGTAACTACATGGGTTAAGGTTAGGTTTAGGGGTAGGTTCAGGGTTAGTACCTAGTCATAACCCAGTTATTGTAATTGGTATAGTAAGTACATAGTATATACATATGGAACAGGACTGTAAAAGTGCTACCAGGCTGCAGAAACTACAATTACCACGGTAAATACACAATACTAACATGAACTGTTAATAAAGCGTCAGATTTGACACTGATCCTGATGAACAGAATGAACATCATACCTGCATGCAAGTCCTTCCCAGCTAACACTCGACGTACCAGTTACATCATTTATTAGTACTTTTTGGTAGTTTCATGACTTAATAATTGACAATGTTACTACGATACTGTATGTTCGTAATTGCATTTGCTTTTTATATATATTATTTATATTTATATATAGTGCAGTTTTATGCCTCCACATTTGCATGCTCGAGTGAGCACCACGAGCAAAGTAGGACAGGACAGGAAAGTTGTTTTATTCTAAGGTGAGAGACTTTTTATTTCGTAACAAGCTATGAAAATAATGTTAGAATAACAACACTGATATATAGCCTGACAACATCTCATCTGACAGCAAATACTGAATCAGTCTTTCTCAGGCAAGCTTTAACTGCAACGCTAAACTGCATCTGAAAGAAGAGTCAACAGTCTTTCAAAATAAAGGTCTCGCATAAGAAAAACATTTAGAATTATGTTTTTTTGTTGTTGTTTCTTTGACTAAACACTCCGCGAGAAACATTAGCATCGCTGTGAAACCCCCCTTTTGGAACTTTTATTTATTAAAAGGATCTATAATGCCCCTTTCACAAGATGTAATATAAGTCTTTGGTGTCCCCAGAATGTGTCTGTGAAGTTTCAGCTCAAAATATCCCACAGATCATTTATTATAGCTTGTCAAATTTGCCCCTATTTGGGTGTGAGCAAAAACATGCCGTTTTTATGTGTGTCCCTTTAAATGCAAATGAGCTGCTGCTCCCGACCGCTTTCCAGAAGAGGGCGGAGCTTTAACAGCTCGCGCTTCAGATACTCAACAACAACAAAGCTGGGGAATCTCACACATCCAAAATGAGGATTGTCAGTAACGGTGTTCAGCCTTACATTGTTCAAACCGGAGTCGGACACTGATGGAGAGACTCAGGAAGAAGTTACAACTTTTAGAATGAAACTGGACGTTTCTGAACTGTTAGTGGATAAATTTATGTAGTTGCTGTGGAGTTGATTCAACTCCTCAACCATCATATTAATCTTTTGTGCAAATCCAGCATTGAACCGACCCTCATTTGGCTTCTGGAAACTCTTGTTTGGAGGGATTGTTCTGGCTAAAATAATCCGGTTGTTTTACTATACAGTATAAGTAGTTGTATTAATAGTTTTGTTCTGGTGATGAATCTTTTCACTTTTTCAATTTTTTTTTTAGCCCAAAACTGGAAAATTTGCTTAAAAAAAATCATAAAACAAATGAAGCAACACATACATCTGGATATGTTTGAAGATATTCATCTATTATTGACTGTTTCTCACTGCTGTGGAGTGTAATGCTTTCTCATGCACTGGTTTATTTATTGACGTGCCTAAACGACTCATCTCTTCAGAACTGATGCTTGCACACAGAGATATAGCCTAGATTCTAAGGCTCTCTGTCAAGTATCAAGACATATTAATCCAACTTTTGGTATACTTTCTAAAGTACTCCAAATGCATCTGTTGTAGTGTAACATAAATAGTGCTAAAACACTGTATTTGTACATACACTGCATTACATTAAGGCTCATAAATTTATGTCTATAAAAATTACAACTATTTGGTGGTGCTTTATTTTGTTTTTGTGTGACACTCTCAACCTCCAGAACCTCATTTCTGTGTATGAATATTTCAATCACTTGTGCAAAACTTCCGAAAATTGTAAACACCTCATTACACAATGCACAATTAGATGCCAGAACCACTTAACGTCAAATTCCACATTAAAGGCATTAATTTGCAGTTCCACTTTAGAAGCAAATTGACATGAAATAGAGTCAGACAGTGTACTTTCCCCCCCGTGCGACACATTGTTTGGAGATATTTGGATTCATAGTGTTTGCATGCATCCAAAATCCTTCAAGCTGGAGCTCTCGAGTAAAATAACAGAGTAATCCAGGAATATTACTACAAACATAAAGGATGTGAATTATGAACCATACTGATAGTACTAACTAGTACTACTCTTAGTTTTGCAGCATACAATATGCAAATTTCTGCATTCATGAAAATATCTTGATGACCTACTGCATTTAAATTATAGCATTCAAAATATGCAACGTAATATAACATCATAAACATAATATTCTAGAGTGACATTAACCCAAACACAGTAATATCAACTGCAATTATAGTAGCCTTTCTCTTGACTCATTTGATCATACTGTAAAGAGGATAAAAGTCCACTTCAGAGTAAAAATACAAAATGGTAACTGAGATAAAGGTTAAAATAAGAAATAAAGGCACACTCTGAGGTTTCAAGTCTTAAATATGAGAAATAAAGTCTAAATTACAGGAAATAGTCGCAATTGTGATATACTTGGTTAGTCATTGCAACATCTAAAGTCACAATTACAAGAAACAAAGTTGCAAATGTTAAGAAATTAAGTATTTGTAATTGTGAAATATAAAGTCATAATTAATGGAGTTTTTCCCCCATAGAGTTGTTTTCACATAAAATAGGTTAAACAATGCAAACCAGCGGCCAACGGGAGTGTTCAGGGAAACCTGTTTCTAAAAAAAATGAAAAATTGCGATGCAAATCACAATGACGTGAAATAAATGTAAACACAAAATATTCTTTATTTTTTCGTCTAGACTACACAGATTCACTGCTGTAGCTCTAAAAGGTATCTACATTTGCATTTTATTTACAGCCCATTTCTTCTCATCTTATTTACATGTTCAAAGAGAAGCATTTAGAAACACAGTGTTGAGAACAAACGAAAAGTCCAAATGAGTCCGAAAATTTTGAAAAAATAAAAGCCTTACGATGCATTTCAGTGCAATTTAACACATTGCATTTTTTCCTTCATTCAGCGTTGTTCTTTTTAAATACAGCGATGTAGTCAGACTCATGATGTCACTGCATTCAATGACAAGTAAAAGAAACCAAAATATGCTCGACAATATTATACAGCTTAAAACACTTGATCTATTCGTCTTGGTGACCATCCCCAAGTGATTTCCCCAAGAGCGACAGCAGAGGCAGATTCATATACCGAACGCTAACGTGAAGCGCCAATGCGCCGTCATCTTAACATCATCCAACCAGAAATAGATGCTCTTTGAAGTTCACATATCCAGATGGTGGGTTGACGTGCATTTCAACCTCTAATCAACGCACCTTCAGGCCTTAATGCATTTCAGGCAGCTTGCAGAGCACTCACGACGTCGCCTCTTGCTTGGGAGATCCTTGGGGCAAAGGCTATTCACAGGGGTTGTCACCTTTCCTTACCACAATGTGCAGTGCTTGCAGCACTAAGTATATTTCTTTAAAAAAAAAATAAAAAGGAGTCTGAGTGCACGTTTAAGTAATGTGCTTATTTTTTTAAGCATTCATGCCGCTTTACGCTTGAAGCGTTTATTTCACTGACAAACATGAGGACGTATACTCCTCTAAAAAACACAGCACTAAAATAAATACTGTCATTCTTAGGAATGGTCCATATGCAACTCTTTGTTATAACCATGAAAACAAATTAACTGAATTGACCAACTCTCGGGACTTTATTCCATGTGTTGAAACACTAGGCATTGTTCAAGTACAACGATTAGCAATAAAAGGGACAAATGTTCACATTTTTGTATGTTTTCACAACTGTTATACTGTTATGTGAAGGTTTCCATAAAATAACGTGTTGATCTCAAACTATTTTATTAAAAAAAACATCCTTTTTCATAAAGTCGCTCCATTCCAAAACCTAGCGAGCTGCCTTGCTGTGTACCGCCTACATAGGGAGCTGACTTCATAGGCAGCAAGATGGAATCTCATAAGTGAGTGATTTGACAAATTGCGGAGAATCAATTTCAATAGAGTTTGATGTTAGCATGTTGCTATGCTAAATGCACAATACTCTAATGTGCATAAAACTGCACAGCACAAAAATATTGGGTAAGTGTCCAATTAGTTCAGACTACTTTTATTTTTATTTTGAGCACTAATTAAAATATAAAAATATTTATAATCTTATCAGCCGTTGCATCAGGATCAACCCTTAAAATGTTGTCTAGGTAGGCAGCTCACTAGGGTCTTTCAAACAGTGTCAATTTCATTTTCACAAGCATCTTTAAAGACCACGGGGCTTCATATTCCCTATTTATTTACTACATTTCTGTCAATTTTTCCGATTTTAAGAGTGCGTTTCACTTCCTTTCTCTTTCTAAACATGTTTTAAGCCATTTGGTCAAAATTAGAAATAATAATAATAAAAATGGATGTTACCAGCAAGCCACCCAGTCCCAAAATATTACAAGACACCACAGCAAGTTTTGAACATGAGATGGATTCAGCAAGGAATCTGAACTACAAACACCAATGTCCTTGTTTAAGTATGACACAGCCGGTGGGCTTTCAAGTATAAAAAGAAGCGATTAAAAGAGGTCTCTCCTTGGCTGAGGCGCGGGAAAAGGCAGAGTGGAGTGAAGCTCGTGAATAACAATCTGCTCGTCTGGCAGCAGGCTGAGCCAGTGAGCATAATGCATTACCAGCCTTCTTCCTATATTCCTTTGAGCAAACCCACAAACACGAAGGCAGAACCGAACAAACCGCCGACACTGCCATATGCTGTCTTCTTGCAGCCGCACTTGAAGGGCAAAGAGGGTTTAAGAATTACCAAAAGAGAGAAGGGCACTCTGCTGTCGAAACAGTGCAACTGTTTGCAACCATGTACGTCATGTATTAAAAAAATAAGTCTGGCACAGTCAACATAAAAATAAAGTAACATAATATGGTCACAAACGCAACTTGTCTTTGGCAAGAAGTCCTGGACGCTGAGTCCGAGCACGGGTTCCCCTTGCGTTCATGTCACCTGCGACCCATCTCAGTCTGTCGCAAGAAGTGGACGTTATTTACGTTGTCGGCCAACTCGGGGAACTGATCGACCGATACTATGTAGAAGCCCTCGTAGCCCTGCACGCGTCCAGCGCTCAGGAGCTGCTGCCTCTCCCCGTCCGTCCAAGCTCGAGAGCCCTCTTCTCCTTGCCGCAGTCTGTGACGTTCGCGAGCCCACGCGGCCGCGACGGCCCTCTGACGCGCGAGCTCCAGCACGCGGACCTTCTCTTCATCCTGACTGCTGCCGTAGCGGACGTTGAGGCTCAGCGTGCCGTACTGCAGCTGGATGTCGGTTATGCGGCGTGAACGGCCGCCGAGGACCGCGTTGACCTGCGAGACGGTTACGTTCACGCCCGTTTCTAGCGTGCGCTGGCCCACCGTCATGCCTAGCAGAGACAGGTCACCCTCTACCGGTCCCGATTTGACAAAGTAGTGCGTGTCCAATCCCGCAATGGTGAAGTGTAAATCCTGCAGGTAGGTTGCCTTGTCTAGGACTGCAGCGATCCGCCGCCCATCCTCGTTGGCCAGGCTGATGATGTCTGCAGCGACACGGCCCTCCCGAATGGCTACTTTCACACCTTTCCCGAAGAGCGACGCCCCTGTGGCGAAGAGCGCACGGAGAGGGGTTTGAGGGCAGCCGGAATCACTCGCTCCGTAGATCTGACCGAAACGCTCCAATCGGACGAAAGACTTCAGCTGCCTCTGGACTTCACATTGTACCCCCAGAATGGACTGCGAAAAGACAAACAAAACCCTGTGAGTGCCCTGGCATCAACTTCTTGAGGATTTCACTGTGATCATGGGTGACTACTTTCATTGAGCGAATAAATTAAACGTATAATACTGCATCTCCAGAACAACATTCGCAATTACTGTTGGCCACAGTGAGGACTGTGATCAAATGTGACATATTATGACATGGTTCATCTCAGCAAAACATTGTACATTGTAAATCCTTGCATATGATTTTCACATTCATTAAGTTATCTCCTCCAGTGGCAGGCGTCATTGCACCCACCGCCTTCGCTGCTGCTATTTCCTGGGAGTAAGTAATATTTCCTGATGGCTTGTGCAAGATGGGTGATCTCAGCGGGAAACTCATCCTACCCCCACGTTCAGCTGCTCAACTTTCCCCTCAACCAAGAATCATGCTGCTTCATTAACACTTCAAACATTTCATGTTTCCTGATATAACTACTGTGCGTAGCATAACTCATTTTATTTTATGTTCAGGTGAGAACGAGTGTGAATCATGTGATTTATTTTGAAGATCGTCCAAATGTGCTGATCTGACTCTTCAACACTTGAATAACTTTTGTTTGTAGGGAGTATTTTTACCTCCCACTAGTTTCTGAAGAGGCTTGGGGTTATTCTCAAAGTATTAAAGCATCATTTGCAACTGAAAGTATTTCAGGAGTTCACACTTACATATAATCATATTTTTATTTTATTTGGCCCAAACCTACAGTTTTACAATAGGTACTTTTCAGACAGTTATTGCTATAAGCAAATAATGTGTTGAAGAGAAATGAATACAAGAGTCTCTCTTTAGGACAACAATAATGCAGTGATAAGTGACCCTCTCCTTTAATGTGACTTGACAGGAAATCCTCGCCCCCAAGAGAAGATTTAGATAACCATGAGGGACCTACGCATGCAGATGGATTGTACTAGTCCCAGAAATAGCGAGTTCTGTGTGTCAGACTCTTGTCCGGAAGGAGAAACAGAGTCCAGCTGAAGCTCTGGCACTGGAACAAAGTTCTTGTGTTATCTGATATTATTCCCTCCGAGTACATGTCCCTATCTCTCCCCTTTGCCTTCTTTTTACTCTCTGCTGAGTGTCGCCCTTCACTACAGATTAAGTTACTGAACATGGAAAAGAAAAGAAAAAAAAAACACATAAGGTCTCTTTAATGTCTCAATTGCTCCTTCTGGACCTATGAGATTAAAGGCCTGGGTATACTTTATTTTTCTTGTTCCGCCCTGTCTCGCGCACAGTTGAGCGCACGAGCCTTTCAAAGTATACTCCTTAGGCCGTAAGCATGGAAAGACGTGTTCGCCACATGCACACTATCTAGTGGACTTTGTTTTCAAGCACTCAAGTCACCCGCATATGTGCTGTTTTACGCCCACCGTCCGTGTGGTCACAAAAATTGGGCTGCACGTGGACCCTCCTACTTTGGGCATAAACGCAGAACAAATGGAGTTGTCCTGTATCTCAGATGTTTCTCCTGATGAAAAGACCCAGATAATCTCACATGTGTCTTCACTAGAGTTTCAGAAGTGATCAACGTCGTCTCAAACTGTGCTCAGATTTGTCGAGACACTAAAATCTAAATATGAACTCATCAAATTCTCCCAAGATTAAATTATCTGAGCTGCTATCCACATTAAATTTACAGCTCTAATTTATTCATTTTCTATTCTAAGATGGAATTTTGGGGGAACCACAAAATAAATATGTATATTTTTAAATAAAACACTTAATAATAATAATAATAAAAAAAGGTTTACTTGCATGTCATGTGCCCATAACTAACATCAGAGAACATGCAAATGTGTTACTGAATTATTAACTTAAAATCTCAGGTAGATATTTTAAATATTTAATGTGTTTGTTGACAAAAAATTTCAGAAATCCCTGCCTTAGAGGTATAATACCTTAGACCTCACCACAGTAGTTTGTTTACTCCACCAGCCTTCTCATTCTGGTCACAGTTCATAGGGCACAGAGAGATAAACAGCTGGTAGGGACTGTCTATGCTGCAATCTACCCCTTTGACTTTTTTTCTGACAAAAAATAAAAAAATAAAAAAACCTGCATCATTCAAATAGCACTGGGCGGTCAGACAGCATGGAGGCCTATCAGCGCAGGGCTCCGATCAAAGTCAAAATCAATCTGCGGACATCCAGTGGATATCAGCCAGCACATTTACATTGTTTCTCAACCACACAGGTCTTCAAGACCCTGGGAGTCTAAACGGCAAGAGAAAGAGAGTGATAAAAAGTCAGCGCTCACTACAGCGCTAAATTTTCAGAGCACTAAATCCATCACGTTTGGTGTAAGAAGCAGAACTCCAGCTCCAAAAAAACCTCCAATTGAATTAGGAAGTGCTGGCTAAGAGTAAGAACACAGCATTGGGCAGGTGAATCTCATAAAACTACCATTTCAGGTCATATTTCAGCCAAAAAACAGATCATATTTATATTAAATTGTATTTTGTGAATTGCCAATAAGGCATAATATTATAACCATTAATTCCATTGTGACTTCTGAATGAAAATTAAGCACTTTTTCACTAAATTCTCATTAAATGGTTAGTTCTCAAAAAATATAAATAGAAATAAGTCTGCCTTTATTTCAAATCCTAAATTCCATGATAGAAGTAGCGATGTCTGATTTGTGAAGGAATCATTTGAGTTTTTCAATGAATCAGTTGATCTAGATCAGAAAAAACGGACTGAATGATTTATTAATTGAACTCATCTGATCTGGTTGCAGACGTTCTCGTCAGGTTTTTCAGTGAATAACAACTTAAATTTTAACTAAACTATTTTAACTTTTAATTAAACTATTGTATGACTTTAGAAAACTTGGAACAATGTGCATGAGTTTTATGGACCACATTTATGATACTTTTTGTCTTTTTGAAGCTTGAAAACTTCAGTCCCTTTAACACTGCAAAAAACAAAAAAAGATTAATACACCATGGTTACTGGTACTGTCTTTAATTATTTAATCAATCTGAACTTGCAGAGAATTAATGTGCTTAATTGTAATGAAAATAATGTCACACAGAAAAAAACTTCAATGGTCTCAAAACGGTTCATTTTTCTGTAATTTTAGAGTGAAACATGAATCATGTTCTTTGTGAGATTCACCTGATCATCCCTCCTTCAGCTGTTATTGTGTAGGTTGTAAGGTTTCTTAATAGTTAATTTCAGCAAATTTCAGCCATAAAAAAATTGGAGGAGAAAAGGCTATTAGTAATGAAGGGTCATTTCCTCTATGCCTTTAGATACTCTGCACTGCAGGTCTTGTAAATATAACATGGGCATTATGGTATAAACAACCCACATTGGACTCTCAAAAAAAAATCAGCAGTACAGCTGCAAGGCCATTAGCAGATTTTTTTTTTTTTTTTTAAATGCAGCTGCTTTAAAAGCCCATAAATGACCCCACAATTACTCTGCCAAAAAGCAAATTGGTTGGCAATTAGAATTGTTTACTGCACCCCAATAAAATGGGGAAATATCTGCTTGTGGGGTTGAGCCAGAGAGAGCTGATTTATGGGTAACTCAGTAGGCATGACTATGCAAAGGGCTGTGGGACACAAACTGCTCTTTTTTGGTCTCACTTCCACAGTAAAGTTTCAGTCTCAGAGTAAACATTCAAAAGTTTTTACTGTCTAGTAAAGAACATACATATATATATATATAAAAAAGGACATTTGAAATGGAAAATTCAAGCAAGGGTTTGGAATTGAATTAGGCTCTTCTTTTGAGAGCTTCCTTGAAAGAGCTATTGGATGCACTTCTAAGGTTCCCACAGGAGAGGAACCCTACGAGGATCATGATAGAGAGGGAGTCTCCCTGGAGGGTTGAGATTGCTGCCCAACAGAGTCCATCGTTGCATCTTTGCATTGTGTCCAAGTTGATTTGAAGTCAGCCCACACCACTGCCAGAGAAACAAACCTTCGAGTGCAATTCTTTTAACTCTTCACAGGTTTTGGGAAGTGGTCACACTAGTAAATGATGGTTGGATCCAATGGCCACAAGTAACTGAGCCCTGATATTTTTCTGCTGTACTGGTGGAGACTCTTTAAATGCATGTCCTGACAATTTAAACAGCTTTGTATGCAAGAGCACACAACTGTGCGCTTTTGATTAAATTATAATGGTTGGTTCCCAAAGGAGAATTCATTAGAGAAAGAGAAAAAGAGACGCTCTGTTGGGAGTTGAGTCTGCATGGTTGTGAAAACCCAACACAATTCTTGAAAAAGAGACTGTTTCCCTCACAACTCAACTAAATAAAAACAAAATCTGGGGTGTCTAAAACTTGAAAGTCCTTTTTTTTGGATACTTCAGTTCTCCTTGAATGTGTGAAAGTCATATGAAACCTGCCAGGCTGATGGCTTCAAACAGCTCTATCACATTACATTTAAAATCTCATATCTCAGGTCTGAGGCACACCCAAGTCGCTCAGCTTCAAATGCTGGCTTATTATAGAGCTTGATAGCTTGAGGTTGTGTGCTTATACTGTTTGACGCATGGAATGGAAGCCCTTATCAACAAGGGCCTGGACTTACCATACATACCTATCAGTTTAAAAAAAAATTCAAGTAGTTTCAATTGCTTTTAGACATCAAATATGGGGTGGGAGGTATGACAGACTTTATATCATGGTATGAGTGACTTGAAAATGCAATATACCACAAAATATATCTTCAATATTTTCAAAAAATGTGTTTATATTTCTATATATTAAGGCCCAATCCCAATTCTACCCCTTATCCCTTCCCCTTTCCCCTACCCCTTCGTTTTGCACGTTCACGTGAAGGGGTAGGGTTGTCTCGATTCTCTTTTGGCTGGAGTGGTAGGGGTAAGGGGAAGATAGCCCTTCAAACGAAGATTTTTCGGGACCACACTTCGAACGAAGGGGTATGAGAAATTTCCCTGCATACACCGACTACCGTGCTGCTAGAATGCGTGTAGTGATCATGGTAGTGATATTTCCACTCAGGATCGATCATTTATGTGTTACCTGGCTGCCAGTTTCTCCGTAGCTTGCTAAACGCGCTATTTGAATGATGTGAACACAAATGAGTAATACAGTTAAAAGAAATATCTGGTCATCCTTCATAGCTATTTACATCTCGTATCGTATGTAAACTCTTGCGTTACCAAGGCAACAACTGACTCGTTTGTATTGCTTTGCAAAGAGGTCCGTTATCGCAGCACCACAGTAGAAAACGAAACCATATCCGTACCGGCCGGCTCGGCACGGAATGGAACGGTTAAACAAACAGCTTGGCCCGATGGAAAAGCGGCTTCACCAGTCTCGGGAAACTCGAAGGCTCATACGTTTTCGAACTGAAACCAAGCGCCGTCCAAAATACAGCGCAAAACAATGTTGGGAGTGAGTAATCTGTTAAACGTGCTCGCGCCTGATTTCTGTTGATATGCGCACTTCATTGCTGTTCATACTGGTTAAATGTTACAGGGCACTAATAAAAGAAACTAGGTATGATGACGTGTGTAATGGTGTAGTAGTGGTGTCTCATTTCTTAGGGGAATATTTTCACCCCTACACCTTGCCACTCTGTTTCAAGGGGCAAGGGGAAGGGCGAAGGGGTATAAAATAGAATTGGGATTGGGCCTAAATAACTATGCTATTTAAAAGAGAGTCATTTGCTAATTTTTCAATTTTTATTTGGAACTTTTTTTTTTTTTTTTAGATGTATTGAGAGATATATATGGAAGCTTGTTTCCGCCACGGAATAAAAAAAATAAGATAATTGTGACTTTTTATATCACAATTCTGACTTTTTGCACAAATTGCGTGATATAAACTCGCAATTGCGAGTTATAAATTCAGAATTGCGGGATATAAACTCACATTTCTGACTTTTTCTTGCAATTGCAAGTTTCTCTCTCGCAATTATGACTTTTTTCCCCCTCACAATTCTGATTTTAAAACTCGCAATTCAGAGAAACTCGCAATTGAGACTTTATAGCTTGCAATTGTGATTTTATAACTTGCAATTGTGACTTTATATTACGTAATTGCCAGAAACAAAGTCCGAATTGTGAGATAAAAGTTGCAATTCCATTTTTATTTTTTATAAAACATCAGAATTTTAGGTTAGAATTTATATGAATGTATATATTGTATATCTTCTGTAACAAGAGGTTTGGATAATATAATATAATATAATATAATATACTGTAAAAGAATTTGCAAAATGATGTTTAACATTTTAGATGTATAGCATGTCACACCAAAGGATATGTCGACTTCCCAAAAGTATTTGATGTGTCAACTAATTCTGCCCAGCCCTATATACCCGTTATTCTTTCAGAAGAAGAGAGGAGAGCTCAAGAGGTAAAGTGTCCTTAACAACAGCCAAAAGAGTCGCCACCGTGTCCAACTAGCTTCTTAATTATTCAGATGGCTTAAAGGATGCTCGATAATCAGTGCATGTCTGAGACTGAGAAAAACAGAGAGCACCGAGACAAAGAAGCATAAAGATAGGAAAGAGAGGGAGACAACATCTTTTAGAGAGCTAAAGAGTGTGAAAGACTGAGATGAAATCAATGGCTGCTGCAGGAGGAAATTTGGAGTGAATTTCCCTAATGGCCGTCCTATTACAAGGGCTCTTTAGCTTGACCCCTTTCCCTCGGCTCGAGGAGCCAGAGCAGAGGTCACGCTCTTTCGTGCAAGCATCTGGGTTGATTGCTGTGGACTCCTCTGGGAGGTGGCAAACTAAAAGGTCAAGTTACTGCAAATAAAGTCTGAAGTTAAAGTCAAAGGCCAGGTGTGTTTTTAAAGAGGTGGGCAAACAAACAGAGAAATTTGTTGGATGAATTACCTTGGTGCTATCCCACTCTTGAGTCTTTATCTGAGTGTGAATGAGCTCGTAAGAAGGCTCCATGGCGTCTGTGACAGGTTTGTGGTAGCCAGGGATGACATTGTATAGCTGGAAACCAAACGTCACTAGCCAGCTGTTGACATCTGTTGGAAGAGAAATACTGCAATGAAGTACACTTACAACAGAGCAAAAGGAAACTGCAGCACTCACTGACAATGCCTGTAAAACAATTTACTCTATTTGGGTGAACTACATTTCAAAAGCATGATTCACTGCAAATCAGGACACATGCCAAGTGAGCTCCTTTTTGAAATAAGCTCCCGCAGTCATTACAGGCAACACTAGTTTTAGAGACTGGACTAAATATGATTAATCCTCCACAGGAAGTGGCAAATCTCTCTGATAAAATTTCTTCCAGCATGTAAGAAACTCAATGTTTTAGATCTGCTGGTGCACTTGATAATCATACATATTTCATGCTGTGACCAAATGTGTCACCCTTTCTATAATCTTTATAAGCATTGGCACGGATAGCAAATGCTATCACAATATACAGAGAGTATCAACCTTGCCAAAATCAAATAGCCTTTTTAGTCATTTTTTCCCTGCTGCATCAAACACATTAGTCATGGAGAGAACAAACATTACTGTAGCGCTGAAGTGCACACTGACTACTGCTACCTTTTTTAAGGCTGTGTCACTTGACAGAGTTGTTTTAAATATGAATGTGATTAAGGACAATGAAAGGACCTCCTGTACTTCAGAGAGGAATGAAAATGTCAATGCCATCATTCATAAAAGGCTGACGGCCCACTCAAGTACATCTAATATCCAGCAGAATCTTTAGATTTCCTTCTTCAAAGCTAACTTTAAAGACATAGGGTACAACCTAGAAGCAAAGTGCTTATCTGAGCTTGAAATACGGCTAGTCCACCATAATATTAGCAAACAGATGCTATACCCTGCTGCAAAGGCCAGCAAAACTAGCACAAGCTTGTTTAGAGTATGCTGGTTAGTGCTGGTCTGGTCGTTTCTACCAGTATATACATGCTATTTGCTAATAGCTAAAAGCTAATCAACACAACAATAATCAAATGATCACACCAGCATTGCATTTTGGGGAATGGTATACAATATACAACATAAGCGCGTACAGGTATAGTCTTTTTTTTTTTATTGGTGATGTACTGTATGAAAGGTAAACATTGTTCTGGGAAACTCTCGTGAGGTTCACTTTTGTCGAATCCAAGGTTTGGGTTAGGGGCAGGGTTGTTTGCATCTGAATTTTCAGAGAACAAGGGCTCATCTTGCCACAAATCTTTTCAACAGGATACGCAAAGGAAATACACACTACAACACGGCTAGTCTAACATAAACAACTGATATCATCATTTGTGTAGTATTCATTTCCTTTGGTAGCAAGGGCATGAACCAAGGCTTTGATTTCAGTCAAAAACCAGCATGCATTCACTGTTATAGACTACAAATGTGACTATAATATTTTGTTTTCTTTGAGTAAGGCTGCGATTTCGCTTTCAAGTGGAGAGAAAAGCGAATCAGCCCCTAGCTTCTAGTTCCTTGGACTCCTTTGTGTTATTTTGTTTAACACTGGGGAGCATTCACCACTATTTACCTCCCGCACAGGCTGAGGAAGCAAAGACTGATGGGATATTTCAGAGGAACAACCTGAATGAAGAACAAAGGGGACTTTGTTGTGCTGTCATTGCTCACAGGCAGTGTTTGTGGAGGCAAGAACACCCCAAGCTGGGGCTGGGACGAGAGCCTGAAAAATAATCACTCTAGTGCAAGGAGGATTCTTGGCACCATGTGCTTATGGTGTTTTAGATTGTTGAAGGTAAAATGTAACAGTGAAGTTATTTACAGGCTATTAAATAATCCTCCCAGCCTTCAGCCCGAGATGCTGGGATAAGCTCCAACATCCCTGAGACCCTAAACAGGACAAGCGGTTTGGATGGACGGATGCATTAAATAATGTGTGTTTCAACAAAACATTTATAAAAAATTATGCGTTTACCTGTCATATAGCACTTGGTTTCTTGGGTGTTGCTCAGGGGGTTGTTGTTCTTAAACATGTAGAGGTTGAAGGGCACAATGTTGTTGCTGTTGAGTCGCTTCCAAACATCAATGTCAGGAATGGTCCATCTGCCTGCAAGGACATCGTAATCTCTGCGGCCCATGTGGACAAGCTTTGTAAGGGGCTCATAAAGGCCACCCTGATAGCCTATTACTAGCTGGAAACTTGGGTTGGAGTCCAAATACACCTCCCCAAAAGCTGTGTGCAAGATCTGTTTGATCATGAGACCGGCCCCACTGAATACAGCCAACGGTGTACCAATGTTGTCGCAGGCCACGTAGAACTCATCCCCACTGCTCAACTCCATGGCAAATAGGTGGCCTTGAAGGTCATAGTAGAGCGAGGTGATCTCTGAGCTTGAGTGATTGTACATGTGCGTAACTCTGGTCGGACTGGACAAGTCTGCGTAGAAGAATTGCAGATGGTGGCCTTGGCTACTTCGACTAGACACTCTCCTGCCCAAGCCATCATAGCGGTACTTGATGGTCCATCCGTTAACTTTGTTGTAGGCTTTAACAAGCAACCCAGCAGAGTTATACTCAAAGAAATCATTGCCTCTCTGCCTGAGGAATCCATCCTCGTCCAACCGGTACTGAACGTCACCAAGTCGAGTGATGCGGTCCCGAATGTCGTAGCGTAGCGGTGTAAGTCTGGCACTATTACCGGGACTAAGGAGGTGCAAATTTCCATTCAGATCATAGCTGTAACGCCAGAGAGGCTTGTCGTTGATGGACACCACCTGGAGTTGGCCATCAGCATCGTACTCGTAGGCGTAACGGGTGGTATTTGCATAGGGCCCGACTTTAAGCTCCTTCGCCACCACTCGGCCCATGTTGTCGTACTGTACCATCATCCAATACATCAGCGAACGGAAAATCTCATACTGCACCTCTTTAACTCGTCCATAGGCATCAAAGTGTTTGGTGTGGGTCATGACAGATGTGGTGATGATCTGGTTAATATCATAGTAGATGACTCCAAACTTGCCAAACTGCTCCGTTTTGCCTGAGACATCATCGTAGCGGTAGAGGTCAATGGGCAAGGGCGTTTCATTGATGACTGCTTGCATGCTGGTGACCCGGAAGCTGTTGTCGTAGTTGTAGTCGAACCGGGCGTTCACCATGCCCTCCTCACTGAAACGAAAGATCTGTCTGTCAATGAGCGGTCCAATTTGCCTGTAGCGTATGGTACAAGCAAAGCCATCGCTTTGAAGCCCCACGGTTTTCAGCATGCCTGCAGATTCATCGTAAGAAAAGGCAATCCGTGTCGTATCATAAAGGATTTCTAGTAGACGGGAGAGTTTCCCATACTTATAGATGACTCTACGCCCCGTTCCTTGGTGGATGGTTTGCAGAAGCAGTCCGTCTTCGCTGTAATCTTGCAAAACTGTGGCATTGCCCTCAGGTGGTCTGTATGTGTTTCTGTAATAGCCAATGGAACGGGTGGTCTCCAGAGTCTGTCTGGCCACATTGGGCATGGTTACTGAAGAGAGGCGGTCATTCTTGTCAAACTCGAAGATGTATTGCCGCTGGCTGTATAGCAGCAGGACCATAGACTGCCAAAGGAAAATGACAAAGCGATGTTCAGTAAGCTGATTTAATGAAGCATAGTAATTCCCAACACATTCTGAGAGTACTTCAAACAGTTAAATGTGAAATTCTCCACCCAGTGAAACTGAAGGTCACTAAGTACCCAGGAGTCACATTGCACCACATGACTAACTGCACAACAAACTGTAGGGTGTCACAGAATCACTTCAGGGTGCATAAAAATTACAAATATGCTGCTCTACAACACTGACTGAAAAATGAAGAAGGGCAAAATCTCATTTAATGAGGATTAAGTCATCATACCCCCCCCCCATCCCTTCTGATACACCATTTTTAATAATTTCACCTTATATGGAGGTCAGTGGGAAGATATACTAGAGTTTATATTTCAACAGGAAACAGCTCTTCTTATTTTTTTACTTTGAGGCTATTGATCTAACCAGCACATGGTCATTTTAGAATGGCAAGAAACATTAAATAAAGTGAGTTTAGGGCTTATAATCAATACTTTTAAACCCATATACTGGGATGTCAGCATTTCAATGTACTAAACAGCTACCGCTTTCAAATTACACTGTAAGGTCTTGCATTTCTCAGATATTGGTTCTAATTATCAAGACAGTGACATTTTACTTTTTTCACAGTGATATTTTAGGAACGATTTAGTTGTCAAGCTGAGTGTGGTAACAATGCTTAACACAAGCTGCACATTAAACAGGGATCATTGCTGAAGCATGCAAGGTTAAAGCTTATTAATGTAACAAATTAACAGGGTTCATCAAAGAAATCTACAGAACAAAAGGAAACTAGTGATTATTTTTAAACCTGATAATTTTCTAGATAAAGATGTTTACCTTTTCAAGGTATGTGTAGCTCCATGACTTTCCATCTGCAAATATCTTTGAGATGATTCTCCCATTTTGGTCATATTCCATTCGGACCGACATAGTGCCCCTCTGGATGCCGGCGATGTGGCCGCCAGGTGAGTAAGTGACATTGACACCGTTTAGGCGACTACTTGGAGCCCACAATGTAGGTCGTCCGGCATGGTCATAGTGGATCCTTAAGGTGAACTTCCTGTGGTCATCATAGACTTTCTCAGTCCTGGTTACGCGGTCAAAATCCATGGATAACAAGTTTCTGTTATGAACCTACGGAAAAAAACAAAAAAAAAACCAGGAAGATTAGGCCTCGGAATTGAACATGTAGACTTGGTAGGATGCAGTGTCTTCTCTTACATTTTACTCTAATGATTTTTTAACTTCCAACCGCATACCTCTAGAGGACACAAGCTTTTTAATTAATCGATTTCTTTGTTTGCTTCATGTTAAAACAAAACGAATGAGAGAAGCGCTCGGTATAACCGTTCGCCATGCCTTTAAGGATGGAATTATTGAGGGTTAGATAACTTCCATTGTATTTGCAGGATTAGGAAAACAATTGACACTTTTAAGCTGCATATGAAGTTCAAAGCCCACTCCACTGTTTAAATGACATGTCATACTGAGTTTTGGCTCAGTTCGAATGCGCAGAGCCCTCTGACCCCAGCACATGCTGAGATCAGAGCTGAGAACTAGTCCTACATGGCTGGTAATCCCAAAGGCACACACAGGTCAATGCAGGGGGGAGATCAAGGATTTAAAGACCTCAATACCTTCAACTCTTGGTACAATGAATTGGAACCTTTATTTCTGTGATATGAATTTAGATATTGGTGGATAATATATGGGACATCCAACTGGAACTAACTGAATGTCAATGTGTTATTAACAGAAAGAATCTACGCTTTTGCGAATTTTATATAGCCACTTTTTTGCATTTCGGGACTGGAGAAAATCTGCAAAATTATAAAGCAGAAGTAAAAAAAGTACTACTCTATTTAGTAGTGGAAGCATAATAAAATTGGCATAAATTCGTAATAAACAAACTTAATAGTTGCAACACAGCATGATTTGAAGCCTGGAATGAATGCAAACTCTAAATGTGCCTTAAAAGTTTCTTTTAAGACAGATTTAGTCTTTATTTGTGCCAGCTGTTTTTTTTTTTTTCTCCAAGTACACTACTTTGTGGTATTATGGCTAAAGGGTTGAATGAGTATTGACTAAATAACCATCTGGAAGTTTGGGCCAAACAGACTTTAAAATGCATTATAATCAAACACTCATTTCCCCATATCTCTTCTCTATGTAATGTCTCCTTGACTGATTTTGGTTTTTCTCATCAGGTACGCTGCCGGCTTGGCTCAGTGCTGGCAAAGCTTAACACAGTCTTAAAGTGATTTTGTGAGTTGTTGTTGGCTTTGGTCCAGTGGTATGGTGGACGGGGGGAAGAGCAACAAGCAAGCTCTCTCTCTTTCCTCCTCGTGGGCATGCTGGGAGCTCTCATCTGTGAAGGGACAATTACACTGGGGCCAATTAATGTCACTAATACCTAATTGAGAGGATTATTTTACATTAAAAGCAAGCAGCTCATGAATAGGAGAATTCCCGGTGGGGGTGACAGAACAAAGAGGTTGAGAGAATAAAGGGCATATATTTTCCCCTCCCCATTCCTTTAAGCTTCACCCTCCCACTGATATGAACACGGCCCCCATTTTTCTCACTCTTACTTTGATATGGCGATGCAGAGATTGAGAGTTTTTCCTGAAAATACTCTCAACTAGTATATCTCTAGAAAACAAATCACATGGTCTATATATATATATATACACACACACACACACAGGAAGAATGTTTGAAAACAGTTATTATTTCTGCTATTCTGTTTGGTTAGACAATTCACTTAAGTATTATTTACTAGATGTTCCAAGGCATCAAAAAGCCAGGCTTTTATGGCTCTAAGGATGAGAGAACTTGTGTCAAGGGCCGATTTGTCCAGGGTAGAATGACAGGGGACTGAAGCGACAAGCTTGACGGAAAAAAAAAAAATGAAGAGAGATTGAAAGGGAAGGCTGGATGCTCATGCCAGGCTCTGGTTGAACAGAGGCCCAACGGGCTGGAAAAAAAGCTCTTTTGGCAGTGAGATCCTGGGCCTCTGGAGAATGGAAACCCACTCAAGGGGAATGTCTTAAATTGGACATTCCTTTAAACGGGCTCAGCGTTGGGAAAGCAGATATGATGGGAGGAAGGGGATCTAATTGGGGCAGGGTGGGAAAAACAGCGGGGTTTGAAGGACTGTCTAAGTTCCCCCCATAAAGGACATCAAGACAAAAAGTGGGGTGTACTTACACTAAACCATACTAATGCTTCATATTTCATAAGGCACATTTCAGCAGCATTTACAAATATTTTTATCTGGCACTTATTTAGATGCTTACAAACAGAAATCAAAACAGCAAGTTGAACGCTGAAGACCGGAGTAATGATGCTGAAAATTCAGCTTTGCATCACAAGAATAAATTACATTTTAAAATATATTAAATCAGAAAACTGTCATTTTAAATTGTAAAAATATTTCTGTTTTACTGTATTTTTGATAAAATAAAGTGATTATGAAAGTTCAAAGTTATGAATCATTTTAAAAGCAAGATTTTTTAATATTGAATATACACAAATACGGCTTCAGAAAACTTGGAATATAGAGTACAAGTCATATGGAATTATCATTTTTAGGTGAATAAACCTCTATTATTCTTAATGTTTTGCTGGTTGGAAATACATCTAAATATTCCATTAAAAAAATAGAGTGTTGAAAGTTATTGTATATTTCACACACTGGATTGGGGAATATTAGACAGACACTTGCCATGTTTCTTTGACAGCTGAATGAAATTTGCATGCTTTGCTGAGCAAAATACAACTACTTTGAGATTACCCGACTCCTGTTTGTCAAACAAACAATGATTAAAACTAGGAACAAAAAACAACACTTTTTTTCATAACTCGTCTAATTACGAGAATATCTTAGGACTGTCACTAATTCACTTTTGCCAATGAATAAACAACTTGTAAGTAACGTTTGTTTTCATAAATCACCATCAATAATTGAAATTTCCATTCCATATTCAAAAAGTAAACAAATCTGTCAAAACAGCATTTGATTTTCTTCTCCACTGTCATTAAAAATGTATTCAAGTTTTTGTTCCTCAAATCCAATATTTGCTTTCCGCTTTGCCATTCATTTCTAATTTTTTCCCCGTCCGCTGCTGCGGTAAGAACTGTAATCTTGTTTGCTCAGTGCGATTTGTCGCTTCCTCCAGTAAACACGCTTGCCCACGTGTTCGTTTTGTTTGTTTGGAGGCAGTATAGGACACCGCTCTAATAATGTAAAGCAAACATTTAGAGAACTGTCAGTCGAAGCCTTGCGTTCAAGCCTTCTGTGGGTTTTTGGATTTGAGCTTGCTGTGAGGGGACAATTTACACTACTATATTTCCAAAGCTCTGTTGTTGTCAGGAGATGTGGTTGCTATGGAGACAAGGATAATTTTGGTGGCCTGGCAGCTGTTCCTGATAGTGTGCAGTAGTTACTGTGATGGACATGTGACCACAGCAATACTCCGGGCTGCTGGTGACCCACATTTCCATTAGGATTGGGTATCGCCAACTACTGTGCGTCATGATTCAAAACGCTTTACGATACAAATTTAACAATTCAATGGATGTTGTGCATCACAATATCATCAGATCTCTCTTAGCTTTTGTCCAGTACGATGCCTCATAGAAGCGTTATTAAATGAACTGTGGGAAAGTATATGAATGCACACATGGAAAAAAGTCATTGATATATGATTGGAATCATTGTAATATAATTTACCTAAAAACTCCATTTATATTTTTGTGACTTTTTCCATTTGAATCTCTTTCTGTTCTGCCCTTAATTCTCTTGGCTTCATGTCAGCTTGACAAACATCCCCACAGCCAAACAGCCTCACCCCTTCACACACACACACACACACTTTTTGACACAATTTGACACATTCACCCACTCATCCACCCACAAAATATCGGATGACATGTCACTCACGGTCGCTCGATTTCAGTAGTACACAAACAAGTACTCGAGTTGAAGCACATGATATAAATTAGATTCCATAGTTTAATTTTATACAAATTAAAATAACTGCTTTCTATTTGAATATATTTTAAAATGTAATTTATTCCTGTGATCAAAGCTGAATTTTCAGCATCATTACTCCAGTCTTCAGTGTCACGTTTTCCTTGAGAAATCCTTCTAATTTGCTGATTTGCTGCTCAAGAAACATTACTATTATTATAAATGTTGAAAACAGTTGTGCTGCTTCATATTTTTGTGGAAACCATTATACATTTTTAAGGATTCTTTGATGAATAGAAAGTTTAAAAGAACAGAATTTATTTGAAATATAAATCATTCGTAACACTATAAGGCCATGATTTACTAAAACCTTGCTCCTGAGCAAACTCTCTTTTTTGGCGGTAAAAAACTACTGTGAGGATTTACTAAAGACACACAGTGAAAAAATTAGCGCTGAAAAGGCGTGGGCACAGTTATTTTTGTGGCTGACTTTACTGCATTTGCATTTGTAGGAGTTTCCCTTTCAGATGCTAAATTTATGGGAGGAGAGTATTTAAATGAATCAAGCAAGGTGATTTACTAAGGTTTGCGCTAGTCAATTTACTGGTATTTGTGCCATTATTTAACGTCACCAAAAAAGCACATCTTAAACCTGACGCTATTTTGCGCTGCTCTTGGTAGATTGCATATATCATTATGGAAATAATCTGGCTGTGTATGTGTTCTTTAAACGGGACCTATTATGCAAAATTCACTTTTATAAGGTGTTTGAACACAGATGTGTGTCAACAGTGTGTGTAAACAACCAGCCTATAATGGTAAAAATCCTCCCACTCTTTTTTTTTTATAATCCCCATAAATCATAAACAGTCTGTCCAAACGAGCGTTTCTATAAGCCCCGCCCATGACTGGTGAGGGAATCTGCCCTATTAGCTTAGCTCCTCCCCTGAGTGAGCTGTACACAGTCCGCCATATTTATCTCCTTGCCAGAGCATTTAACAGCAGCATTCAAGTAAGAAATATATTCTAATTAAAGCTACTAAAGTTATTCAGTCAAGAGCAGTGAGTGATTTTCTGTTTTTCTTTTGTTGTTTGATTCATATTAACAGCATATACAGCAGCAGATACTGTATTACGCTGCTTTCACTTTAATACACAGATTTAATATACACATGCGATTTCTTTCCCTGCTGTTTACGTTCACAGACATAACCGACTGTGTTTGTGAACTCTGTGTAAGTTTAAGTGCAATAAGATGTGTAAGAGGAATTAGTTTAGTACTCACAGGACGCGCCATCTGACAGGAAGCTTTCTGTGTGTCTGATTCGGATGTGTGCACTCAGAAAACCATATATCAGAAGTTTAAACTGTTAAGGCTTTAAAACGTATGTCATGATGACGAAGAACTGCAATGCCACATGAGTGTTACCGCAATAGAGATGTTATAGTTTTTGGTTTTTCTTCTGGAAAGCGGGGCAGGGAGCAGCAGCTCATTTGCATTTAAAGCCACATGCACGAAAACAGCATGTTTTTCCTTCTACTCAAAAATGGGCATTTACAACATGGTATAATAAATGATCTGTGGGGTATTTTAAGCTGAAACTTCACAGACACATTCTGAGAACACCAGAGACTTATATTACATCTTGTTTACACAGTTTGACACATAATAGGTAGATAATAGGCATAATAGGTCCCCTTTAATGTGCAAATATTCAGTAAATCACCCGCAGAACTTTCCACTCCCATCAGTGTTTTTTTTTTTGTTTTTTTTGGGGGAATTGCGCTTTCACACTACTTTGCCGTTTAGTAAATCTGACCCTGAATGTCTTTACTGTCACTTTTGTTCAGGATAATGCGTCCTTGCTGTATAAAAGTATTAACTGCTTTCAATAAAAATCTTACTCACCCCAAACTTTTGAATGGTAGTGTGTATATAAAGGCACAAAGCTGTGAGGTGGTCCCATTACTAGTAGCACAATAATTATAAAGATATCAGATGCAGTCTGAAGAAACCTTCAGGGTTTTGATCACGAGAGAGTCAACCCTGCCCTAGGCGGTGACCCTAGCCCTCAGGGTCAGAGAAACACGGCTGCTGAATGATGAATAGTCCACTGAGACACAGACACACACATGCTTACATGCACACGCTGACCTTGGGAAGCAGATATTTGACCAGTATGGCCTGGCCTGACTCTACAGGATAGCCGTAATAAGAGTGATTAGTCTAAAGGACAGGCGCAGCGCGTGTGACTCTGAGACTGATGAGAAGAGGCAATAGAGATTATAATCAAGAAGCAATTACTCCAAGTACAGGGGCCTCGATGCTCAGATGAGCTGCTGCGTGGAGGTGTGACTGGAACTGTGCCTGCGTAAAATTAACTCAGGATGAGCAGATGACAATGTTGAGGTAATGCTGGGGCCTGAGCACAATTACCTGATCACTGGTAGGTTGTACAGTAAGTGTTGAAAAACCCCACGGGAAACTCCACATTTCATTAATAAAAATAAAATACAAATGCATTATGAAAATGTAAAGACTAGGCAATAGGAATAAGGAATAATTCATCTTAGTTTTAAGATATTAAGTATTGCAACAAAACTAATTCTATGTAAAAAGATAAATGTAATAACATCGTGACTGATATTTATTACATTAAACCCTGAATTAATAATACAAAAACAATGCATGAAATATATATATAACTGCATAAATCTCAATTTCACAGGGATTTTTTTCTATCAAATTCTTTCTAAATTTTGGCCAATTCGATGTCTGTAATGTTCAATGTCACATTAGATCACGTCTCTTCAAGATAATTATAACTACAACTTACAAGATTAGATTGTTTTGTAAATTGCTTGGGATAAAAGCATCTTCTAAATTAATTTCTAATGATTTAATTTCTTGGATGTGTTTGGTGGGTTTCACAGTTCTCATATTTATTTATTTATTTTTTTTGTTAAATGTCTCTACATAACTTCCACATGCTCTCCAGTAACATCTGTGATATATGGAAGCTTGTTTCCACCACTAATTAAAAAATAAAAAAGGTAATTGCGAATTTTTATCTTACAATTCTGACTTTTTTTTCTCGCAATTGCGAGTTTACATCTCACAATTCTGACATTTTTCATCAGAATTGTGTGATATAAACTTGTAATTGTGAGTTATAAAGTCAGAATTGTGAGATATAAACTCGCAATTGCGAGTTATAAAGTCAGAATTGTGTGATATAAAGTCGCAATTGCGAGTTATAAAGTCAGAATTGTGAGATATAAACTCGCAATTCTGAGAAAAATAGTCATGAATTGCGAGTTTATATCATTTTTGAGATGTAAACTCACAATTGTGAGAAAAAAGTCAGAATTGCGGAAAAAAAGTTTATATCTCGCAATTCTCACTTTATTTCTCGCAATTGCAAGTTTATATTCCACAATCAAATTCTTTCTAAATTTTGGCCAATTCGATGTCTGTAATGTTCAATGTCACATTAGATCACGTCTCTTCAAGATAATTATAACTACAATTTACAAGATTAGATTGTTTTGTAAATTACTTGGGATAAAAGCATCTTCTAAATTAATTTCTAATGATTTAATTTCTTGGATGTGTTTGGTGGGTTTCACAGTTCTCATATTTATTTATTTATTTTTTTGTTAAAATGTGTCTACATAACTTCCACATGCTCTCCAGTAACATCTGTGCTATATGGAAGCTTGTTTCCACCACTAATTAAAAAATAAAAAAGGTAATTGCGAATTTTTATCTTACAATTCTGACTTTTTTTTCCTCGCAATTGCGAGTTTACATCTCACAATTCTGACATTTTTCATCAGAATTGTGTGATATAAACTTGTAATTGTGAGTAATAAAGTCAGAATTGTGTGATATAAAGTCGCAATTGCGAGTTATAAAGTCAGAATTGTGTGATATAAAGTCGCAATTGCGAGTTATAAAGTCAGAATTGTGAGATATAAACTCGCAATTCTGAGAAAAATAGTCATGAATTGCGAGTTTATATCATTTTTGAGATGTAAACTCACAATTGTGAGAAAAAAGTCAGAATTGCGAGAAAAAGTTTATATCTCGCAATTCTCACTTTATTTCTCGCAGTTGCAAGTTTATATTCCACAATCAGAATTGTGAAATAAAAAGTCACAATTATCTTTTAAATTGTTTTATTACATGGCAGAAACAAGCTTCCATAGTGCTAAAATGGCCATGTGGTCTTGATTTATTTATTTTTTTTTTTGCATAATATCTTTGCTTTTACAAACTTTCCCAGTAACAGCACAGAACTGCCACCATTTTAAATAATAGACCATGAAAATAATTAGACCCTGAAATTCATGTACAAGTAAGAGTACAAAACTGTCAAATGCAGCAGAATTAAATGTGGAAGAAATTCTGTGACTTTCTTACCCTGAGTCTGCGTCCGTATACTGTGACCTGTCCTCGTGCTTGTTCTTTGCGTTGTCTCCATTCCACTAGGTTGAGTCCATTGTCGATGGGCAGAGTGACATTTCTCTTGCTTATGGTTGGGTTGACTGTTCCTGACAGCAGGTGAGGCTCCGTGTGAAGAGACACTTCCATGCCGTTGGCCAATACCAGACGCAAGGAGCCATCCAGACCAATGTAGTAACTGTTTTTGACTTGATCTGCAATTTGAAGACAAAAAAATAGTCTCATGTATATTGCAAAAACATTGTGAGAATTGCTATTCGAAATTCTGTTAGAGGAGATCACTTATCAATGAAAAATCTGTCATCATTTACTAACCCTGGCAGATTAAAGCATAGTTCATAGGGATAGTTCAACCCAAAATGAAAATTGTCATAATTTACATAATTGACTTCCATTGTATTTTTTTTTTTTTTACTACTCTGGAAGTCAATAGCTACTGTAAACTGTTTGATTACCAACATTCTTCAAAATATCTTATTTTGTGTTCAACAGAAGAAAGAAACTCATACAGGTTTAAAAAAACTTGAGGGTCAAAGTAATGACAAAATTTTCATTTTTGGGTGAACTATCCCTTTAACTATGACTGATATCCACCTTTTGTTGGTTGCATGCTGTATTTCCCTCAAAATGGTGGCCAAATGTATGACAAGACTCTTGTTTGTTGAACAAGACCAGACAGACAGTGAAACAAAGGGATGATTCAAAGTCTAGTTAGTCTTTGAGCTGTCCTCGGAAGACCAAAAGAGAGAGAGAAAGAGAGTGAAAGAGAGGCAGAAACCTATCATAGTTGAGGCCGCCTGCCTGTGGCAACTGAGATGCAACTAAATCTGAAACTGTCTGTCTCCATCCCCAGGTGGTCTCGCTAAGCGCTTTGGAGGGACATGGAAGGCAGTGAAAGAGAAGGGGGTGTAAACCTGAGAGAAATAAAGAGGGAAAACAGAGACTGGGAGGGAGCAAGAGAGAGAGGGCTAACAAGAACGACGTACCCAATAAGAAAATGTCAGTGAACGCTTTGATGAAACTCTCATTACTAGTCAAAGGGAATTAATTACTCAGCAAAAGAAGTGCAGACAGCAGTCATATAAACATGCTAGCATGTGGCTAGGGGGTATAGGGCACACACATTCCCTGTTAAAAGTGAATTGAGTAACATTTTGAAAGAAATGATACTATTACAATTAATTGCAGTGAAAGCCTGATTGTCTGGTGAGACAACAGCAAGTCTTTTTAAGACACGACAGTTCACTCGACGGCCATCTTGCTAATGCCCTCAGATAGCTAATTTGTAGACATGTACGTACATCTAATTTAGTTAGGAATGACACAAATCTCCAAAAATGTTTGCTGTCAAGTCTGTTCATGTCAGAATATAAAAAATACACATGTAAAAGTAATTGCAACTTTATATCATACAATTGTGACATTATTTCTCGTAAAACGCAACTTTAATTGTCACAGTGTGACTTCATATCTCATAATTGCCCAATGTGACTATATTTGTCGCAATGTGACTATATTTCGTAATTGCGACTTTGTTTCTAGCAGTTGCAGCTTTATATATCGTAATAACGATTTCATATCTCACAATTTGACTTTCTCGTTAATGCAACTTTTTGTCGTAATGTGACTTTATATCTTGTAATTACAAATTTCTTTCTCACAATGTGACTATTTCTCGTAAACGCAACTTTTGTCGCAATATGACTATATTTCGTAATTGCAACTTTGTTTCTAGCAGTTGCAACTATATATAGTAACTGCGATTTCATTTCTCACAATGTGACTCTCGTTAATGCAACTGTTTGTCGTAATGTGACTTTATAGCTTGTAAATTTCTCTCTCACAATGTGTCTATTTCTCGTAAACGTAACTTTTTGTTGCAATTAGACTTTTTATCTCGTAACCATAAAGTTGTTTCTAGCAGTTGTAACTTTATCTAACAATGTGACTATTTCTTGTAAACGCAACTTTTTGTTACAATGTGACTTTATATCTCATATTTTACAAATTCATCTCTCTCGTTACAATGTTACTGTTTCTTGTAAACGCAAATTTTTGCAGTAATGTGACTATATCACTTAATTACGAATTTTTATCTCAATGTGACTTTCTCGTAAACGCAACTTTTGTCGCAATGTGACTTTATATCTCATAATTGCAAATTTGTTTCTAGCAGTTGCAACTTTATATATTGTAATTATGATTTCATATCTCACGATGTGACTTTCTCGTTAATGCAACTTTTTGTCACAATGAGACTTTTTATTTCATAACTGGTGTTGTTTGTTGCAACTTCATATCTTGCAATGTGATTTTATATCTCATATTTTTACTCTGAAGTTCAAATAGGCTTCCATACAAATCGGAAATAATATCTGATAACAATGGCATCATAAATTTAGCGTCTTTAGCTTAAGTCATGCTAAAAACCCTGATTGGCTGTTTTTAATTGAAAGGCGGGACTTCCATTCTGCATACAGAGAGATTTCTACAATTTCAATGAGTTGTCGGTTTCATCCTCTTTATATTGGCTGTGAAGAGCAAGTTTGTGTGAGTTCTGGATCATAGTATTGTCAAATACATAAACAGCTCTGGCATGTTTCTTCTTTTGATGACTTATTCAGGTAATAATACTGGTGAACCGAAAAAAAAGTTCTGACCGTACAACCTAGAAATCGAACACACATTCGCACAACCTTGGAAAGTCAATAAACAGCACAAGGTCACCACCTCCGAGAAATGTATATCCAGATTGCGTGTGCGAAACTCTGTGTTGGAGCTAGAGCCAAACTGGTTTCCGTTTACAAAGCAGACAATAGTGAATTAATTAGCAGCAAAGCATTTGGCAGGGCGCCCTCTTTCTCTCTCTCTCCACCAGATGTCCAGGACAAGGTCACCATGCGTAGGTGACCATTAGTTTAGTCTAGGATAAGAACAACAGCAGAACTTTACGCCCTCTACTTCTTCTCTCAAACGCAGTCTTCAGTAAACCAATCGAAACCCAGGGGAGGAGGACGGCCCTTCAAATCAAACGCTCACAGGAGCGCAGAAAAATCTTTACAGTTTCCGAGGAAATAGAGCAGGGCACGGGGAGTTCAAAGCTATTTATTGGGAATCGATGGAGCGCTTGGTTAGGTGAAAAATAGGATATCAAAATGCCAAAGTATGCAAGGAAAATCACAAGCTAGGACATTGGCCCCTGACCCCAACCACACCCCTCTGTCTCGAGGGCCAAAGTGATTAAGATTTGGTTTTCTAAGACGGACAGGAAAAGAAGACGCTCAGTGAAAAAGGGAGGCTGGAACAAACAAAAGTGGTGGACAGGAAATCAATCAGGACTTCTGTCTTCATGAGTGGGCGGTCTTGCGATTTGAGAGAAAATACAAACACTCATGCCTTCATTGATTTCACGAAGAAGAGGCTTGTTTGCTTCCCACAAACATATCAATTTTGCCTCACAGTTATTTTACTTTATGTACAGCTACTAAGTTTCTAGTATAAAAGTGAACAAAGGAAGTAATTACTATTAGGAGACTTGTTCCTTTGTTTCTTTTTATTTACTCACCCTCATGTCGTTCCAAACTTACTGTGATATTCAAAAGAATCTTCAATAACCGTTCTTGTGTCACTCGTGTGCTATAAGTTTTCTAAAGCCATACAGACTGAAATATAAAAACAGACTGAAATACACACTTCAAAATTTTGGGATCAGTAAGATTTTTTTAAGGATTTAGAAGTCTCTTATGCTCACCAAGGCTGCATTTATTTGATACAGTAAAAACAGTAATATTGTGAAATATCATAATTTATTTAAATGGTTCTTGAGTTTAGTTTAGACTCAATGATTCATTCGCAGCAGTTCTTGAGTTAAAATCACTGTATGCCTTCAGAAGACAAGTCATAACTACTTTCACCATGATTTATCTCATATTTGGAGCTTAAAAATTTTGGTCACATCAGGTTTGGAATGACATGAAGGTGAGTAAATGATGACAGAATTTCATTTTTGCGTGAACTATCCCTTTAAATGCACTGCATTTATTGTGTCTAGGTTAAAACTTCACCCAGTTCACCCAAAGTATTGTCCCCAAGGATCTTCAATAAGGGCTTTGCAGATATTCTTACCTTGCATGAGTGTGTAGAAGGTTCCTGAGGCTGAGAGGTTGGTGGTGACTGTGATGTCTTCTTTGTTGGAACCCTCGGTTTGCACCCGCACAGTGCTGTCTGAATCAGTGCGGTAACTACTCACCCTGCCTGTGGGGTAGGTCATGTTTGTCAGCCGCCCATAGTTGTCATACCTGTGGAGATGGAGACAACAGAGGAGGAGTGTGAAAAAAGATGGCTCATCTGGTCTTTAATGAGACCAACTGTGGCTTTCAATCAAATGCAGGTCTGGGTTTCTAATGAGGGACTGTCAAAGTGAGTCGTACAAGCAAGAGAAAGGCCTATAGAAAAATGTAACTGCAGCAAAACATAATATTTTGGACTATAATGGAAAAAGGTTGAAGGTCCTTTCTTTGTCTGTTTTTGTTTTGGTCTGTGTGATTCCTCTCACTGCCAATTTACCCAATAGTATTTCGTCAATTGGTGGAAAAAAACAGCGTATTGTAGCCATGGAAGCCAGCAAACAAACTGGGTCAGAGATCGCAGAATCTACCAGACCTAAAAAGCCTCGGCATTCATATAAAATGCTCTTTGACCAGAGGCATATTAAAACGTGGATAAATCAACACATCAACTTACACTGTAGGGCTTGTCGCTTTTCATTGTCAATCGTTGTCCTCAATCTGGCAACCCGCGTGAGGAGGAGGGGGCGGGGAACAACTCTCTCTAATATTTTGAATTTAGATTGCAGTACACATTTCAACCACTAGCTGTCAAGATTACATACTGCACCTTTAAAGCACCAAAAATGAAAATTCTGTCATTAATTACTCACCCTCATGTTGTTTCACACTTGTAAGACTTTCATTCATCTTCAGAACACAAATTAAGATATTTTTGATAAAATCCGATGGCTCAGTGAGGCCTCCATTGCCAGCAAGATAATTAACACTTTCAGATGCCCAGAAAGCTACTAAAACATATTTAGCATAAATAAATAACAGTTCATGTGACTACAGTGGTTCAACCTTAATATTATAAAGCGACGAGAGTACTTTTTGTGCGCCAAAAAAACAAAATAACGACTTTTCAACAATATAGTTATGGCCGATTTCAAAACACTGCTTCATGAAGCTTTGAAGCTTTACGAATCTTTTTTTTCAAATCAGAGGTTCGGAGCGTGTATCAAACTGCCAAAGTCACGTGAACTATTGAAATTTCGAAACACTTATGACTTAACAAAGCCTCGTTTACTGAAATCACGTGACTTTGGCGCTCCGAACCACTGATTCGAAACAAAAGATTTGTAAAGCTTCAAAGCAGTGTTTTGAAATCGGCCATCACTAGATATTGTTAAATAAAGTCGTTATTTTGTTTTTTTTGCCGCACAAAAAGTATTTATACTTTTCGCTTTATAATATTAAGGTACGCAACGCTTTATAATATTAAGGTTGAACCACTGTAGTCACATGAACTGTTTTAAATATGTCTTTAGTAGCTTTCTGGGCATCTGAAAGTGTTAATTATCTTGCTGTCAATGGAGGCCTCACTGAGTCATCGGATTTTATCAAAAATATCTTAATTTGTGTTCTGAAGATGAACGAAGGTCTTACGGATGTAGAACAAAATGAGGGTGAGTAATTAATGACATAATTTTCAATTCTGTCATCATTTACTCACCCTCATGTCGTTCTGTGGAACACAAGAAGATATTTTGAGAAATATCTATCTGGGTCCTAATTCGTTCTTCAAAATATTTTATTTTTTTTATTCTGAAAGAAAGTCATATGAGTTTGGAAAGATAAGATGATGAGAAAATGACAGTAATTTCATTTTTGTGTGAATTATCCCTTGAGAACACGACTACTTTGGCTTCAAACCAACCATCACAAACAGCTATAGAGTCAAAATCCTTGGGCAATCTGAAATAGGCAATCTAAAATTGCTTGGTTCTAAAAACAAAATCCAATATAAAAAAATTTGACAGAGAGAGAACTGAGGATAGAACAGCACTAGAAAGATCTTTCGTCCAAACAGAAGTGATAGCAGCAAGTAGTCACCAAGATCTTCAAAGCCAATATCTGATTTGGTCGAGATACTTATTTTTATTTTTATGACTTTCACACAATATCACTGGGATTCGAATCCAAGATTTCCTGTTTATCCTGACCATCTAAACCATGATACCAACATATCACAGACTCTACACATCGAAGAAAATTCACTGTGCCATATAAAGAATGAAATGAGTTTCTTCCATTTTCATTTGTAGTGGTAATAAAGAGGTGAAAGACATAAGCTTTGGTGATACTTTCCTTATCATCCTCTTTATTCCCCATCCAAAACTCTTTTCACCATCTCATTTTTTGCTGCTCCCTTTTTCAAGAAGAAAAGAAAGGAGGTTTGGGGGGTGGCAACAAAATAGAGGAGTGAATGACTGCAGTCATTCACTTGTTCTGCTCTTTGGAAAGCAAACTAAATTATCCTGTTTTCTTCTCCTACTTTGTTCCTTTCCTCCCCATATTTTTTATTTGCCAGCCTCCACGTGAGCGCTCTCTCAGCAGGCTGAGTGTGGAGTAAGTGCAGCCTGATTCATCTCGGTGACCAAACATCTCCTTTTAGAGCAGCACTCTATTGTAGTCATGGAGAACTGACCACCTCAAAGCACCCTGGGATTGGAGTATTGGTCAAGATGTACCACTGAGTCACGGCCGCTGTTCACATTGTGTGACACAAAAACACGGGAAGAAAGCACTCATAAACAATCATGCGAATGTCTATATCCGTCTGAGTCCCTGTGTAGTTTTTTATTTCTTTTCAAACACCGTCAAGGTATTGACAACGCATACACTACCGTTCAAAGGTTTGGGGTCAGGACGTTTTTGAAAGTAGTCTCTTATGCTCACAAAGGCTGCATTTACTTGATCAAAAATACAGTAAAAACAGAAATATTGTGAAATATATATATATCATATATATCATATTCTAATATGCTGATTTTCTGCTCAAGAAACATCTTACTGACCCCAAACTTTTGAATGGTAGTGTATTTTTTGAAAACACGAGCATACAGCATTTACAGCTATAAATGATAAGGTAATGTAATCTAATTACAAGTATTTAATTTAAGGAATCTGATTATGTAATCCAGATTTAATCAGTTACTACCCAGCACTGTCCCTTAGTATGCATGACAAGTTTCCTCCAGAGCTGAATAGATGGACATTGTAGCAAATGTCTTTGTTATGCTTGTGCTACTCGCTGTACAGTGTCTGCACGAGTCCTGGCCGATGTCGCGTCCGCAGGCGAACACGCTTCACTGGGACTTAATGAATTGAGGTGGCAGAGATGATAAACCGCATGTGCCGTGCAGATAAATTGTTTAGGTCGCTCTATTCCAGTGCAGAAAAACAGTGACTTTGACCCTCAGATGGCAGCTTGACCTTCAAAGTTAATTATGCAAAATATATAATATTACAACTTATAAAAAAAATGAAGAAAAAAACAAAACTCAACAACCAAGCTTTCTTTATTACAAAAAACGACCTCATGTTGCCTGAGGGAATGGACGGATCTAATTGCTTGGGTAGGGAAAAACAACAGAGCAACTATCCTTGATGTTAATTATTGTTTTTTCTTTCTCTCTAATTGCAATTATTGAGTAAATGTACTTTGCCTACCATTTGTTCATTTGGCAAAGGGGGATTAAACAAATGATATGACAGCATGGGACCTAAACAAAGGACGAAAAACTGAACTTTCTTATAAAAAAAAAAAAAAAAGGACTGCTTGAGGTGATGCCACTTATGGTTGGTTATCAAACATGCAGCTTTTGTACATTAAAATAAACAGTACAAGCAATAAATGTGTGTGAAGTAGTTTTAAATGAGTTTTGCCTACAGTCAAGGTCACATGAAAGTAAATATGCTAATGAATATGCTACATAAAGTATTAATGTAAACATGTTTTCTGTTCTTTTATACAGACTGAGGGTGAAGTCAAAATCATTTTCTGTAGTAATAAAGATTCAATTTTAGTTCATCTATTGATCAATTGATTTACTGTTTAGGTGGGCCTCCGAAAAATGAGTGAGTCAATAGGTATATCTAAAATTTAATTGGTAATTGGAATAAAATGGCAAACTTGATGAATAGCTGTCGTCTATACATAAGCAAGTGGGAACTATTGGGTGGGCATGTGCCTACTCCTGACTACCCGCTGCTTTAGAGAAGAGGAAGAGTTGTTTGTTACCATGCCGTCATTTTACACCAGACTGCTTCACAAACGAGGGTCAATTCAACGCTGGATTTGCACAAACGATTAACATGACGGCACATGCTAGTCGATGAGTTGAATCAACTCCACAGCAACTACGTAAATTTATCCACTAACTGTTCAGAAACGTTGAGTCTCTCCATCAATGTTCGACTCCGTTTTGAACAATGTAAGGCTGAACACCGTTACTGACAATCATCATTTTGGCTGTGTGAGATTTTCCAGCTTTGTTGTTGTTGAGCAACCGAAGCGCGAGCTGTTAAAGCTCCGCCCTCTTCTGGAAAGGGGGCCGGGAGCAGCAGCTCATTTGCATTTAAAGGGACACACACAAAAACATTGTGTTTTTGCTCAGACCCAAAAAGGGGCAAACTTGTCAAGCTATAATAAATGATCTGTGGGGTAGTTTGAGCTGAAACTTCACAGACACATTCTAGGGACACCAGAGACTTATATTATCTTGTAAAAGGGGCATTATAGGTTCCCTTTAAAACAAGTTATAACTAATGCAAAAGCAGCCTTGTTAAAATCATGGGTAAAAACACAGATGGAGCTGAACATTTCTGCCCCTATGTGCCATTAGTCGACACTGATTAATTTACATTTAGATTTATTTAATACAAATATTTAGATTTTATTTTCTTGCATTATTACCCATATCAAATACATTTTGAAGGTTAGATTGTGTGAATGTGAAAAGAAAACAAGCACCTGAACTACAGAAACAGGAACTCCAAAAACACCACTGTCTGAAATACTCCTGAAACCAATTACCTTTTAGCAAATGACTGAGTCCAATAAACCACTGAGACCTTGTGAACTCTTGACTGTATCTACTGTAACGTGACCCACAGCCAACCAAGACCTCTGCAATTACGCTGCACAGGAGTAAATTTAGCTTCCAGTAGTCGAGTGAACCTGCGCTGTTAAGTACACAGAGATGAATGTGAATGAATGTGCCATTTGGCATTTTATGCCAAAGACTGATCATCTTTTAGCTTGAATAAGTATATTTATTGACATTGTGGGCATTGAAAAGGATGCCACTTTTTAAAATGTAGGAAGTACCCTTAAACATTTCATATTAATAAAAACAAAAAACGAAATATCTTAAATATAAACAATAATAATTATATTATTATTATTGATTTAAGATAAAGTAAAATGAACAACATTCACATCATATACATGTGGCGTAAATGTATATATTAGTGTTTATATACTGTATATATGAATACATATATGGCTTAATTGCAGTATGATGTATTCTGCACTTTATGCCCCATGCATGGAAAACTATCTGCCTTAGTATATCAATAAATTTCCAGTATACTCACTCATAGAAGGAAGTCCATCCATCTTCATTGCTTTTGGTGGCCAGCAGACCTGAGCTTCCATGATAAGTCATCATGGCAATCTCTTGACCCTGGGCAGCAACACTCTTCAGCGCATTATTAGTTCCAATAGTGAACCAGAACGTCTGGCCATCAGGACCCATCAGCCAGAGCGGCAATCCCGTTGTGTCTCTCCGAATGGTCACTTTGTTCTTATTCTTGTCCGTGATGCTGCTCAGGTCACCTTCGCCAGAGTAGGTCAAGTTGTACAGGTAGTCTCCAGTCGTCAGGCTCTGAGTGTAGATGTGACTACCGTTCACGTCAAACAGGTAGAGTTCGTCGTCAATCGGCGAAGAAACCTCATACATGTTGAGCGGGTTGAGAAATGCTTTATTCCTCCTGATATATCGGATACGTATGTTACCCAGGTCAGCGATGAAGAGCTCTCCATCAGGCGAAACCGCCAACGAAGAGGGTGCGTTTAGCTTGGCGTCTTTGGCGTAGCCGTCATCACCCGAATAGCAGTCGCAGTTAGCGTCGTTCTTGCAGTCGCAGCCACTGGGGGCACCGGCGACCAGAGAGATCTCCCCATTTGTTGAGACCTGTCGGACACGGTTGATCTTTTTCTCGTCTGACTCGGCGATGTAAAGCAAGCCGTTATGGGAGACAGCGAGAGCGTTGGCGGATTCCAAGGTGGCGTGGATTGCGACTTTGCTGACTAGAAAGTGATCCAGGCCGGGTACCTGGCAGTGCATCGGCCTCCCTGCCACAATCCTCACTTGATGGTTCTCTGAGATCTGCAGGACTACGTTGTTGTCCAAGACATAAAGGGAATTGTCCATCGGGCTAATGGCCAGGTCAGTGGGCCATTCTAGACGCACCTATGGGAGACGGGGGGAAAAAAAAAAAAATTGAAATAATGCTAGTTATATGCACCAAAATTAATTTTCTTTCCGAAACCAAAATTAAAGTTTTCATTCAGCCGGAAAACGAAATTAAAGTGTATTTAATAATCGATTAATTAAGCAAGTTTATTTAATAGCGTAATCAACACTCAAATAAAAAAGTTGTATATAAAAATTTAAATTGCACATAAAGAAGATTTATATCAACTTTTTAATGATATATTAATTCATTGTTGAAATATAAATGGTGGCTGTAATAAAAACTTGTTTTCATGATGGATTTATTCAAAAATACATTAAATATTAAAGAACAGGTTAAGTAAAAATTATTGCTGTCAAATTGATTAATCAAGGTTAATCACATCTAACATAAGTTTGTAAATTAATATGTGTGTATACACACACACACACACACACACACACACACTATTTACAAACTTTAATGTTAGATGCAATTAATCGCGATTAATCAATTTGACAGCAATAGTAAAAATTTGTACTGTCAAAGGTTAATCGCAATTAATCGCATCCAAAATAAAAGTTTGTTTACATAATATATGTGTGTGTACTGTGTATATTTATTATGTATATATAAATACAAATACATGCATGTATTTACTAAAGAAATATTTACATATGTACATGTATATTTATATATTTATTTATATAAATATAAATATTTTAGATATAAATATAAGATATTTTTGTTAAATATATACATGCATGTGTGTGTATTTCTATATACATAATAAATATAACCAGTACACACAAATATATTATGTAAACAAACTTATTTTGGATGCGATTAATCGCGATTAATCATATGACAGCACTAGTGAAAATATAGTTAATATGTAATATAACGCATATATGGACATTAAATGTCGTTTCTGATGTAAATTTAACGTTACGTGACATTGTTTACAAGCTGTTTATTGACATCTTTCCACGGTTGAAACACCGATTGCACGATTACATGAGACAGGATACATTTCAGTAAGTTGTACTGTCTCTTTCAAAATACCTTCTGATGTTCATTCATATTTATTTTGTGCTGTAACTAGTGGTAAAGAGGAAGAGATGATCTGTTGAAACCCAACCTAATGGAAAAAACATGAACATTCAAAACTTATGAATTCATGATGTGAATCGTACGGAATGTAAGTATGAAGTATGAAGGTCCTCTAAATCTAACTGCCACTGGGGCATAAGCAAATCTTACAAAAAAAGTACTAATGAGATTGTACGAATTCATACGCTTAGCCACCAATCTGCCATGCGTAAAATAGTTACAAATTACCATGAGATTGTGTTGTCTGTTCACATGCCACTACAGCGATCTCTCATGCCACTTTGAAGAATGTCAAAACAGCATTGTTTGAATTTCTTTATAAAACTGATCATTTGAAAGCTGAGACGTTATTTATATTATAAGTAAAACTTATTGTGATTATTGGACGGTAGGCACTCTAAAAAATAATGTTTAATACTTTTAATATCGAAATGAAGATCGAAGTGTCCACATAGCTAACATGTTTTCCTGTTGTAGTTTATCCATGTTGTGCTTGTGAAATAGACACTGTCAAAACATGCCATCAGAGAAGCGCTAACTAAATGTTGCTTTTAAAAATGTTTAATCTGATACTTAAAATTCATTTTCATAAATTTCAGTGCATCACTAAGGCTAAATAATGTGACATAAAGAAACACAAAAAAAAGAAGGTTTGAATAGGTCAGAACTGCCTCAGAACACAAACAGTTCTTGAATTAAGGCTGGTTCATCCGATAAACAAAAAAAAAAAAAAAAAGGAAGTTGAATTGGTGATAAGAAAGAGAAGCAGGGGAGAGAAAGTGAGTCAACTGATCAGATTAAACCGTCGCGGTGAGGAGGAAATGGATGAGTGGACTTCCAAAACAACATATACTTTCACCGTATCTGTCACCCCTCCCCATGGATGTCTTTTTCTAGCTTTGGGTTATTAATTTCATAATGGAAAGTGACTGCAGCAGGGGAACGGGACCTTTGAAACAAAACGTAGCACACTTATCAAACAGGACTGCTGCCTCCTGCCTGGCTGCCTAAATTATGACTTATTGTTCTGAAAATAATGCAGCAGGCTTTTAACACAAAAATGATTGAATCTGGTGAATTTGCACAGACCCTCTCTTCACTAGGGGACCGTAATCGCTCTGTTAGGGGCAGAATACGAACAGTCGTATTTCAATAGTGTTCTTGGCACGCTAACAAGGCTGGCTGATTAAAAGATGCTTTTAATGCACACCGAGAATAGACAAAAAAGCTACCAAGCTGAGCTTATTATTAAAAGTATTATATAAAAGTAGCAAACTAATCTGGAGCCGTGGGTAAAAAAAAAACGTGGGTTTTTATGGAACAGTGAGAAAAGCTACGTAAATAGCATGACTAATGTAGTGCATTCAAAGTTTGCTGACTTTCTCATAATTGATTCCTAAATATGATTGTTTATAATTGAAGAGACAGAAAAATGTTACATTGACATTTTCATCAGAGACAAGCAAACAGATGTGGCATTTAGATGAAGAAAAGAAATGGCTACAAACCTCATTTTACAGACTCAGACATTCACTTAATAATAAAAAAGTATAATTCAGGATTAATACTCAATACTTCTTAGAAATTCTCTTTCATCCATTAATTCAACATACCTAGAAAACACTAGTTATTCAGAGCTGAACAATAGACTTTTAGTGAGTAATTATGGGTAATATTTCTGCACGAAGCAGATGGTTACAGCACTGCACAGTATATTTCTTACTATTTCTTAAAAGAGGCATTTGTGAAACAGCATGTATTATGGAACAATCAGTACAGTATATGCATTTCAAACAGGAGTATGCTACATTTGTCACATGACAATGCTGCATGTTCAGTTTTGTGTTCAGTTATCTACTTGGAAATAAAAACTATCCTATTTTTAATGTAAGTCTGTGTAAATGTCTTAACTCCTGGTGGTATGATCAAATAACTATCCCCCCCCCCCAAAAAATAAATAAAATAAAAAAAATAAAAAAAATCCGGAGTAAAAACAAAAAAACAACCCTAAAATAATAAAAATAATAATAATAAAAAACTAAAATCATGCAAGTCTGTGTAAAAAAATAAATAATATAAAAAATAATAAAATAAAATAAAATTACATAATCAAAAAATTATGTTGGCAGTATGCATACTGCCAATAACCAATAACAAACCGCGACCTAAAAAATGCATCGGAAAACAGCATTAAATAAAAATGGGGGAACCAGAAACGGATAACCGTAAACCGTTGGTCTCACAAGCGCATGGATTTCAGTGTCCAAAAAGATCCTGGACTGTCCGATAAGTCCTCAACAACATAAAACATAGCACTCAATACAACACTCTGCCCTCATTCCTGGAAATGATGCCCGCAGCCTGAGCTGATCTATATCAAACTGCCTCGCGGACGCTGGTCTGCAGTAATCTATTGGCCACAGCCACTGCTATGGCTTAAGTAGCACCAAGCATTGATTTTAAGATATGATTAAGTCCCAGTAAGACCCGAAGAAAGAAGACTCTCACTGCCTAACTGAGTCACCGTGTTCTGTTCGATATCGGTCAGTGATATCTCCCCCGAGCTGAAACCTACAACACACACATGCGACATGATATCAAGATCTCTTATCAAGGCAGAGGAATTAATGTAATAAGACAAATCAGGGTGCAGCAGTGGAGAAGTGGAGGTGGAGAGGGATGGGCCTTAACCAAAACCGAATGCCAATTTAATTTATTTAAGGGGGACCTATAATGCCCCTTTTACAAGATGTAATATAAGTCTCTGGTGTCCACAGAATGTTTCTGTGACGTTTCAGTTCAAAATACCCCACAGATCATTTATTATAGCTTGTCAAATTTGCCCCTATTTGGGTGTGAGCAAAACCACACTGTTTTTGTGTGTGTCCCTTTAAATGCAAATGAGCTGCTGCTCCCGACCGCTTTCCAGAAGAGGGCGGAGCTTTCACAGCTCACGCTTCGGTTGCTCAACAACAACAAAGCTGGAGAATCTCACGCAGCCAAAATGAGGATTGTCAGTAACGGTGTTCAGCCTTACATTGTTCAAACCGGAGTCGGACACTGATGGAGAGACTCAGGAAGAAGTTACAACTTTTAGAATGAAACTGGACGTTTCTGAATGGTTAGTGGATCAATTTATGTAGTTGCTGAGTTGATTCAACTCATTGACTAGCATGTGCCGTCATGTTAATATTCTGTGCAAATCCAGCGTTGAATTGACCCTCGTTTGTGAAGCAGCTCTTCTCTAAAGCAGCTCAACATGGCCACACCCCTTTTGTTGCGTGTTCTCGGGGGCAGGGTTTATGTAAATTTTAGGGTTAGTGATGTCACTAACCCGGAAAGAAGCTTGTTGTAGTCCCAACCAGCCGTTTGTTGCAGTCCTTAAAAAGCAAATTCTTCAAAATAAAATCTCTCTCTTTGCATTGAACTTTGAGAATCGTAACTTTGCAGATGCTGTTTATGCTCTAACAGCAACATTACACACTAACTGAAGTTAAAAAAAGTGAAATCATAATCAACCACCCCTTTGAAGCGTGAACAGGAAGTTGCAACAGACTTCAGTATTGTGACGTATTTTCTGAGTGAAATATTGAATGGGAAAAATAGAGGGCGTGGCTTGTTTTTTCCAGCTGGGAATATATATATATATATAAACTTGGCTTTCTGCGATGTATCGCATGAAAAAAAAAAGAAAAAAAAAAAAAGAGACATTTTTCAGATGAAAACACCAGATGAACAGATGTCTTGAGCTATCAGGGTAATTCTTTGTTTATTAAATCCCTTTTCTCCTCAACAGTAACGGCTAAATATTCAACGCCTGTGTATTTGTGTGGGGGGTCTGGAGGTGGGATTTGACACCCCTGTGAGTGACAGACAGGATGTATCATCTCTATTTCTCCGTCTACTCCTCACACTTTCACACACTAACAAAGAGAGAGAATAAACGGCTCACACCCTCGTAAATCCAACACTAGAACAGCTGCCGTTAAATCCTTCAACATACGCTGAAGCAGGCGTAATGAGAACATGCAGGCGTGACCTTGTCCGAAAGCATGTAAGCCAGCTTGCATCTTAAACAGCCTTTTCAAAAAGCAGTCCTTACTGTGACTTTTCTTATCAATTTTGATTCATGTCATAAAAGGGGAAAATAATCGCACACTTAGTTTGAAGACATGCTGTTTTGGACCAGCCGTTGCTGTAGATAACAGGGTTGTGCACCAATTCAAAGTAACTGAGGTAGCAAATAAGATGTAGAATTGACCTTTCGCTAAGCTCTGCCCACCTTAAACTCTTTAGTTGCTATAAACACTGCCATGACCTGAATCAATATGTAAATAAAGATAAATTAAATCTTCAAAAATCTCTTAAAAACACATTATTTTTCTGAATATTATCCCTCTGCTCACAGTCTGTATTTTTTTTTTTTTTGTCTGTACATCTTTACCCTACCCTTGTAAGTGACTGTGTGTTGTGCTTTTATGTTGATGATTATCTTGTCCTATTCCTTAACCTATCTCTGTAAAGCGACCTTGGGTGTTGAAAGGCGCTATATAAATAAAAATTATTATTATTATTAAAGTTAAGATAACATTCTCAAACTCTCAACTACTCAAGATTCTTTTTTTGACAGAAATTAATACTTTTATTTAGCAAGGTTGCATGAAATTAATCAAAAGTGACAGTAAAACATTTATAATGTTAATGTTAAAAAAAAAACTATTAAGAACTGTTTTCAACATTGATATTAATAATAAATGTTTCTTAAGCAGCAAATCATCATATTAGAATGATTTCTGAAGGATCATGTGACACTGAAGACTGGAGTAATGATGCTAAAAATTTAGTTTTGATCACAGAAATAAATTACATTTTAAAATATATTAAAAAAACGAAAACTGTTATTTTAAAATGTAATAATATTTCACAATATTACTGTTGTATTGTACTTTTGATTAAATAAATGTAGCCTTGGTGAGCAGAAGAGACTTTCAAAACCATTAAAAATCTTACCCAAACACACCTTATATCGTTCTCTGGGTATCATGTCACAGTTGTTAGACTTATTTTGGATAATATTTTATAATATTATGTTTAAAACTACCCAAACACACAGATACTCTATCGACTAACTGTACATTAAATAAGATGGCAGATAGCTACAGTTGCTAAGGTAGGATTGTTTGGTAATGTGTTAAGGCGGAGCTAAGGGTTAATTGCATTTATAATTATTTTTCATTTGAATTTAAGGAAGGACAGTAAAAAAAAAAGGGAATGGCACATTTTACATACAGTATACAATGAAATATTCATTTAGATTTTATTTTTCAATATGAATTATTCACAAAGCTTTATATGATATTTCCAGAAATATAAGAAATACATAATTAATGTTTGAAATGCCATATTCATACTGTAGAATTTTATTTAAAATGCGATATACTTCATTAAAAGTAGCTTTCATTTAAAAGACCATGGTGGTATTTTCCCAGAATGCTCTATTTTACCTCAAAACATTAAAAACTAAGCCAAACAACATGATGCAGGCTTATAAAAATTGGAAAAACTAAGAATTTGTTTTGTTGTTTTAATTCAAATAATTTAAAATTTTTGTATTCAATTTTTTATCTTGTTTTCAGTACAAATATCTAAACATTCTTAAAATTAAGATATATTTTCTTGAGAGGTCAAAAATAATTCTTACTTGAATTAAGTTTATTTTTCTTACCCCACTGGTATATTTTTTCTTGTTTTAACTAGTTAAATATTGACACATTTTTCAGAAAACAAGACTTAATTTCTCAGTAAATGTACACTGAAAAAAAAAAAAAATGGTGTAGTATTTACTAGTAAATTTAAAAAATAATTACAAAGAAACCTCAAGTGAAACCTTAACATGAAATTTTGAAGTAGAACGACTGAAATAGTATTTTCTTGTAAAACGTACTCCAATAATCTTTATTTTAATTACAACGTTTTTTAAGGTGTATCTTGATTTAAGAACATTTGATATTTGTAGTGGAAAACAAACCAAAAAATACTGAGTAAGAAATCATTTTGCGCAGTGTTTAAATTCTGAATCCGGTACCTAACATGTCCATCACTAAAGTAAAAAGACATTTCTATTCCTCCAAGAATGTGCATTAATCACCATATTTTCACATTCAGCAGGGGATGAGGAGAATATTTATTCTCGAAACTGAAGTAATAGTTGTGAAGAAATATTCTTGCCAAGTCTCAAATTCATAGTGCTCGTGCAGGGTGCCTTTGCTGCCCGAAAGGCAAACAAATTTGGAATATAATGCGAGGTGTGCTCTGAATGCAAGATCTGAATAGTAAGTGGGAAGGAATGAAGCCATCACAGATTTGGAGCCTCCAATGGGGTCTTACTGGAAGCGGCGATATCAGGACCTAAAGAGCATCACATGTTAATGAACTCAGCACCCGGCACCAAAAATATTATATTTTCTGTTGGCTCTAGGTGGAAATTGGCAGGCGGTGTATGAGAGGGAGGAAACAGGCTTCAGATGAGCCCTCAAAAGTGTGGCAGCAGCAGCAGCAGCAGGCTTAAGTAATGCGGCGGCGTGTTTGATGCAGTGAGCGTGTGCTGCACATGAATTTTTAATGGATGCTTTTTACTGTCTGAGTGTCTTTGGCAGAAGCTGGTGTGATTTGTCATCATTGAGGCCGGGACTGCAGTGGTCTTTCTGTGAGTGTGTGTGTGTGTGTGTGTGTGTGTGTGTGTGTGTGTGTGTGTTTTCTCTGAGGTGCAGCTGGAGGTCGTCTCCCCAGTGATCCACATCCTCTCAGCAAAATAAAGCCTCTCAGTCAGGCGGCGGAGGCATTACTGAGCAAACCGTGAGCTGGACAGATACATGTAAGCAAAACTAGAAGGTTGAAGGATGAATAGAGTGCTGGACTACTGCAAGTTTTTTCCCATTTCATACAGTTTATGATCTTCATACTGTGGTTTTGAAGAGTCATCAAAGGCGATGTAAAGATGTATCCCAAAGAAAATGAAGCCTATTTTTAGAATATTTTGTTTCAAATACATAATTTTCATAAACATTACATAATGTTTAATGTAAATAAAATGTAAACTACCATTTAGGGGTTGAACGACTTCACATTTTTTAAAGGGGTGGTTGATTATGATTTCACTTTTTAAACTTTAGTTAGTGTGTAATGTTGCTGTTTGAGCATGACAACATCTGCAAAGTTGCGATGCTCAAAGTTCAATGCAAAGGGAGATATTTTCTTTTAAAGAATTCTCTGTTTAAGGACTACAACAAACGGCTGGTTGGGACTACAACAAGCTTCTTCCCAGGTTAGTGACATCACTAACCCTAAAATTTACATAAATCCTGCCCCCGGGAACACTCAACAAAGGGGGGGGGAGGCCATGTTGGGCTGCTTTAGAGAAGAGGAAGTGTTGTTTGTTGCTATGCCATCATTTTACGCCGGACTGCTTCACAAACAAGGGTCAATTCAACACTGGATTTGCACAGATTAACGTGACGGCACATGCTAGTCGATGAGTTGAATCAACTCCACAGCAACTACATAAATTTATCCACTAACTGTTCAGAAACGTCCAGTTTCATTCTAAAAGCTGTAACTTCTTCCTGAGTCTCTCCATCAGTGTCCGACTCCGGTTTGAACAATGTAAGGCTGAACACCGTTACTGACAATCATCATTTTGGCTGCGTGAGATTCTCCAGCTTTGTTGTTGTTGAGCAACCGAAGCGTGAGCTGTTAAAGCTCCGCCCTCTTCTGGAAAGTGGCTGGGAGCAGCAGCTCATTTGCATTTAAAGGGACACACACAAAAACGGTGTGTTTTTGCTCACACCCAAATAGGGGCAAATTTGACAAGCTATAATAAATGATCTGTGGGGTATTTTGAGCTGAAACTTCACATACACTTTCTGGGGACACCAGAGACTTGTAAAAAGGGGCATTATAGGTCCCCTTTAAAGTTGACATTTATGTGATGAAAGTCAAAGCGACTAGTCGTTGATGATGTCATTAATGAACAAATAAGCCTGAACCTTGAGCCGAGACTCGAATGTGGGTCGCCTTGTGCACAGCTGTGGCATACGACACAGCACTGCCCACAAGGCTATTGTACATAACAGCTTATTTTTAATCAGTTCTTTTGTCTTTTGGTCATTATATTTCTCACAGATTTCTGCTTGTTCTAAATCAGATACAGATAAAGTAGCACAGTAAATATTACATTTATATGAACGCATTAGTGAGAGAGCGATTGCGTGTGTGAATTAATTCTACCTTTATGTGTGTGTGAGTTACAATGCAGCAGCGCATTAGTTTAGAACGGCAATTAACTTACATGTACAATAAGCTGTTTAACCCCTTAACTGCCACCCCCCTTTTCTTTTTTGCATAGACATAAAAATGCACTAGCCAAACTCTAATTTTTGGTTGATATCTCAAAAAATGAGCTTTCAGTAAGATTTTGTTTGGGCGCAGTACCAAACTTTTTGACTAGACGACATCCAAGATCCATTACTGACCATATAAGGGCGCCTACATTTCCATATATAGTTTGAGTGATCTGAACCATATATTTCCATAATTTTCACACAATTTATGAAGTAGACATCATATTCAGAAGTAGAATTCAACCTCTAATAAACACATAAAAAGAACACGTATGTGCGTTATAGCTCACCGCCACATCACAAATGGCAAATCCATAATTTTTTCTTTATATTTAAAACATTTTCAGACCTTTTTTTCCTCAAAAAATTGAATGAATGTTATCTTTGGAACTCCTGGCATGAAAACAAACTGAGGTTTCTACCAATCAACTGCTAGAGAAGAAAAGAAACTGCTGAAGAGAAGAAATTGTTGAATAAAGTCATTATTTTTGTTTTGGTTTTTTGCGTACAAAAAGTACTCTCTTCGCTTCATAACATTAGGATTGAACGACTGTAGTCACGTGACTACTTTAATGATATCTTTACTACTGTTCTGGACCTTGAATGTGGCAATTTCGTTGCTTTCTATGGGAGATGAAAAACCTCTCGGATTCCATCAAAATATCTTAATTTGTGTTCCGAAGATGAACAAAGGTCTTACAAAGGAATGATTTCTGAAGGATCATGTGACACTGACTGGAGTAATGATGCTGCAATTTAATATGTCTTCAAAGAGAAGTTGGATATTTTAAATTGAAGTAATTTTTCACAATATTTCTGTTTTTTACTGTATTTTTATTTTTTTTAATCAAATAAATGCAGCCTTGTTGAGTGCAGCCAACTATGACTCACTGATCATTTCTATTTGCTTAAATATCTATCATTACCTTTCTACATCTTCCTGGCTGCCACCATTTTCCAGTGACGCACACTGGCCGACACTGATTTGAAAATGACTGCATGAGTTGAGTTTTCAAGCTGGATTGCACTTTTCTAATAAGGAAGGTAGAATACAGACTTTCCGAGTTCAGTGCAATGATTGAGTGAATTCAACTGCACTGATATCTAGTAATTATATACAGTCTGTGAACATTTTTCCAGTTTGCCAATGAACGCTACATCCTAAACATAAAATTGTTAGCTTATTCCAGTCAAACTAAACAGAAAAAACTGGAAAGATATTTCATTTGTCATTGTAACCGCAGGCAATGTTGATTGTCTTGACACTGGGAGAACGTTGCAGGCAAAATAAAGTTAAGGAAAACCAAAGCGATCTGGGAAAAAAAAAAAAAAAAAAAAGCTCCAGGTCTGTGTCACATCCCTAACTGATGCTTTAGAGATCGCAGTCAGGGCAGTGTCCTTGCCTGAGGTGACAGTTAACATTTGGATTGGTTAACAGTGCCTAGGGTGACCACAGAGTGTACGTCTCTGTGAGCGAGTCTTTGGGACGGAGGGAGCAGCTCTGTCGCTCAGGTTGTAGGTCAGCTTGAAACTGGATGTTGCAGGCCTGCAGCTGTAGGCAGCATCTGGGTTACTGGGACCCACAGCAACACAAAGTCCTCTGACCTGCCCTAAAAAACTGTCAGCTGCACCCCTTCACCCTCGCTGAGGCTGACATGGCGACTACGCCAAACATGGTGGCGGAACACTGCACTGCACTGACCTTTCACAAACCCTGCCATACAAAGAGGCGAGATGAGTGAAAAAGCTGCAGAGGGAGCACAAGAAGACAACCCACCTGCGAGATGTCCATCACAGAGTCACAGCTCAGGGGTCGTGCTGAGGTCAAGTCGTTGAAGCCCAGCAGGGTGGATATGATACCGTTCTGATCGATGCGGCGGATCATGGTGCCGTCTACAAAGAAGATCACGCCGTACTTATCCACAGTAATGCCTGGAGACAAGAGAGAAAAAGAGAGTGGACCTCTGCTGGGAGGACAATCGCTGCAAAATAATAATAATAATAAAAATAATAATTATAATAAATTAATAATAATAATAAAACAAACTAAATCTAAATGGAATCTGAAAATAATTCATACAAATAAAAATAATTCAATAAACAAAATTGGGTGAATCATATCCTGCCAAGAAGATTCATATTTCATCCCAAAATCAAAATAAATAAATTATATTTTAGAAATATAGTAAACTAGAAAATGAAGTATATTTTTTAACATTCTTTATGTTTTTTTCATTGTGATATTTTCATGGCAATTAAATTAAACAATTCTTATTACCATAATTAAAAAAAAAATATATCATTCTTATTTCTACAATGCAATAAAAAAGAGAAATTACTGAAATTAAGTTTGGCCTTTGATACATGCAGATATAAATAAAAAATTCTGCTGTAATTAAAAGGTAAAACAAAATATATTAAAATGTGCTATATTACACAATGAAATTTTAATGAGAATCACTACTGACAAAAATAAAATAATTTAAAATAAAATAAATAAAATAAAATAAAATTACTAATTAAATAAAAAATTAAATTAAATAATAAAGGAAGGGAGGAAGGGAATATGCCTAATTTTCCTGGAAAAAAAACAAAGTCAGTGTTTAATTTTTTTTTTTTTTTTAAATAATAATAATAAAAAAAATCGATTTTTTCTTTGTGCAAAATTACATTTACATATATGCATGTAGGAGATGCTTTTATCCAAAGCAACTTACAAAAGAGGAAAAAAAAAAAAAAAAAAAAAAATCATCAAATAGCCTACAATAATATATAACAGCAGGTTCATTAGACATATACAGTTTCCTATTTTTTCCTTTATATGTTTAGTGTGAAATGTGACCTGTCCAAGTTTCAGTGAGATTCTCTTACATGGTGCAAAACAACAACAACAAGTTACGGCATTATATGGTGATAATTGTAAGGACAGAAAGAAACGCATATCTCACAGCATCAACATGCTAAATAGGAATTCTAATAAAAAATCCATGTGATAAATTCATTATTTATGTCTTGAGAAAACAACAACCAGGCATGGAGCATCCTGGGTAAGAGAGAAGCATGTGGTGCTGTTAAAGCTATTTAAGAACATGTGAATCTTTCCAACGACACTGTGGATGACTAAGAAACATGTGACTCCATGTGCGTCATCTTCCATGGCGATAATTACGGCTTCTGTCACAAATGCTTCTTCAATTTCAAATGACGAAATACTTAGACTAGCAAATTGAATCCTCATTATATTATTTCTTTGTGTTGGTGAAAATGTTGGGAAGAATTAATTGCAGACCCCCCATAATTCCCCTCAAAGCACTACATATGCTACACTAGGAGGAAGGGTAGCCTCTATACTACAAACAGACAAGTGTATGCAAACCACAGGTTTTGCTATCAATTTCACGCTGTGGTTTTGGGGTTTGGACGCTCAGGGCTTGTATCAGTGCGAATATATGGAAGAAATGCTAATTTTGGAGAGAGTATGTGTGGCTGAAGCAAAATAGCTGAAATTGCTTACAGCATCTTTAAAGGGAATTTGCTCATAGTCTAATGGGAATGATGGGAAAATTGAATCAGTAATGGCAAAATCGCTGTCTGTTTCTGAAAAATGCTAACACTGTTATTCAGATATCTGGAGGTTTACCTCTAGGGTTTGTAAGTGTGGCCTCCACGGCCTTGCCTCCGTCCCCGCAGCGCGTCTCATCGTAGGGTAGACATTGATCGCCTGTGCCTGCCACCAGCTCGAGGTTCTTTGCCACATCCTTCACGGTGTTCAGAGACTTCACCTTAAACACCTTCCTGCTGCTGGTGTCCGAAAGGTACAGGGCCCCCGAAACGGGACTAGTAGCCAGGTAATATTTGTGTGCAGGACTATTGCTAAAAAATAAAGAAGAAAAACAGTCAAATGTGGTGTAAAGGTTGGTGTAAAGCAATGTTATTTTTGTTACTTGAAATAAAATAGATGTTAACTGAAATAAAATAAAATACAAAAAACATTATAAAACGGATAGTTCCGGTCCTTGATTCTGATTGGTTGAGCCGCGTTCAAAGCCGTTGTAAAATACCCGAAAACATACAGCTGACCGCATTACATAAGTATGCGCCACTGAGTGCGTGTGTGTTGCTGCGTTTGTCTTAGCAACCACTCTTAGCAACGTAAACATGTTTGTTCTCAATTTATTTTGTTCATTGAAGCTTACTGTATTATGTAGAAGAGTATTGTGAGAGAGATATCGAGTGACCGAGTGTATTACCTGCATTCAGACTTAGCATTTTCCTTCAGGTCAGTCCTATGTTCATAATAAAAATGTTTGAAATGTTTGATTGTCCACTGCGATCTTGTCCTTAATTGTCCATTAATTTTTTTTGGCTTTAATATTTGTATTGTGCGGTAACCGCTTTATGTGTGAATTTATAACAGCTAAGGGGGGTTTTAGGCACGTAAATTCACTATAAATTCACTGCAAACCATGGCTTCTTGAGGCTTATTGCTTTATTTTATTATTTTAATTCAGCTAATTGCGAAAGAAACATTTCTCATTTTCATTTAGGTTAACTTGTAATAAAATAACTAGAACTGAAATAAAAATGAGTAAAAACTATATACTATATATAAAAACATTAAAAAAATACAAACAAAATTACTAAAATTAAAATGAAATAAATTTTATATATATATATATATATATATATATATATATATATATATATATATATATATATATATATACACACACACACACACACACACACACACACACACAAAACAAAAAGGCAATAAAGTGCGGGAGCCTGTTCTACATTGTTAGCCACGATCAGCAGCAAAATTATCCAATTTTGATAAATGATACTGATGCAACTGAACTATGTTGACATGTGCACCAGATGTCACGTTTAAATCTATGCATTAAAAATGGCTTCAGAGATGGGAGTCAGCAGTGGGAGATCATGTACATTTCAAATAAGAATCACCGGATGACAGATCCACAGCTATAGCTAGAGATGTCTCTGCCATGACCTCTCCGCATCAATCTTTTACCATGTACATCTACTCTCAGTCCAAATATAGAAACACATGTAATGTGTGTGAAGCCTGTGGTTAGTAAAGTCGGCCCAGTGTCTAATGTGCTGCCAGTGAGCATTCAAATAGGTATGCCACCAAACCCCCCGAAGGGAAACTTTCTTCTGGACATGCATGTAGTCGAGAGCCGTTATCTAAACACATTATGTATTCCTGGAGCAAAAATGGCCCACAGGCCGAAAAAAACAGTCCATTACACGGCAAAGCTGGACGGTCAAAGTCATCCCTCACAACCACACAGGGGGGCTAAAGAACATGAAAGCCCAACAAAATGGCTCCAATCAGACTAGAGAGGGTCTCTTTGGGGAAAAAAAAAAAAAAAAAAAAACACTCCAGTCTGGTACAACGTACAGAGTTTCCTCTCTAATCAGATTCTGAGAAAATGATAGAAAGGCTAGGCAACTGGACTGCAATTTTACACTTTTCAAGTTGATTCGTGATATGCTCTAATTGTACCTCCGCTGAAGGCTACATCTGTGGTCAAAGACCGCTTGTGGTGAAATTGGGATGATTTGCACCAGTTTCACAGGTTAGCGCTAGTACATAAAGTTTGTTCAACTACTTCAGGCTTATGCAATTTCGATCAGCTGAAGTACAGTGAAAAACAAGGAATTACTGTACTGCCTGATTTAGTTTAATAGGTGCAATAGAAAAATGGTGGAAATTATAATGTTCAACTCATGTTAAATGTTAGCAAGTTGTAAAAAAAATGTGCGAATATTCAGCAGTTGTTTATGACAGAAGAAGAAAAGTGTGAAAAGTTCTCGCCTTTCTGGAATGGTGTCTTCCTGGAGGGGTTAATCATTTTCGAACAAAGTGAGAAAGGTCACAGAAGAACAAAAATGATAAGTGAAAAGCATTCTTCCTGAGTTGACTAGCCACGGCACATGCTATGACACACACATCTGCCAACTACTATTATTGTTAAAAACCAAGCGCTGTTCAGCATTTAAAATCTAGCATGAGAATTTAAGTGGGAAAGGTCATTCAAGACAGTAAAAAATGTTAATTGAACAATTTATTCTTTGCAAAATGTGCAATTTTGCTGGTAAGACTGTGTTAGCATGCTAATGATGACTATCCACAACAAATACTATGTGACACATGTCATGTCAAATGCTATCATAACTATCCAACCAACTTGACTTAGGATCAAGATTCAAATCCTAACAAAGTGACAAAGGTCACGATAAGAGAAAAAGAAAGCATGCTTTGTAAGATGACATGCTTGTGCTATGACACATGTCTGCTACATACCATCATTGTTAACAACCAACTTGTCAAATTATCAGCATTCAGAACTTAAAGGTCACAGCAATAAAGTGAAAATGTTAAGTGAACAATATTCTTTGTATTAAAATGGCAATCTACTGGTACTGTAGGACTAGCACTCTCATGATAACTAGCCTCAGCAATAGCTACGACACACATCTGCTAAATACCATCATTGCTAACATCCAATGTGTCTAAGGATTAGCATTCAAAACTTAAAGCGAGAAAGTTCACTGCAAGGGAACGTTCAGGGACAAGCATTCTTTGTAACATGAATAGCCTAGGGGCAGTTCACACAAAATGCATTTTTAAATTCCACTGTGCTACTTTTTAATTGTTTTTCTATGTAAACACGTGCTAGACGGACGTCTTTAACCATTGCGCTCGTGTCTTGCGTATGCCACGCCATTCTAAAAACGCAGCGCTCAAGTTAAAAGTAGTTCAACTTAAGAGCAAAAACGCATTCTGTGTGAACCGGCCCTAAGCAAATACTACAATACTACAATGCTAAATACCATTATTGCTAAACCAAATTTGTCTTGAATCCACATTAAAAACGGAGTGTCTATTTATACTAAGTGCAAATAGCGTCCCTTGTTGGCAAATGCTATTTACACTAGCTCCACCCATAAGACACACAGAATTCAACGTCTTCAGTGGCGCAGTGGTAGCGAGTAAAGCTCACAGACCTGACTTTTAACGCAATCGACGCGGGTTCAAATCCGCCTTTTGCCGAGTTCGCTCTTCTCCATTTTCCCATCACATATCACAGAAAGGCATTTATTTTCATAAAATGAAAATAATGTTCTAAAAGTGGAAATAAACTGCCCAACGAGTGTTTAATAATATTAAAAGTGGCTATTTGGTAGGGTTAGGGGAAGGTGTAGGGAGGGTTTTTATTCTCCTAATAAGGCAGCATCCATTTAATAATTTTAATAAATATAATTATTTACACTCTATGATATTATTGTATCCTGTAAATGCACAAAAATACTGAGGTGCAAATAGCATTTGCCAATATAAAGTACAGATAGCATCTAATTACTATTACACTTATTGCAAAAAACTGATACTTTTACATGGTGTAAATAAAACCTATCGCTATTTTCACCTAGTGTAAATAGCATATCGCTAAGAAAATGCTGCTATTGTCACTTAGTGTAAATAGAATATATTGCTATTATTTACTTAGTGTAAATAGCATCTACAGCTATTTGCACTTGGTGTAAATAGCATCTATCGCTAAGAAAATATGCTATTTTCACTTAGTGTAAATAGGATTTATCGCTATTTGCACTTAGAAAAAAAGAGCCACACCACCTGTAGGTCTATGGTAGTACTCAAAGAGATGACTAGCCACAACAAAAGCTACAACACACCTGATAAACTCCATTATTGTTAACACCCAATTTGTCTAAGGAGCATCATTCAAAACCGAAGTGAGAAAGGTCACAAGAGAACAAATACATTCAGCATTATTCGTGAGATAACGTCTGCCAAATACCATCATTACTAACAACCAACCTGTCTCAGGATCCACATTTAAAATCTTACAAGGTTGCCGCAAGAGAACAAAAACGTGAACTTAAAAACATTTTCTACTGGCAGGGCTAGATTAGAGATGACTAGCCATAGCAAACGCTACAACACACATCTGCCAAACGCCATCATATTTAACACATAACCTGTCTTCGTATCAGCATTCAAAACCGATTAAACAAATCCCAGGCATGTTCCCCTGAAACTCTGGGGCTGTTAGTGCCAAATCCCAGTGGCCAATGTGAGAGTGTGGAAAGGAATAGCGCCAGGTCTGCAGCACTGTCAGCTTCGATCTATTATTCAGACCGACAACTGACCTTCTAGAAGATCGCTGGAAATGGGCTGCTTTGGTTGACCTGGGGCCGGCACGTCACTGTGTGGTTGCTGACCGTGTTGAATGATGTCCTTGGTTTGGAAGGTAGGTAAAATGGGTTTGTCAAGAAAAATCTCAATCCCATTTTGCAAGAATCTGCCAGGGAGTTTGACGCTGTGGGTAGATGCTTTTCAGTCCCAGCAGTCTCTGTGTTGTACATTGTGTTACTGGAGGCACACGGCATTGTGCTTTCTGTGATGAGGAGAACACCCTGACCTTCATAGTCTCCATCTATATTCAACAACTAAAGCCAGTCTGGGGAGGATAATTGGATTTTCAGCATGTTGCTGTGACGATAGAGGTGAGCGACTCTTGTGGAAAGGGGGTCAGCGGGTATGTCAGAGAGATCATGGTCTAGCCTTATTCTCTTGTCTGTGTGTACATACATAAACACTGAGATGCATTTATTTGTTTTCATACAAACAGTGGCGACTGCTCTCTTCTGGTTGCAAATGTGGCCTTTTCAGCAGTTGTTTCTACAAATGTATATTTCTAAAATGAATTATTGGAACATGTTCCGGTAAGTGATTTAGCCTGTATAGCCTAAAGCACAACTTTTACAATCAAAAGAACAACACAAACCTGGTCCAGAGCCAATAAGACAAAGCAGCGGCTACAAAAACACTACAAAGCATGGAGTGGCCCATAGGCCAACAACCGACTCTATGTGAAATGTGAATGCTTGGCGTACACATGGGGCCAGATTTACTAACAGCTTGCGCCAGCGCAAACCCTCTTTTGGCATTAAAAAAACTACTGTCAGGATTTACTAAATACACGTAGTGAAAAATTTGCGCTGAAAAGGCGTGGACAGGATTATTTTTGTGGCTGACCTTATTGCATATGCATTTGTAGGAGTTTCCCTTTCAGACACAAAATTTATGGTAGGAGAGTATTTAAAGATTATGATTTCACTTTTTTAACTTTAGTTAGTGTGTAATGTTGCTGCAAAGTTATGATGCTCAAAGTTCAATGCAAAGCGAGATATTTTCTTTTACAGAAATTGCTTTTTAAGGACTATAACAAATGGCTGGTAGGGACTACAACGAGTTTCTTCCCGGGTTAGTGATATCACAAACCCCAAAATTTACATAAACCCTGTCCCCGAGAACATGCAACAAAGGGGGTGGGGCCATGTTGGGCTGCTTTAGAGAAGAGGAAGAGTTGCTGTAGCAGAGTGTTACCATGCTAGTCGATGAGTTGAATCAACTCCACAGCAACTACAAAAAATTATCCACTAACCGTTCAGTAGTTGTAACTTCTTCCTGAGTCTCTCCATCAGTGTCCGACTCCAGTTTGAACAATGTAAGGCTGAACACCATTACTGACAATCGTCATTTTAGCTGCGTGAGATTCTCCAGCTTTGTTGTTGTTGAGCAACCGAAGCGCGAGCTGTTAAAGCTCCGCCCTCTTCTGGAAAGCGGTTGGGAGCAGCAGCTCATTTGCATTTAAAGGGACACACACAAAAACGGTGTGTTTTTACTCCCACCCAAATAGGGGCAAATTTGACAAGCTATAATAAATTATCTTTGGGGATTTTGAGCTGAAACAGAGACATACATTACATCTTGTGAAAAGGGGCATAATAGGTCCCCTTTAAATGAATCATACAAGGTGATTTACTAAGGTTTGCGCAGGTCAATTTACAGGTATTTGCTCATTATTTAACGCCCAAGAAAAGCATGTCTTAAACCAGATGCTAATTTGCGCTGCTCTTGGTAGATTGCGTTGGTCATTATGGAAATGATCCGGCTGCGTCTGTGTTCTTTCATTTGCGCGTCATCAGTAGATCACGTGCAGAACTTTCCACACCCATCATAGCTTTTTTGGAATTGCGCTTTCACGCCAATTTGCCCTCTTTAGTAAATCTGGCCCATGGTCTTGAGGTCTTGCTGAACATACTTAACATGCATTCTTGTGTTATCATCACGGTAAGAAACCTCAGTACTGAAGGGGGAAATAGAGATCACTTCAAAAGGTATGCGGTATTAAATATGGATCTGTTACTACTCAGCTAGCTAGCTTGCAATAAATATGTTGATAAATTGTGCAGCAATATTCTCATTAATCTGCAGCCTGGGCATTACAGTATTTACCCAGAATAAGACAACTGATTGTAGAAGAAGACCTTTTACACTAATGCACACTATAGCAAGTACTTGTTTTCAGACTTAGGTTACTTGTCAAACTGTTTGACGGATAGAAATGCACAAGATCCTTTTTGAGGGAGTAGAGACAAAAGGTTTGAAATCAATCAGTAATAGAGTGAAATAGATTCAGGGTGATCCAATCCTGTTCCTGGAGGGTCTCTGTCCTGCAGCGTTAAGCTCCAATCCTAATTAAACACACCTGAACCAGCAAATCAAGGATTTCCGGATTACTAGAAACTTCCAAGCAGGTGTGTTCAGGAAAGTTGGACATTTCTGTCCTAAAGTACAAGGTCTCACCTTTCTAAAATTTTCATTAAGTAATGGATGCCTATATGCCAGAGCATGTCAAAAGTTCTGGCAGCATGACAGAGCATCACTTTCGTGTCCCCTTGCATTTTTCCCCCATGTCTCTGGGATGCATCTTCCCAATTCAAATCAACTGTAGAGTGCTTAGCTGGCATTGCAAATATGCAGTATAAGACTAGCCATTTATTGCAACATTGCACGTGTGCCCTCATCTAATAGCAGCATGATGTGTGATGCCACCCTTTGTCTTGATGGAATCATCCACAGGAAAGTCACGACCTGAGGATGCAAGGCTAAACTGAGACTTCATCATGAAGGATAGGGCATTTTTGAAATTCGCAGGTGTTCTGGGTTTACCCAACCTCTCTCCGAGAACCCTCTCATATCCTGTCAGTCATACCTGAGCATCATACTGCTAGCTGTCACACTGATGCCTGTCAAAACCCACAGCTGGTTGTGCCACACATCTTATATTAAGGGTTCAGAGCACCACAGGGAGGATGTGTGTTATATTTGAAAGCTTAGATCGAAGTTTGATGACTGATGTTTTTTTTTCTTCTTGATACCACGCTGCCATTTGTCAAATCAAACATGTTAACGAACTGTGTATTCAGATCCGACGGCGCTTTGAATGTGTAATTTGTCATCGGGTGAAATATCACGCTGCATTGTGGGTAATGCAGCGCGGGTATTTCTAATGGGCAGGGGTGGGTAATTATATTCTTTAAGCAAGCTGAGTCCCCCGAGGGCGAGAAATATTTAAAACGCTGATACCGGTCTTATGCTAAGCTCGTAACCGCTTTTCCATCTTCCTGTCTGACATTTCAAATTATGTGCCCTGACTCTGGTTTCCTCACCGTACACAATTCTTTAAGGTTTTTTTTTTTCTGATGCAGTAACCCACTTTGAGAGTTTACCCATGCATCAAACTGGTGTCCGTTGATCTACAACACAAAGCTCAGTTGTAGCGCTGCCCCTTTTATTGCTATCTGGAGAGGATGTGTTTTAATGCACTTCTTGGTACGCCTTAATTTACGGAAAACACCTACACTGAGTGCATTCCACAGGCGGCTACAAAAGCAACTGTACATAAAAAAAAGTGCTCAGCCGATGTTCATTCATCATAACAAATGGTATTACTCTTTAGAAAAGCTCTTACCTATGCCTGAAATCTTTATTTCTGTACTTAGCGAGAGCAGCATGAAAAGAGGAAGAAAGTGGGAAAATAGAGGGTTAGCTTACAGAGTTAGTACTTAATTCATGCATTAATGTACAGAGAAAAGGTTAGAGTGGTAACATTACTACAGACAGTTCTACAAGCATATATACTTCACACAAACAAATAGAAAGGATTCCTGCAAAGCACACATACTAGATGTTGCTTAGGCCAAAATGTATCACAGTGTGTTCTGATATGGAAAAACAATGCTAAATGCAAATAATAACCCAGTTGAGAACCTCTGGCTTAGAGAGTTTGTTCATTCCCAGTACATCTCTAAAATGCTTCCAGGTGGATGTTGTGTCTTTATGAATGTACTGTACGAATTACCAGATGACTATGCCCAATAATTAGGTAATGCTTTCCAGGTGATTCACTCTTTAACAGACATCTTGGAGATGTATGTGTGCTTATTGGGTTTGAAGGAAAGATGGATGACATTTTAGCAAGGTTCGGAATTGCATTTAAAAAAATAATTCACCTAAAAATAAAAACTCTGTCATTATTTACTTCCTTCTATGGAACAAATCCTGGTCAGTATTTTCAAACATTAAAGGGTTAGTTCACCCAAAAACAAAATTTCTGTCATTTATTACTCACCCTCATGTCATTCCAAACCCATAAGAGCTTCGTTCATCTTCGGAACACAATTAAGATATTTTTGATTAAAACTCTGAGAGGTTTTTATCTCACGTAGAAAGCAGCGTAATTACCTCATTCAAGGTCCAGAAAGGTAGCAAAGACATCGTTAAAATAGTCCACGTGACTACAGTGGTTCAACCTTAATGTTATGAAGCGATGAGAATACTTTTTGTGCGCAAAAAATAACGACTTTATTCAACAATTTGAACTGTTGTCATACGCAGTTGATGTAGTGAACACAGTGCAGCGCTTCCGTGTTTACGTCCGAACTCCGGCTCAGTATTGGCTGACGCTGCACAGGGAACAGCACAAATTGTTAAATAAAGTTGTTATTTTTGTTTTGTTTATGCGCACAAAAGTATTCTCGTCACTTTAAGACATTAAGGTTGACCCACTGTAGTCACGTTGACTATTTTAACAATGTCTTTACTACCTTTCTGGACCTTGAATGTGGTAATTACGTTGCTTTCTATAGGGGATAAAAAACCTCTTGAATTTCATCAAAAATATCTTAATTTGTGTTTCTGAAGATGAACGAAGGTCTTACGGGTGTGGAACGACATGAGGGTGAGTAATTAATGACAGAATTTTCATTTTTGGGTGAACTAAACCTTTAAAGTGAGACAGGTTTGAAATGAGGATGAGTAAACAACAACAAAATGTTCATTTTTGTGTGAACTTAAAATGTAAAAAGCCAGCATCAATCCTGTACTATATGAGTAGAGCTCCAAGATGCCTTTTGGTTTGTGAGCAACTTATCTATTAATATTTACAAAGCAACTTGTCATTGGTCAGTAGGCGAATGTTTGTGTATCTATGCACATGCAGAATGCCAAACCTGAGCTCTAAGACACTTGTGACATTTCCTGTGGTGAAGATCCGACGGACGTAGTTGAAATCCCCCACGAACAGACTGCCATCCGACCCACAGGCTAAAGCTACAGGTGCGAGCAGCTTATTTCCGTCCGCCAGCCCGTTGCAGCTCGGACAGGAGATACTGCGCCTTCGCCCGTTACCCATGATGCTTCCGATGACAGGGGGCTGCTGGGAAATGAAGATGTTCTCGCCGTTACCCTTGTGCAGGATACCTGAGTGACAGAGAGAGAGATGCCATAAGTATTTTGTCCATTTATTGTAATTCACCCAAATCCGTTCAGAACAGCCTTCACTCTGCAGTAAATCAACAGGATATGAGAAGCCGAGGTTTTAAAGCTGATTCAATTCTGCTCAAATTTAATGACATTAAATGTATTTGTATGGAGCTTTTCTCTGTCACAGAGCTACAGGACGGCTGCTGGAGCTTGAGAAAGGATTTTCACTAAATAACCAGGCCGAGATGTGCTAAACGGAACTGAATTCATTTATCGGAAGGAGGTGTTTTTCTCTCGCACAGCCAGATGCTTCTGTACAGAAAGCAGCTAAGTAAAAGTCCACAGTCACAGCAGGAAAGAACTTCCTCTTATTATCAGTATCACAGTCAATCTGAATCTTCACCGCATGCCTCAATGAATCTCAGATGTTGAACAGCTCGCCACATATGCCATTCAAAAGTGGAAGAGTGGCAAAGTGCGTGAAACTCAATTTCCAGTCATTTTCAATCTGCACCGCTTTCTCCCCGAGCACCTGTTGAACCACGCTGCGTTTTGAGAGATGCTAAATAGCAGCATTTTCAGTCCGTCCATGATGATTGGCTAGAAATGCAGGTGGGTTTACTGGAGCTGATGTAAAGGCTTATTCTCATCAAGCTGGAAAATTCACTGCAAATTTCACTGCGTACAAGGCTTTCAACTGAAACAAGGCATTTCCTTGGAGATTTGAAGAAAATCTGCCAATTTTGGAGAAAATTTTGCTTCTGAAGTACACTGATGAGTAACATATAAGCTTTTAAACCGAACATATTCCAGATAAACATGCATGGAGCAGGTTAAACCTTTATTGTAAGTTGTATAGATTGTTATGTTTGCATGTTAGAGCAATTCACTTACTTTCAGAAATAGCCAAAACCTGACGAATAAAAAGCAGTTGTAAGCAATTTGTCAGCATTTTATAATTTCGCTTGAGTGTGATTCATTTTATTTCAGTATTATAAAACGGTTAGTTCCTGTCCTTGATTCTGATACGATAAAACACGGCTATGACCGCTTCACCCAACGGTTCTGTGTATCACTACACAACACCCTTAGCAATCACTCTTAGCAACGTAAACTGTTCTCAATTTATATTGTTCACTGAAGCTTACTGTATTATGTAGAAGAGTACTGTGAGAAAGACATCGATTGAGCTAGTTTATTACCTGCATTGAGATTTAGCATGTCAGTCCTATGTTCATAATAAAAAATCTGTTTATGTATTATCTTGTCCTTTTAACAGTTAAGGGGTTTTCCCGTGACTGACAGCGCTAGTCAAAGCATTTGTCAGTTGAGTCTTGTTCACAACAATTCAGTCTTTTCAATATAAAAGTCTTCGCTACTGAGTGACTCACTTATAAAGACAGTCTTTGCCGCCATCTAATGCCGTAATAATGTAAGTTCAGTTGCTGTTCACGGTCAGGGACTATTTTTTTCCGGCGGAAGGAAGGGTTTTAATGATTTTACTTCATGAAAGTTGCATTGATACATATTTTTTTGGCTTTAATATTTGTATTGTGTGGTAATCGTTTTATAAAAGCAATAAGGTACTCGAGGCTAGTGCTGTATCGTGAATAAGTCACAGCTGAAGGGGTTGCCTAACAACGCCCTTCAGCCTTGACTTATTCACGATACAGCACAGCCTCTCGTACCTTATTGCTTACATATACATTGTCATGCTTTGTATGAATTGTGGGGCAAAAACTGTACAAAAAGATGTACAAACTTTTCATAAACCCTGACGGAGATTTGTGGCATGTTTGGTGTGAATAGTTTTAGGGTGAAAAAACCCCATTCATTCATTTTGTTTAAGTGCAATGAAGTTTCTTTCAGGTGTACAAACAAAAACATTGTAATTTCGCTTGAGTTTTGAAAATTCTCGAAGTTGATTCATTTTCTTTCAGTTTTAAAATTTTTTGCTAAGTCTGTCAAAAATTTGTTGGTTGGTTTTGGGCAGCAATTCATTTCTCTTGAGTGTGATTAACTTTCTCTAAGATGTACAAACTTTTCGCAAACCCAGATAAATATTTGTAGCATGTTTGGTGTGAACAGTTTTAGAGCAAAAAAACAAACAAACATTCAGTTAATTTTGCTCGAGTTTCATTCAGTTGTTTGAACGTAAACTTTGTAATTTTGCTTGAGTGTGATTCATTTTCTTTTAGTTTTACACTGAAACAGCCAACACTTTTTGGCAGCAAGTCATTTTACATGAGTTCAATTTCTTTCAGGTCTACAAACGAAAACTATTACTGCATAAGTGTGGAGCCGAGGAGAGGCAATTAAACAGATGACATTAAAAGAAGCTTCAGTGTAAATGTCTCTTGGGAAAAGAGAAGAGAGAGTTGACACAGAATTTGAGCAAATTTTACCGGAAGTGCCCATGTCGACAGCGCTAGGTTTTAGTGACAGACCAAGCTGCCACCTGCGTTCCTAACACTTGAGCTACAAGTACGCCTCATTTACTGAGATAAGTGCATCTGTGCGCTGGCAAAAGAAAACTTGACAGGAACCGAATGGAGCGGTTTATGCAATCACTGATTTCAGAGACAATTCAGCAGCAGTAGGAAAATTGATCAACTCCAATAAGGTCATGTCATAGAAATAACAGCTTTGGCTTACTGAACTGTGGTTTGAAACACAATTAATATTCAGTGATATTATCGTCGCAACATTGACAGTTATTGAACTGAACTGAAACAACACTGAACTAAATTGAGCTGAATAATGACACTAGTATCTTCTGTAGAGCTGCTGTACAGCTGAAAAATTGAATGTTTAATAATTGACGAATTGTACAACATTAACACTGTTATTTTCCTGTTTATTAGGTGAAGCTGCTTTGAAACAATCTGTATTGTATAAAGCGCTATACTGTATAAATGAATGTTATAACTTATCATCCCAGTCAAAGGCCCTGTTTACACCTGGTATTAAGATGCGTTTTGGTCGATTGGATAACAAGTAGACGAGAGAGACACATTCCCGTTTACACCTGGTGTTTTAATTCGTCTCTTTTGTCCACTTTTGACCACTTCTGTCCTGATTTCTTCGAGGCGAGGGAAATGTATGGGTTTTTTCAGATCTTTTGATCTATTGGACGAAATAAACTCACACAAATTACATATGAATGCGACCGGAGACGATGGAAAAAAACACACAGAGAGCATCAGCTTTTGTTTCTGCTCTGATAGCAACAAGAGTGTGTTAGAAATCAGGAATGGTGAGAGAACATTGTGCTTGGTACATTTTTCATCTTCAAACCAAACTTGGGTCTTCAGCCGACAAAGTTTAAACCCCGTCTGGCTAGAGTGCTTCCCATAACGTTTACGCATTAGGTCAGTAGCGGAGACAAGGAGGTCTTTTGTGGCTGTTCAAACACATTCGACCACATGAGCGTTTACACTATGAAAGCAATCCGGTCGAATGCGTTTTCGACTACCTCTGGAAGTGGTCAAAAGTGGACACGCTCAAAACGTTTTACACCCCATTTACACCTGTATTTAGTGTCGTCCACTTGTGATCGGATAGACAGAAATGCTTCCTAATACCAGAAGCTACTTAATTTCCAGAATGGAAAAAAAACAAAAAACTCATCAGATCTAATTAATAAGCAACTGTATTTTTGTGAGCATTTGAATATCTTTCAGCGTGTACTAACTCACCACTTTGGATGTTCAGCGCGTGATGTTTGTCCACGCTCCAGCCGCCAAGGTTGGACGCAGTGGTCTCGTATCCCTGGAGGACGGCCGTCCGCTTCTCCCAGAGGATCAGATCTGGGCAGGATTCGTACTCAAAACCCACAGATACTAGCAGGAGTGAAGATAAAACACATTTGAACTTGAGACTGACAACAGCCTTGAGAAATTAGACACTAACAACTTCATTCCCCACTTACCGAAAGCCTCAGACAGCCCATAAACTTTCTGGCTGTAGACGTCTGCTTTGTCCCAAACAAAGTCGTAAGAGAGGTTGGGCGCAGCTGAGAACCACTTCCTGAAGAGCCTTCCCTCGACGGCCACCATGAGGTGCACCTTCATCAGGCTGAACGGGATGGTGGAGTGGGTCAGGGTGATACGAAGGAGGGACTTATACCCCGACGTCCGACTGCTCAGGTAGCCCAAACGCACGTCTGTACCTGGGATCCGCACTTCCTCTTGGAGGGTCTGGGGAGAGAGGTGAAAATGTTGATATTAGTTAAAACAAAACAGAACTAACAGTAACAAATCGTCTAATTTTGTGGGAGATGCACCCTGCTGAGAAGTGTTTGCATTATTTAACATCTCCGGTATATACGCAAATGAGAATGAATTAATTTCTTCACAGCAGACATTTTATTATACAGTGCAACAACAACAAAAAACTAATTATTGGGCAAATCTAGGCCATATTATACCTCAAAAAGAATGAAAAAAGCTATTATATAAAAAAAAAAACGAGTTTTATTAAATATACAGTACACTACCAGTCAAAAGTTTGGGGTTGAGAAGATTTTTTATGCTTTTGAAAAGTCTCTTTTGCTCACCAGGGCTGCATTTATTTGACCAAAAAATACAGTAAAAACAGAAAAATTGTGAAATATTATTACAATTTAAAATAACTGTTTTCTATTTGAATATATTTTAAAATGTAATTTATTCCTGTGATTCAAAGCTGAATTTTCAGCATTATTACTCCAGTCTTCAGTGTCACATGATCCTTCAGAAATCATTCTCATATGCTGATTTGCTGCTCAAACATTTTGGTAACACTTTACAATAAGGTCTCATTTGTTAACATTAGTTAATAACTAACATGAACTAACACTGAGCAATACATTTGTTACTGTATTTGTTAATGTTAGTTTAGACAGTATAAAAATACTGTCGTTCATTGTTCATGTTAGTTCACAGTGCATTAATTAATGTTAACAAATACATCTTTTGATTGTAATAATGTATTAGTAAATGTTGAAATTTACATTAACTAAGATTAATAAATGCTGTAGACATATTGTTAATATTTAGTTCATGTTAACTAATGAAACCTCATTGTAAAGTGTTACTAAAATTTCTTATTATTATCAATGTTGAAAACAGCTGTGCTGCTTTTCATATTTTTGTGGAAACCATGATAAGATTCTTTGATGAATAGAAAGTTTAAAAGAACAGCATTTATTTAAAAACTGAAATCTTTTGTAATATTATAAATGTTTTACTGTCACTTTTGATTCATTTAATGCACCAATGCTGAATAAAAGTATGAATAAAAAATATAATGTAAATAATGAAAAATGTTAATTAATGAAAATGTTTTTTGTTGTAATGTGGAAAAAAGGGAGTGGGTGATTTGGCATGACATAATTGTCACAATATTGCTGAATAATATCACCAAATAATATTATTAGACCTGAAATAAGCTAGTTTTCTAATAATACAATTCACAAAATACAATTTAATTTTTTTCCTTTTGATTTTGGGGTTAAATATGGCCCAGAAACCTTCGAATTACTCCGAGTGAAAAAATGACTCAGTGTAAAGCAATGCATACGTCTAGGTCACACGGGCATCATTAACAACACCTTCGTTTCCTCACAGGAAGTCAGAGGTTTCTCATTGCTCACTGCAGAGATTTCAGTAACTCTCAGTGTATCGCTCCTTTATCACAGTCAGGTACAGAGCTGACCAATAAACACAGCCGATCGCTACTGAGTCAATAAACACTGATAAGAAAAGCTCCTCCACAGACGTTTCTGTTTGTAAACCTGTGATAACTCTGTGTGTGGGTGTGTGTAGATGCATATGTACAGTAGTAAGTGTGTGTTTGTGTGAATAACCCGCCTCAAGATTTGGGATGGGACAGATCTGTGCCGATATTAATAGCCCAGACAGCACAATGCATGTGAGGCTGACTCATTTATCTTGTTAACCAAAGAAGAAGACAAAATAATTAGGAAAGTGGCACACAGATACAAGTAGAGGTATCAGTATTCAAACACGCACACACACATAAATATGTGCATATTGAAATATATATACATATATACACAACGAAACTAACATACACATACTCACACACAAAAAACCTGTCACTCAAGACCAAAACACAGCTATTTTTTTCCATAAACCGACTGCAAAGCTCCTTCAGGAGTCAGACTCAAAAAGCTTCCATGCTGCTTTCGTCTAAATGTAATTATCGTTCTTCAGAAAATGTCTGGCATAGTAAATTGGACTGCGTATCTCTGCCCAATTACACACAGGAGATAAAATCACAGGACTGCCACCCGAGACAGAACATCCTCTATTCCCTTATGATGTACATTTCCCAATATCTGCCCCTGCTGTCTATCAGAACATCATTACGAACCAGCACTACTCTGGAATCAATTGTGGCAAATTACCACATTTTTTTTTTTTTTTTTTAAATCTGTCTGAGACAGCTGTACACTTTTGAACTGTCTGCAAGTGTCAGACTAAACAAGAATAAGACTGTTTAAAAACATTAGACTTAAAAGTTAAAATGAACAAAAACAAAAATACAGTAAAAAATAAAAAAAAAACCCAAGCTTTTAAATACAACACAAAACAACATTCACAATGCATCTCAGTCATGATAACACTGAAGCAGCAAAGATATATTCTTCCATATGAGTAAAATGGATTATCAAAAAAAATAAATAAATAAAAAGTCAACTGTCAATTGTAAGAAAGGGGCGGAGTTTAAATGGAATAAATGATTGGAGAAGTCCAGCATACGTCATTAGAGAGAACTCTGCCATTTCAATAGAAGATTTTTATATATAATAAATATATGCATGAATGAATCATTCACAATAAGACCAATAATATGTATTTAAAAAAATAGATTAGGTGAATTTTCATTTCATGCAAACTTTACCTTCGTAATATGTTATGTTCCCCAGTGAAACAATATTTAGGCCCCGTTTACACTAGTGCGTTTTAGTTTTAAAACGGCGTTTTAAAATGAAAACGATCTCCGTCTACACTAAGTGGCCGAAAACGCATGTCACATGACCGTTCATGCACACTGGGCATGCGCATACAAGTGTAAACAGTTTCCTCTTGTGCATGTAGGCAGCTGCAGTATTATATGCAAAATATGCGGAGTTTAACTGAACAATGGCTGCTAAAAATGACAACAAAGCCAGCAAAGATTGCAGTTCAGTCTCCATGTTATTGTTTACACGGTCATCAAGGATACGCAGAGCGAACGTGGGCAGCCACGCCATCGTTTTCAAAAGTCTCCATTTTGGTCTGTTTATGCTGAAACGCAACCCTGGCGTTTTCAAACTAAAACGGGGTCTTTCGAAAGTCTCCGTTATTGAGGTTCGAAAACGCTGGAGTAGTGTAAACAACAGGCGTAACCGTAGCAAAACTTATGCGTTTTAAAACGAAAACGCACTAGTGTAAACGGGGCCTTAGAGGGAAATAACTGGGATTTGATTGCTTAAACTTACAATTATAATATTCGTGCAACATGATTTGTTAATATTATGTTGCCCCGCCCACATAGTTTTGGTTACATTAACAGATAAATCGTACACAATTTTTCAAATTTTTTTTTACTTCCAGCTGTAGCTGGTAGTGATCTGTTTTCATTACCTGGATCTCTGGAACGACGGCGCCCCTCTCGTTGCAGGTCCCGGCGAACGCCGTCAGCGGGGCAGGTAGGACGATGGGCATGGGACGGGTGAAGCTGCTCAGGTCGCAGCTGGGGATGTCATTGACCTCGTGTCGCATTACAATGGTGTCCATGACAAAGAAACGTCCCCATGGCAGCCACAAGGTGTGCTCCTGAGTGATGAACGGAGCACGCTCAAACCTCAACGCTATGGCCACACCCCCGTTACTCACCAGGTCGAAGCTGAAATGGAGAGGACATGTTCGGTTAGACACGAAGAAGCTATTGAGATAAACCCATTCATTTTCATTAAAGGCACACTATGTAAATTTTCGCCACTAGAGGTCGCCTATTCAAAAGGCGTAGCTTGATGACGCCAAGATTGAGCGCAGAATCATGGGAGATGTCGTCTTCACCCCACAGCCGGTAGAAAAGAATCGGGATGGGACTCGGGCGGAAATCATGTTCACATCGTAATTCTCTACGACTACTTATCTGTTGAATGAACCCATTTAAAAACGAATCCGAATTTAATAGAGTGGATCTGATGCATTAAGTACAGTTATTTGCTATGCCTTGTCACTGCCTTGAAAATGGCGTTTTGATTTCCTATTCAGTGAAATTACAATGGCATTTCATTATCTCATAATACCATTTACTAACATTTTAATCAACATTATTCACTATTTCTCAGCACTGCCATCAAAACCAGACTTAATAAAGGTTGTAATTCATTATGTTTCTCTAAATGACAGGATTCAATTGAAAAGGACTCGGCTTCAGTTAGTTGGGATGGTTTTTATCTGGCAGCTACACAATGTGACTGGAATACAATGAACTACTGGCTCGGTCTAATACACTGTGCTTTTGAATTTGCATTAATAAAATCAGCATGAATGGGTGGTGTCGTTATTCTCTTTTGAGAAATGAACTGGCAAGATTCCTTGCTGCCGGTACGCCGGCGAGTGTCTTTGTTGTGTGGTGGAACGGTGCGCTTTGATAAAGGAGGTGAGAGGGGAAATGACATTTAAGGGAAGGGTAAAGTATTATTGATCTGAGCTGTCTGCGCTAACATAACTTTACAACAACCCTACAATGGGAGCACACACTCTGCATATAGAGTCGCTCTGATCAGAGAGCTCTGTTGTTGACACCGCTAAACAGAAACGAAACAGGACGCTATATGCAGGCTATCGTGTATGCGGCTTGCCAGATGACTGATTGTGTACAAATCCAGAATGCTACTCTTATCTTCTTTTTTGTGTATCGTCATGAGGAGACACACCTTTACAACACACTCCGGTAGACATGAAAGCACAAATGCACTTCAGTGCCAAATACGCCTACAACGCAAACAGCCGATTAGCAATACGTGATATGTGGACCCGCAGAACGCGCTGTACTCAGAGTCTTTGTTCTCGAGGTTGGCATAGATGCAGTGTGCATCTGTAGTCACACCTCACGCTGCTTGAACATTAATTCAACTACATATCCCAACGGGCCATTCACAGAGCTTTCATTGGCACGGCTGATAAACAAAGGTCTGCTTTGCCCTTGTTGTCGTGCCCTTGCTAAAATGTGAGCATTTGTCTGTGCGCTGTGGGAGTTTGAACAGAGTGTGCTTGTTGGGAAGTGTCTGCGAAAGAGAGCGTGTGCGTTTATATGCAGCCGCAGAGCTGACGCTAATCTGCAGTAAAAGCTAGCCGGCTAGTCACATGTGCCGAGAGACGCACACACACATATAACCATAAACAGGGCACACGCACACAGCCCTAGAGGCCGCCATGCCAATCGATGAGCGATTCACAGGCCTGTTATCAATCAAACAAGCACCTCAGGCATGGGTGACACACTTTATTAGTGCATTCAGCCTTTCAGTGCACACTTTGAGGGGACACAGTGTTAACCCATAGGGGTTAGCCAGATCGATGGGTTAGACCCCAAACACACTTTTAGTCCTCTGAACTGAACTGAGGCTATGTTCATACAGCAGCAGAATATAGTTGTGAGTCCTGGGTGCTAAATAGAGTTACATTCACACACAAATTTGTTATAAATGAGAATGACAACTGTGTTTTATAGCAGAACAGAAACACCGAACAGAAATATCCTTATGAAAATGAAAAATACAACAAATAAAACCAAAAAAACATGGTTAACCATGGTAGCCAAAATTAACCATAGTTTAACCATGGTATTTATAGTAAAACTGTGGTTATACAAAAATGGCAATCAATCTGCCAAAAAAAACATGGTTACTACACTTTTACTATAATAAAACCATGGTTAATTTATACCGTGGAGATTCACTTCAGTTATTTATTCATATAGACAGGACGTAAATGTATTTACATAAAAAAATAAATAAAATTCACATTATATAACCAAAAGACATACATGGTCAAATTAAACTTTTTTTTTTTTATCTCTAGGTTTATTCAGTTAGCTTACGTGCTAACCAATTAACCTCCTACCTTTGCATATCACTGATTAGCCCAAAAGCTTAGCATCCTGTTAACTGATCAACCTATTAGCTTAGCATACTATTAACATTTAGCCTGCTATCTTAGCATACAGTTAACTAGCTGACCTCTTAGCCTAACATTATGCAAGTTACTTCACTACTACTATTAATTTGTACCAATTATTATTTGTAGCCTGTACAGGCGTCTCAGTTCAACCGGCAGCTCGGAGCGCAATCATCTCTTCCTCACTAGTTACAGAATAAACTTAAATGAACATCTGAAGGTATGTTGAAAGATACAGTACAACTTACTGAAACGTATATCTCGTGTTATCGTTTATTCAGTGTTTCAACGGTGAAAAGACGTCAATAAAAGCTTGTAAACAATATGTCATGTAGCATTTACCTCAGAAAAGCCATTCAGTGTCCACAGCTTGTTAGTTTGCCAAAGAAATGAACTCTTTCGCTTAATATAGCCTATGCACTGTATTAGCCTATTTATTCATTATATTTTACTTAACCTGTTAGTGACGTCTTGATTATTTAATGTATGTTTAAATAAATCTGTCATGAAAATGACAGCCACTGTGTCTAAATGATTATATTTCAGCAACGAATTGGAGTAAAACTTAATTTTATAATTAGATTTAGAAGTAAATACAAAAATTGCTTTATGTACAGCTTACATGTTTGCATACAATTTGTTATTTGAGTGTTGATTATTATATCTAAAAATAAATAGTGATTGAATTTAGGCTAATAGTTTGGGCTCAGTTGTTAACCTGTAATATTATAGTAGCATAATGTTCAAGTAAGGGCTCCCTACATAGTTTATAGCATCAGCAAAGATAATTTTTTTTATCCTTAAGAAACTTTTAGTTATAATTTATTTTAATATATTTAAAGACAAAAACGCAATTTGTTCAGTAAACCACTGTTTAATAATAAAAAAAAGCAATTTTATGTTTAGTTTTCTCCCCACCTGCTGTACTGAACTCGTACCGAACTGTGACTTCAAAACTGAGGTAAGTACCGAACCGTGAGTTTTGTGTACCGTTACACCCCTAGTAGCTACCTAACCAGGCTAACCGGGAATGTTCTCAGAATTTTGTCAGTAACATTTTACAATAATGTTCCATTAGTTAAGGTTAGTTAATGCAATACATTCATTACAGTACTTGATGAATCTTTGCTAACATTAATCAAAATACAGCTGTTCATTGTTAGTTCATGTTAGTTCAGGTTCATTAAATAATGTTAACACACATCTTTTGATTTTAATCATGTATTAGAGATTAACATTAAAGGTGCAATATGTAATATTTTCTGTCCGCTAGAGGTCGCTAGAGGCCTATTCAAAACAAAGGCGTAGCTTGATGACGCAAAGTTTGAGCGCGGAATCTTGGGACATGTGGTCTTCATCTCAACGGCCGGTGGAAAAGAATTGGGATAGGACTCAGGAAGAAATCATGTTCATGGATGCGATTATTAACGTTACTGTAGTAGTATGAAGCAGAGCAGGACTGAGTGTTGTGGGAGCTGAACGAGGCTGCTGGAGCGATTGCGCAACACACGCCGCGAACAGCGGAACTTTTATTATGCCGCAGTCGCCGGCGCTGCTTCCGCTTTTCCGGTCATGAGCATGAGGTAACGCAGCTCTGTTTATCATATTAGATACATTTGAGTGTGTTGAAAATGATGTTATAACGTTGCTCTGTGCGTTCGCTCGGTGGCTGCTGTGAGACACTTGTTGCACAACTGCAGTAAGCTACATTGATTTTAGAATATCATATGCTGGATGGCTTGTGTTGATAAATGTGTTGATAAAATTAATTTTAAAACATTGTATGATGGAGTTTCTGTATTACTGTTACTAAAAATAAAGCTGCATCTGATTATGCTATGTTAGCTACTTCACAAAATAGTGTTTTTCTCTGAGGCATGGTAAAGCATGGTACTCGCAAAAAATCAAGAAAATTAGATTTAAACAATAAGACTAACGTTAAACTTGCTGAGCTTTATAACAATAATTAGTTTTCTGTCTATAAATATATCAAAACAGTTGTTCCCTTGCCTATTAAAACGTAAATATTAAAGCGTCTTTGGTGTTTCCATGGTTTCTACAAAATAAAACCGGAAACCGAGGGTACCACGGATATGACGCAATTGACAGGCGACTCCTCACACGTCCCGGAGCCTTGGTTAAAATTGCAATTTTCTTACGATTTACAAATAGTTGCAAACATTTGGGATATTGTAAGTACTCAAGTGAACAAAAAATATAATACTGGCCTAGTGGTTTTTGGATATTTTACTGCAAAATTCTTAACTAATGTTAACAAATGAAACCTTATTGCAAAGTGTTACCATTTTGTCTACTGTTCTGGCAAGGTTCTCTCAAATGTTCTGGCTTGTACTATTCTAAATTGAAGCTTTGTCTTACTAGCAATTCTTGTGTTTATTGCTCTTTTAAGATGAATCGGTTGTTGTATTCCTCATTTGTGACCCTGGACCACAAAACCAGTCATAAGGGTCAATTTTATGAAATTGAGATTTATATATCATCTGAAAGCTGAATAAATAATTTTTCCATTGATGTATCATTTGAGAGGACAATATTTGGCCGAGATACAACTATTTGAATATCTGGAATCTGAGGCTACAAAAAATAAAAAATAAAATAAATAAATAAATAAATAAAAATATTGAGAAAAGTCATACCCACTCACATTTTTTTAAATATATTTTATATAAATTTATAAATAAATTTATAAATTTACATAATTTTATAAAAATTATGGTAGGAAATTTACAAAATATCTTCATGGAACATAATCTTTACTTAATATCCTAATGATTTTTGGCATAAAAGAAAAATCGATAATTTTGACCCATACAATGTATTGTTGGCTATTGCTACAAATATACCCGTGCGACCTATGATTGGTTTTGTGGTCCAGGGTCACATTTGTAAGTCGCTTAAGAAAAGTGTCTGCTAAATGAATAAATGTAAGTATAGAATGTTATCTGGTCTTTAATAATATTCTCAAAATGCACAAAAACGTTATTTATACATTGTTCATGGAACGGTTTTCTGAATTGTTTTAGTTGGATGTTCGTTTTTTAAACGTTTTTTTTAATAGTACTTACTACTTGTTTCAAAAATCAATTCAAAAGTAACATTCCCATAATGATTAAAAAAAACTGGATTTGTTTTAAACATTTTAGCAAAACATTCTTAGAACATTTTTTGCTGGAAAATCTCCCAAAAAACATTTTGATTATTTAGAACACAGTAATGCAATAATGCGACATTTTTGAACAGGTTTTACAAACAACTCCCATTCTGGGTCCAAAGGGGGACTGAATCTCGCACTGCACCAGTGCCTCTTCCACTACATAATAATCACGACATCTTTTAAGTCTATCGCCTATAGCTCAGCGGTTCCTGATGACGTGACACAGTATTCTGCTCTCTCCTTCAGGGAAACAGGGTTGCGTAAGCGACTCTCAATACATCAAGGCAGATGTATAATGGATGGCTTTTGGGATTTACAGAGTCTGACTTTAGGCTGAATTTTGTATTACATGAATTTCCACTGCATGTTACTTGGTCAATCCGACTCTAGCGGTTGGCAGAGAAGCAGAGGGACCTCTTTGGAGGTGAAGAAAGAAGTAATTTAAAAACCAAAGGCACCAGGATAGTACAAAACACAATCAAACAAAATCATTTAAGACAGCTTTCCCATTTTAAGCAAGCAAACAGGTGCAGTGGTGATTTCATGCCATACTGAGTCTGTTCTTGCAGGGCTTGATGGGCTGTTGTGGGAGGGAGACCATGTGTTTATGAGCAAAGAGAGGGGGGAAAAAAAAGAGAGAGCCAGGGAGATGGAAGATTGTTTATGGCTACAAAAAGCACCATCCAAGCAAACAGGCAAAATGCGCAATGGTGTGCTGGGGATAAAATCTCCAGCACATTACACAACATTCTGCCATACAGAAAGCAGTTAGAGTGCACAGATGTGGGCTAAAGGTGCATGCATAATGATGGTGACATAAATCCAATTTGAATTTAAATATATATCATTTTAATTGCTAACCCACATCTTTAAATACCATTTCATCCCATGCCACAACTTACCTGCCATCCTGTCTGGTGATGGTATACCCATATGCTGGTTTGTTAATGAAGCTGATATTTACACCGACCAGCGGAGTCCCATCTGAAGTCACCACTTGTCCCCGGATAACACAGGCATGACTGCGGGGTTAAAAAAAAGGGGAAAATCATAGTGTTGTGTTACAGTGTAGAAAAGCATCAGACGCTATTTGTAAACACATATAATAAATTAAATGAATTCCACAGCTCTGAGGAAACCTCAGCGGGGTTTCCTGTCTGAGAAGCAAAAGATAACAGACAAGAAAAAATGGGATAGTGTTTGTGTCATTCCTGCTGTTTGAGAGAACAATGCAGAGGTATGAGTGCTTTCAGTCACAGCAGATATCTGGGCTTGAAACTGCCTTTATCTGATGTTATCTGTCTGCCTCAGGAGCTCCGACTTACTGATCGATATGAAAAAGTCAAACACAGTTTCTTAAAATCCCGAACAAGTACAAAACAACTCCCTGCTAGACACGACTTATGACTCATAGCGTTAGAGATTTTTAATCAGGCTTCATGCTGTTCAAGCTGGAGATTATGAAGAACAAAAAAACTGCAAAAATAGAATATATTAAAAAATATTACCTATAAATATGTCTATTCATTAATTTTGTCTGCCATTATTATAACTAAATCATTTCTTTTATTGATACATGCAATTAATTTGATTAAAAGGGTCATGAATTGAGAAATCAACTTTTTCTTGAGCTTTTGATATATAAGAGGTCATCGTACTATAAGAATATCCTTTAAGTTTCAGAACTGAAAACTTCCTTGTTAATCCAATAAAAGCTTTTATTGACACCAGGCCCAGTGAACGACTCGTCCTGGAATGTGCCTATAGGTGAAACGCCGCCTCTGCAGAAAAAATCAACGCCTACTTCATCATTGCAACATTAGCCCCGCCCACTGGCGTGTTTGAGAGAGAGAGAAAGAGGAGAGAAAACTGATACAGGACTAAAAATAACATTACCTTTCAAAGGATCCTAATGCTAGGAATATGGTTATTTATTTTCAGCAATGTGAATGTCGACAGTAACTCGGCAGTAATGCAACAACATGTAAGTAACTGTTCATTCTAATGCCTGATCTGATATGTAATGTTTCATGTACAGTCAGATGTTCTTTGTCTATGTGTCAGTAAATCAAACCAGTGACTAAACGGTCAACTTCATGTTGTTTCTCTTAGTAGGATGAAAATAATCTGTTATTTAAACGGTGATGAAATTATATATAGAAAGCGATCAAAAAACGCTTCCTTTACAATCGCTGGAGCTGTCAATCAAACAGCGCAAGTTTGACTCACGCCAAAACTACTGTTTTATTCAACAAATGTCTTAGTTACATCGAGTTTGCATGAAAGCATACGTTAGTGTGCAGAAATTGAGTTGCAGTGATGAAATCACTGCTTTCATGCGCTCAACAACAAGTCTGTGATCGGCTACATGCTCATCACTGCAACCTTTCATGCCACGATCTAAATATAATGCCATAGATCTAAATGTAATGCAACACTCTTCATGATTAGTTAACCTTGAGAGCTGTAATAGTAAAAACGAAAGATGTTAGCCAATCACAGCAGACACGCCCCTTAAAACAGAGTGTTCAAATCAGAGAGCTAAAATTAGGGTAGGAAAAATGCCTTTTATTTCTAAATTATGACAATTTTTGATGTAAAAAGCATACTAACATTATAAGTGCACCCCAGGAAACATTATAAAATAATAAAACAATGCAGTTAATGACCCCTTTAAATAACTGGCAAATTGTTGAAATTATGCTTGAAATGTAGATTAAAGTATGATATTAAAGTATTTTAGCATCTAAAAAAAAAGTACACATATCCGCTAAGTTGAAGAAAAAGGCACTTCAGAAAACGAAATTACACATCGGGGCTGTTTCTACAAAGGTATTAGGTATTAAACATGTGCCAGGTAGCGGAACAATTAACATGGTGTGTAAGAGGCAGGCCCCTTCCTGTCCTTACTGCAGGCAAGATCACAGACCCAACAATATCCCTGTCCCAGGGAGGCTAACTTTATGCTAATTTAAGCAGCCTCTCACCTTGAGCAGTCCTTGGCTCAGCTCTGCGTCCCTGTAAACAAAGCTAGCAGAGATAGCGCACAAGTGCACAGCCCCGCCGCAATGTCTATTATCAGACTGCGAGTGAACTCAAGTAGAATAGAAAAGAGAGAGAGGGAGTGACAAAGAGCGATCACTAAATAAAAGGGTGGAGAGACAGAAAAAGAGAAAGAGAGAGAGAGATATAATGTGTAAAGCTTTTGTCTATATACAACATTGCTCCAGGTGACAGTTTGATTTAGAGTGTTCTCATTCAGAAGGGGCAACGACGCAAGTTTTCACAGAGAGCACTGAGTGGAACTGTCGGCTCTGAGCCACGGCGAAATATGCTAAGCTGATTCAACAACTCCACGACAAATGATTTAAATATTGACATTAAACGGATCTGAAGAAGATAAAGGAGAAAGAAGGAACAGGGAAGAGGTCTAGACAAAAAAAAGTCTCAAGTTAATTTATTCAGCAAACCCCGATCTCAAACAAGATTGGAATGGCAGAGAAACGTGCAAGTAGGTTTATAAACAACAGACATATCACCTTGTGTAGGCCATCAGCACTGTGTTGACAACCGTGTAATTTCAGAGCATAGAAGCAAATTGTAGGCCACGTCTGACTTGATATTAGAAAAGACATCTTAAATAACAATGAAAGAAAGCATGCTAAGCTGCGCTGAAAGGCAGCTTCTGGGAGCGCTACGATCCTTTTTTTTTTTTTGTGAGTGGTCTGAATACCATGTGTTTGGCAAAGGCTAAAAAGGCTAAACGGTTAATGGGCTAAATTAATGTTTGCAAACCCCTTTTATTAAATAACAATAAAAGCTTCTTTACCACTGTAATGCTAACTATTAGATTTGCATGTGTAAAACTAGCCACTATGGTCATGGTCAGGGCATTGCTAAGCATTAGCAACAACCCAAAAGCACAATTTAGCATCACTGGTACCAATTGCTATCAATCCACCTACAGCCATTGTTCCTGTAAACAAACATGGCACAAGGCCTTAGCGAGCACCTCATGCCGACTGCCCCGTGATGGTTACTGAGTCTGACTGGTAACACAAAGGTTGCTGGTTCGATTCCAGCACCGGCAGGAAATGACTGAGGTGCCCTTGAGCAAGGCACCTAACCCCCGATCACTCCCGGGGCACCACAGTGTAATAGCTGCCCACTGCTCCGTGTGTTTATCACGGTTTGCAGTGTGTGTTTACGCGTCACGTGGCCTTCACGTGTCTCTTTCACTTTAATTACTTAAAAACTTCATAAGAATCATGCTCCCTCTCTTAAATTACATCTGTGTACAGCAGTATTCTACTCTTTCTCAGAAACTGCAACGTGTTCTAAATAGGCTAAATGGAGAGAAATAATGGGCCACCTCAGGCCGCCCCCTCCGCCATCTCCACATGATGGTAAAAGGGGCTAAGTACACTCAGATGCAGCAAGCAAACAACTTGACCCAAGTGCATCTCCAGCCAAGCACATTTATTCTTTTGTGGGATCCATGGTGTTCAGATAAACAGAGCACATGCTGTAAAGGATAAAAAAAATATCGGAAAAACATTTGGAAAGTTTCAGAAAGGTGAGTCTTGTAAAACAGGGATGACAGATGACTGATCATTCCCGTCGATGTTGCTTTCTTGTGGTCGGACATGTCAGATGTGCATTTCTGACATGTCTCCTAGCATGCAGAGGTGGTTGTGGAATCAATAAAAGGCCTGATCAGGTGATGGCAAGGGGCTCTTTTAGACCGACTGTGGCTGTGTCTAAAAGGTCCATCTGGGCTGCTGTCAGCCTCTCTCATATCTGTCAGTAGGCGGAGGAACGAAGAAGTAATAAATAATATATCAGCGCTGATATTTTTAGGTGAATCGAGGTCTGCGATCTTGCGGCTGGTGGCCGACTTCTAAAGCTTTTATTTATTTATGCCTCTTTTTTTTTTCTTGGGAGATGATGGTGACGAAGGGTAGGCCGAGACCTTCATCTCGAAATAATGAAGAGGGTATCAGGAGACTCCCTACCGTGCTTTGCAAAAATGTCACCTTGGGAAAATGTCACGCGGTATTACAAGAGCATTTCATGAATACCGTCTGACATGTCCACAAAAGGCAATATCAAACAAAGTCCAATGTTTCATCTTTGCATGAGGTTATGCGCATTGGACACTCTGACACAAGTTGATTGAGGGCAGCGTGATTTATGCAACAGAAGAACGTCTGGCAGATAGGACTGGGGAAATGAGTGCATGAAGGAGAGCACTGGACAGCTTTGAAGTGATCAGAGTCTCATTAGGATAGCGCAGATTAGACAAAGGGAGTTCGTACTTGCCAGAGGCTCAGTCACGCAAAGCAAAAGGCCATTCTGTCCAGAGTCTAGAGCTGAACTGTGGGAAATGGCCATTTAAGAGATGCAAAAACAATACCCTGCTCACTAAAGTTCAGGAAAATACTGCTCACTGATCCAAAACCCCTCTAAACAAGAAATTTCCACTTGAGTTTCCAAAGAAACAAAGCAAGGCAAGGCCTAAAAACAGAAAGCTCTGAATTGAAGACCTCTTTGGCAGATTATGCCTTATGGAGATAAGAATCAAAACGTTGACGCACCCTGGGCGACACCATTAGAGACATTCTCCATGGAGAGCACGAAAAGATGCTCATTTGCTTGTTACGTTTTCTTTTTTTGCCTTTGAAATGTCAGATACGCTTTCATGAAAGGAAATGCGGGGATACTCTACGACATTTCAAAGGAGCACAACTTTTTCCCAAGTCTCTAGTAGCATCTTTTCTGCTCAATTCAATTGAGAACAGGAAGAGAGATAGAGGAACGAGACCAGTGCATGAGTGGGATGCAAATGCAAAAGTGGCATTCACTCTAGGTATTGTTTACAGATAAAAAGGGAACGCCACAAAATGGAGGCAAAAGATGAGAAGTCACATGGGAGAACACAGTGACAGCACTGTTCTCTCATATGAAACATCTTTGGGGCACCTTGGGATGAGCCCCATGCCCTGTTTGTTTACAGGAACAAGAGCTGTAGATGGATTGACAGCATCTGCTTATAGTTACTGATTGATCTAAATATTACCACTACAGTGGATTGAGATTTGGGATAAGTATGGAAAAGAGAACTTAAACTACAAGAAACTGTGAACATTACTACTGAAACACTTACATGCCATCGAAGGGGTTGGTACCAGGGATGACGTGGGTGCTGTCCCGGCCCACCAGGAAGCGGACACGCTGGTAGAAGGACTGTAGGGTGCTCAGACTGGATGAGAGCTGGGTTTCCTGGATGATATCCAGTGGATCAGGAGAGCCCACACACAGGGAGGTAGTGTGACACGACGCCTGCAAACAGCAGTCCGGGTCCATGCAGTCTATCAACCCATCTGATAGAGAGAGGACAGGGTCGAGAGGTTTAATCTTGCACAAAATGGCATATTTTGGTGTGAGTGAAAACTGATTTCTCTGCTTGTAAACTGCCTTCACTTGAAGAAGACGTATTATGCCTCTTTTTACAAGATGTAAAATAAGCCTCTGGTGTCCCCAGAGTGTGTATGTGAAGTTTTAGCTCAAAATACCCCACAGATCATTTATTATCACATAGTAAAATTCCCAATTTTTGGGTGTGAGCAAAAATGCACTGTTTTTAAATGCAAATGAGCTATTGCTCCCGGCCTCCTTTCCAGAAGAGGGCGAGGTTTCAAGAACTCATGCTCCGGCATACAGGTGTTCTGTCAAATAATGTTACCTATCAGATTGTGCTACCAACACTAGATTTGCATTGTTTTAAGGGTAGATTTAGGGTAGGGCTAGGTATGGACATTAATAAAGTCTCAAACCACACAAATATGATGCTGGTAGCACAATCTGATAGGTAGCATTTTTCGTTATCGAATTGGGCCATCTATCTGTTTTAATGGGAGGTTGTACAATCTGAGACAGGACAATCTCACGCACCAAAAATTTCAGAAAGGGCATTCATGTGCAATTTTTAACTAGGAAACTCTTGTTTATGATAATTTCGATAGCATGTGAGGGCCGCATCAGTTCTGGATATGAAGTTTGAGCTTGAAGCGCTGGTATTGACCCATCTTTCAGAATCAACCGTTGTGAAAATCGAGCGTTTAAAATGATTGGCGCAAACGTACAAGACTTTCTTCGGGACATTTCCATCAAAAATGAAATTTAACCACGATGTCCTCAGTGACTCAGATGTTGGGAGTCTATGGAGACTCTTATGTTCATTGGTACATCCCAAAACACAGCATTTTTAATGCCCCTTTGGGGCTGACATTGTAAAACTCCAGCTGCTACAGCGAGGATACAGAAATGGCGGACTCACTCAGGGGTGTGTCTATGCTAATAGGGCAGATCGTCACTGGTTGTGGGCGAGACTTCTCCCTACAATGACTTCATTGTAGGGGAGAATCTGAATCAGCTCGTTTGAAGAGACTGCTTCTGATTTATGGGAATTATAAAAAAAAAAAAGTGGACATTATAGGCTGGTTGTTTTCACACACCTGTGTTCAAACACCTTATAAAAGTGAATTTTGCATAATAGGTACCTGGTTTCACATTTTTTTCCCCAGAAGGACAAAACTTGTTTAGGTGGTTGATCTGATGGACTACCAGCTTGTGGACTTGGTTTCTTTTGATGGATCATCTTGTCTAAAGTCTTACAGATTCACTGACGGCTGGGTTAGGGGGTAGAGCCTCATTAGCCTATCAGACACAAACCAAGGCACCTTCCTCCAGTGGGCACCAATGAATGTTCCAGAAACCAAACTTGATCAGGTATGACCTGGTTACCAGAAATGTTCACAACCTGCAGCACAAATGCTTATTTTGTCCGAGCTAAAGTCATTCCTCTAGGTTGATATCTTTAAAGGAGAAGAAAAAAGATTTCATCATCCCAAGACGAACACGGGCAAACCGTTAGCAGGAACTCAAAAACTTCTAAGAAATAACTGCCTATGTTGGATGGCTTTCTGTGCCCTACAGCTGTTACTGCAGTAAGTTAGAACTAGTCTTGCTTCTTATTTCCTTCATGTTTTTTTCTTTCCAACGGTTTCCACACCTCTACAGGCAGCTCAGCCTCTCCCTTCTGTAATTCAGCTGAAATAATTCAGGACTTCAGGCCACGCTGAGAGGAACCCTTTAATGTGCTGAAGTGGGTCATCCCTTATTCTGTAATAGCCCTCTCTCTTCCTCTCTCTCTCTACTTTGTGGAAGCTCTTTGACCAGATGGGCCAGATTATAAAAATATCACCTCTCCTGGTGGAAACGTCACTGCTTGTTTCAGTCGTCACGATAATACCGCCAACTGACTGCTTTACTACTAGCGTATGTGTTAGCTCTTTCTGATTGGTATTCTACAGGTCAATTTCTAATAAGTGATTATTTAGGATGGTAACAAAAACACCACCAAGGCCTGTAGCTACATCAAATGATAGTCAGTGATGATTGTGCTCTTTAGAGCAAACATGTTTTATGCTCAGTGCGGTTGTGACAGGACGAGGCTACCGTTGATTTAGAGGCTTGGCAGGAGGTCAATTCTAAGCTGATGCTTACTGGGAAATGGAGGTTAGGTGATGTGGACTTGGTATGTCTCTCTGTTAGCTTGGGGAACTTGAAACCTATGATTTTTACTAAAACAACCCACTCTTCTACAAGATTCCATGTATCGACAGGGAAAGTCTGAACATTTCAGAGCAAAGACCCCAGCAAAGACTATGTTAAATCTTCATAATAAATGTCAAGGGAGCATGTTGTTTGTGTTGTACCTCCGTCATTGTCCTTGCCGTCACTGCAGGCTGTCTCCATTGAAGTGTCGCAGCCTGCTCCCCGCCAGCCCAGCTGACAAACGCAGTACCAGCCATTATTACCCAGCGTGCATCTGCCGTTGCCATTGCACAGACCAGGACAGCCCTCTGTGCACACAAAAGCAAAGCACACACATTAGAGAGGGCACTTTTCAGCAAAACAAATACTGAACTATAACAGACAAACTGTTGCAAAAGCCTAGTTATTATATCCAAGACAAAAAAAGTTAAAATGAAGGGCCGTGGGTCAAAAGAGTGCTTCAGTAATAACAGTGATAACTTCAGGTGATTAACTGATGCACCTTGTTAAGCCCTTATATCCTATAGAGGCAGACTCATACTGCAGAGCTCCACCAGATCAATACATTCTCATTAGTGTTGTACAATAGATGCAGAATTCAGCTTTAAAGAGAAAGAGAGAGGGAAAGAGAAGGAAGACAATGAGACACAATAAAGGTAGAAGCCAAAGCTAACCCAGAAAAAAAAAAACATTATCACAACCAGATATGGATAATCACAGTATTCCTTGGGAAATAACACTAACAACCTTAGCTTTAGATAGTAGACTAATCTTAAATGCGAAAACCATAAGCTCCAGGTAAAACACAGAACCATATTCTGTTTTATTTCTATAATGTGAATGTCATGACACATTTGAAAATAGGATTTCACAGGGCTGCGCTTGAACTGGGAGGTTAATTCTGACAGGATGCTGATAGAACAGGTGGGCACACGCTCCTACAGACAAGGTATGCTCCATTCAACAGCGTAAATTGTCTGTCATTGTCATCCGTTTCCTCCTCCCCTCCCTGCCACTTATCAGCTACCTGTCCGATTCTATTTCCTGAGATGAAAACACAGACGAAAGGCGAGAAACCCTGCGCCATCGAATGTAAAACCCTGACATGCTTTTCACAAGCCAAGAGCCGCTCTCCAAGATGTCTGAGCTGACCTATTTTGTCAGCGACAGTTAGCACAGCCACTGCTCGAACATCATAGAGACTAAAGCGAGGGAGAGAGTGAGAGTGGGAGTTTGCATAGAGAAAGAAAGGTGGTGGATGCCTGATAAGAAGGAAATCCGAGATGACTCTAAAAGCCATGATCATTTCTAAAGATGGCTCAATGCAGAATTGCATGCAGTGTTTTCATCCAGGCTTTGTGCATCATGATGCTGTGCTCAATGTTCCAAGACATCTGTGCTTCAATAACTGATATATGTAGCACATTTAGTACCATCTGATGCAAGAAAAAAAAAATGAATTGCTGATTTTTGCCGTAGCATGTAAGTCTGCACCTTAATGGAGAAGCCATCAAGAAAGTGGGCTGCAATGTTGACTTACATAATAACATAGCTGCAAAGATCAGTACAATGTCATTTACTGAGTGATGGAGCTTTGGAATATTAGTTAGAGCACATGCTCCGATACATTGAGCCATTGTACTCATGGGCGATGTATCACAAATGGCAATCTTGGTAACTTGCAGTCTCATGATCTTGTCCAAACCTGCTCCTGGAGGACCACCTTTCTTTAGAGTTCAGTTATAACTAGGATTGCATGATTAATTAAAATTAAACCACACTCGATTTGGCAAAGGCTGCGATTTTTGTATGCACAGCTTCTCAGTGAAGCACAGCTCTGTGATCAGTAGTAAAAGCTGTTCCATCTGAAAGCCAAAGGGCGCTCTCACACAGAAACTCCAAATATGCCACGCAGAAGTACGATATAATGCATGTCATTCCAGGAAATACCTATGGGCATCTGTAGTTGAATAAACAGAAGATTGAAACGCTTTGATTGATTAAACATGATTAATAAACAGACCACTACGACAACCCAATATGGTTTACCTGAGTATATTTATACCAAAGTCTCTTTAAGACAAGTCATTTCACTCGGCGGCCATCTTTGAAACGCCTCTCGGGCATGCAACATCAAATTCTTCAAAACTGTTCGCCAAGCTGTTGATTAAATTTCATATTTGAAATCACCATTGAAATATGACAACAACTGTCTCATAAATTTTGTTTCTAAACGCTCGAATCATGACAAAAAAAAAATGGCATTTTTCAGGCTGAATCAAGCTAATGCGCACGTCTGACTGTTTCTATAGGAACCGGAGCTTCTAACGACATCTGCAGTGACGCGATGATTTTACCAATTGGTGATTGGCTCTTATTTAGAAGGCGGGACTTATTCCGCCATATTTCGCGTTGCACTTTCTCCCATTCATAATAATACGAGTGCACTGTCTTTCTACATATAAAGTCTTTGTTTATACTTCAATGCTAATCGACAAAGTATTATATACAATGATAAAGACTATGAAATAATATGTTGTGTGACTTATTCTGTGTAAGAAGCCACATCATCTCACAGGAGGATATTTTCAAACACTCAACTGATGTTATGAAGTGAGTTTGGAGTAAAAACATGTTATTAAATGTCTTTTGTTGGCCAAGAAGTTCATATCATGTTTGGAAAGATGTTTGACGCATGTTGCTTTTTCAAATGCACGTTATAAGCGACTCAAACTCACAGTGCTTTCAGATGGAGCGGCATTTACTACTGATCACAGAGCCATGCTTTATTAACAAGCTGCGCATAAAAAAAAAAAAAAATAATCACAGCCTTTGCGATTTCACAATCGCGCCAAGCTAAATTGGTTTAAAGGGGTGGTTCATTGCGATTTCACTTTTTTAACTTTAGTTAGTGTGTAATGTTGCTGCTTGAGCATAAACAGTATCTGCAAAGTTACAGCGCTGAAAGTTCAATGCAAACGGAGATATTGTCTTTTAAAGTTATGGCAATTTAATGCCTACAAAAACGACCGGTTTGGACTACAACGAGCTTCTTCCCGGGTTGGTGACATCATAAACCCTGCAAAACACTGCCCCCGGGAACACGCAACAAAGTGGGCGATGCCATGTCGCGCGGCATATGGAAGCGAGTTGTCTACACCGGACACGAGTGACGCGTCAAAAGATAATAGAACCCATTATAATAATCTGTGATATTGTCTACACTGGATGCGGCGCGGAAGACAGCTTCCAGAATCTACACGAGTTCAATGCTGGATTTGCACAAAGGCTATTACTGAAAGATGGAGCAGTTCCCACTTTAAAACCAGAAGCTGCTGTTTATGGGCCCCAAACTGTAAGTAGGTTTTATTGTTTGTACATGTCTTTTAAAAGTATAGTTCCGTTACTATTTTTTGGTTGCATCAAGGACGTAAACAAAGACCAACGCGTTTTTGCTTCGCTAGCCAGTTAGCTAAATTCTATTGCATACTTCTCCAACAAACGCCTACAAACTTCTATGTTTATAGACAGTTGTTCATGCTATAAATTAAACGCTACCTTTACAAAAATGCTACTACTCAGTCATGTATTCGGCTACAGTAAAGCTTTAATCAGGATAACACCGTATATTGAAAGCTAACAAACAGCAGTGACAGCATATCTAAACACTTTGACACAAATACAAAATGAAATGCCATTCATAAACGTCCTTTAAAAGCCGCGATTGCAGAGGTTCTGCTTGACCCTCTTCATCTGGGTCTGATTCGGGCTCAATTTAATACGACAATATAGACGCCATTATTTACATTTCCACTGAAGCACATGTAACAACTAATGGTAAGGGGCGTGGGGTTTCCGGACGCTTCAGCGAATCACAATACACTGGGCCAGCTAACCAATCTGAGCCCATTGCGTATTTTGGAGGGAGTGGTATCATAGAACCAGGAAGTCAAACCGGCCGTTCAAATGACAATGGAAACAGAGGTGTAGAATAAAGGTAAAATATATGAAAAATACGGCTTTTTTAAAAAAAAAAAAAACGAAGCATTAAGACATGTTAAACTGTGCCCCATAAACACAATCAAGCCTAGAAAAAAACCACTGAACCACCCCTTTAAGAGCGATTTCATGTCAATTTCGATTTATCGTGCAGCTCTAGTTATAACCCAAGTTAAACACACCAGAACTAGTTAATCAAGGTCTTCACAGATGCTCATAAGTTTCAGACAGGTGTATTGGATCAAGCTGAAGCTAAACTCTGCAGAAAGGTGGATCTCTAGAAGCAGTAGCGTGTCCCATTTTGCACAGTAGGTTGTCCCTTTGTAGCCACCTGTAATGTATCCTTGAAGCTGGATAATTCAACAACTCAACAGTCTACTCTTTGTCATGAAGGATGGCATCTGGAACAAGATCTTTGAATCCCATTTCTTGTCTTTTCTCTACTATCAACTCCGTAGGTACAAGGTTGTACCTGCAATCACAGTCTCCGGCTGACCTCACTTTGGTGTAAGGACAATCTTTTGTGCTACACGGCAGACACTGACAGTTATATTCTTTGTTAACAAGCAAAGGGGTGAGCTTGACCAGTAGACAGCAGGTTCCTCCTTAAACACCCAAACAGACAAACAGCTGCACAGTCCGCAGTGGCGAGATGTCTGAATGGTCTGTTCTGAATGCTTATTAAAGAGCTAAATAAATAAAGATCTGTGCTCTGCTGGCAGCAGTTCAGCTTAATTGGCAGCCCTTTCAGAGAGAGGCCCCTGTGGAGCGCACCCGCGCATCAGGCTGAAACAGCTCCGGAGGGCCACAAACCGCCTTGCGCGACCCCCTGCAGCCGCACTGCCTCTCTATGCAAGGAGAAAGGGAGGGAAGGGGTGGGCTCACGGAGCAAGAAAACCAGAGACAAGAAAGGGAAAGACAACGAGCAGGTAGGGGGTGTGGGCAGCTCTGGGCTCTGGCATCACCGGTGCATAGCATGCTTTAATTAGAGAGGCTGCCGCTTCAGCACCTCTCTGAACCCCCACCCCTCCTCCCGAACCCCCTTCTGCTATGCTGCACAGCTGCACTGAACATCCATTATGCATGGCGCCGGTTGGCAAGGTCCGTGACCCTCCGCCAGCCCTCCCTCCTTGGATCCTGTGGGCCATCCATCCCCCTGAGTTCCACAGCAGGGATACGGCAGCTAAGGAGACGCCCCGGCTCCCGTGCCGCCCACTCAGCGGGCGTGAAGTTGCTAAGTGGCGAGGTGGCAAAGCAGCGCATTGGATGTGGTGATACAACAGCAGCATGATTCGACAAGGACTGTGTTGGTGAGGCATGAAGCATGGGCTGGATGAAAATACGAGCGCAACTCTAGAGATGAGCTTTTTGAAGGATGGGCTGATGGAAAGATGATGGACGACAGAAAATGAGAGAGGAAGAAAAGATAGGACAGGAGGAGTGCCATACCTTTCACTACCTTATCCAGATAGTGAGCTTTAGGGGGAGATAAAAGACAAGGACATATAAGGGAAGTTTTGAACAGTGCAGCTTCCATGACAAGACACAGACAGCTAGAGGCATGGGCTGGTTGCTCGAGACATCTAAGTTTACTGAAACACAGAGGGGCTGCAAAAGCCATTGCAAGGACAATAACATGCAACAAGCAAAACATCACATCACAGGCTGGGAGAGAGTTAAAGGTATGGTGTGACAGGGTAGAGAAAGAGAGAGAGATGTAGAGAGAAGTCTCAGTTTATCAGTTCCTGTATTACAGGAGAAAGAGTTTTTTGGCAACACTTTCTATGAAGCCTGTATATATGCCTTTTTTGTTTTTTACTTTGAATAGGCGAAGTATTACAATTTAGATGGAGGTTGATAATGCAGTATGAATATTTGTATAACCAATTGGATGCAGAATAAAATTCATAAGTTACTAATTCTATAAAATTATTAAGATGTATAAAGCTTATAAAGAAAGAGCATGTCACTGATGAGACGGCCACGCTCCAATCCAGCAGTGGAGAAGCAATACGTCATCTGTCGAACTGTACATTACATCACGGACCGTTACACACTTACCACCTTTAATGGCACACGTGTTATGGGAATGTATGGTCCCTGCTATTGGGATGCTATGTTTCACTATGGTACATGTATGAAGAACATCAATAACGCATCAAGAAAATATTAAAAGACAGTGTACTGGCCCCAGGAAGGGAGGGAAAAAAAACAAAACAAAAAAAAACAATAACTAACAACGCCCCTGCATTAGAAGATTTCTGGTTTTACGGAAGTGGGAAGTTCATAAGATCTAAACAGAATCCTTATTTATTTGCTTTGTTCACCTCTGGTGTTTTGTGAGGAGCTGTTACTGTTGAGTCTTTTCTTTTCTAGTCACTGACTGATAAACTCAGAGACAAAATCAAAAGTTACAGCTGGATAAAAAAACAATACCAGATCAGACTATGTGGCTCCTTTAACAGAGGAGATATGGCTTGGATGTTTTTGGATTAAATAGAGAGGATGAGAGACAAATGATGACACGATGATGTTGAGACACACTAGTAAATGCAGTCTCACAGAACAGACTTTTTATTGGCCCATTCAGATTCTTTAGGCGAGATATAAGACAAACGTTAAACACTTAACGTGATTTACCCTGGAACAACATTTCAATCAACCATCAGATTTTAGGGTTATGGGTGGTGTTAGGGGCAACACTTATCAACCAATCACTGCTCTTTGATTTAAAGGCTTAGTTCACTTCAGAATTAAAATTTCCTGATTATTTACTCACCACCATGTCAAGATGTTTATGTCTTTCTTTCTTCAGTCGAAAAGAAATTAAGGTTTTTGAGGAAAACATTCCAGAATTTTTCTCCATATAGTGGACTTCAACAGGGATCAACAGGTTGAAGGTCCAAATTGCAGTTTCAGTGCAGCTTCAAAGGGTCCCAGACGAGGAATAAGAGTCTTGTCTAGCGAAACTATCGGTCATTTTCTAAAAAATAAAAATGTATATACTTTTTAACCACAAATGCTCATCTTGCACTAACTCTGCGATGCGCCGCGCATTACGTAATCATGTTAGAAAGGTCACACGTGACGTAGGCGGAAGTACTGATCCAGTGTCTGCAAAGCAAACGTGCAAAGACTAAGTCAAACGCCCTTTACAAATAAGGTAAAACAACATGTCGGAGGATTTTGAAGTTGGAGGAGAAAATGAGATGAGACCTTTTCGGTACTTCTGCCTACGCCACGCGTGACTTGCGTGATTACGTCATGTGGCAGATCGCAGAGCAGTGCAAGATCAGCATTTGTGGTTAAAAAGTATATACATTTTAATAAAAAAAAAAAAATCCTGAAAAATCCTAGAATGTTTTTCTCAAAAACCTTAATTTCTTTTCGCCCAAAGAAAGAAAGACATAAACATCTTGGATGACATGGGGGTGAGTAAATTATCAGGAAATTTTAATTCTGAAGTGAACTAATCCTTTAAGGGGTAGGTTTGGGTTAGGCGGCACTTCCCACAAATAAGGTACAAAATAGTGCCTACTTTAAAATACATAACTTTTCTTTCAACAAATGGCCATTGCTTAACCTTAACAAAAAGAATTACATTTTTGGCAACCCTGTTATCAAAATGTAGACTGAATATAGTTTATAACCTTGCCTTGTGTTTTTGTAATTTTTAAAAAATAAACATTAAATAAAAATCTAAAAAAAAATAACTTACAATAGCTTAAAATGTTAACAGGCTTGACTACAAGATTTGTAAAAACTGATAAAATAAATAAATATATATATATATATATATATATATATATATATATTCATGCTAGGAATTTTATTATCTTAAAGTCTGATACGCCTGGCTCAACTGAAGGACGGCTGCCTCTCTCCATTGACGTGGGTTGTGCCATTGTGCAGTGAAACCAATATTAGACTGAATCTATTTCTAAAAGCATTAATTATAATCATCATGGTGCCCAAGGTGAAATGCTTTGAATATGACATGACCACTATTTTGTTGAGCGTCATATTTGACACATCAGACTTTTATGACTCATATAGTATAACGTACGAGAATATGCAGCTCACACTCGAGGATGGAAAAAACACACCTCAATTTTATTCAGAGAACTAAACAGAAACATGCAATTTGGTGCAGTTGCTGATATTTATATGGTCAAAAAGTAAGATGAAATTCCGAAAGCTTATAATGCAAATCAATGAGATCTTTATAACAGTACAGCAGACTACTTACAATGAAATAAATAATAAAAAATACTCCCAATAATATCTTAGTAAGATGATATTTAAATGCTTAGTTTTATGATCAAAGCTCTGTAGATTTTATTATGGGGGACAAAACATATAATGCAATACAATGAATGATGAATGAGAGATGAACAGATAAACGTTCCTCAAAGGCCTGATGTATCATATTTGATACTCACATTTTAACAATTTGGTATATTTTTTCAAATTCCAAATACATTGGTATATTTTGGTTCAAATAAAACGAAATAAAAGCCGAAACACACGACTTACTTAAACAATAACCTTACCAAAATGAATTGCAAAAATAATGAATATTTTGCAATTTAATTCCCCAACGTAAAGAACGTCTTTCCAGTGACTGCTCTGCTCGTGCAATGCAAATGTTTGTGTTCAAAATGAACTAATGGAAAGGAACGAGAAAGAGAATAAGAAAGGAGGGAAATGATGACTAGAAATGAAAAGACACCTTAGCACATTCCCACATTAAAATGCATGAAGACAAGCTTCATATCCTTGAGCAAACCTGTTCATGCTATGCCGAGTTGCACAAATTCAATTACGCATGCTTCTCTCACACCTCCCCGCCAGCCCCTTCCCCCGTCACGACTCCACCCTTATCCCACACTTCACGCACACTTAAATTAATGCATCCCTCTTGCTCCTTACCGATGGTGCAATGTTCTCCGTTCCATCCCGGGCTGCATTCACACTTCCCGTCCTTGCAGGTTCCGTGCTCGCTGCAGCGTGGGTGACAAGCCCGTTGTTCGCACCCAGAGCCCATCCAGCCCTCGTCGCAACGACAGCTGCCCGCCACACAGATGCCATGACCACCACAGTCGGCTGCGCACAGCTCTGTGGGACACGGGGAGAGAAGGGGTGTTACCGAATAGTAGTTGGGACAGGGGGTAAAGAGAAAGCAAATCCAGGAGTTATTGTCAATGATGGGACGGCCACGCTCCACTACCTTGTCTGATGGCTAGTGAAAAGAAATTCCTGCACCTCATAAAGGGGGCAATCCCTTTTGGACAATACAAATCTAATAAGACCATTACAAAGCAGGGGTTCGAGGATTGTGGGAGGTTTAACAGGGCAGATTTTCTGCTGTGTCTCTTCCTTTTTGGATTCCTTCTTTTTGAGGGGAAGTCCTCCTTTTGTGTGGAGGGGAGTAGGAAAAAAAAAAAAAAAATCAAAGAAGAAAGAAAAAATCAAAGAACAAAATCCAATTTTGGCTTCCTATAGAAATGGAGACACACGCTGGATTATTTAAGTCGGTTTCACTGCATAAGTAATGAGGTGGAAGCTGAGGAAGTGTTGCAAAAAGCGTTTTTTCTATAATTAAAAAAAAAAAAAAAAAAGATCTGAGAGACAATAATTGAGATTTAATTCACAAATTAAATCTAACACATGAGATTTCACAAATAAAATGGTCTGGGAAGGTTTGGCTGTGTGAACTAGTTGTGCCAATTAATTCACATAACACTTCACATCATGTCTACCGAGTCTGAAATCTTGACAGTGAAAAAGGAAAAAGTTCCAGAAACATAAAAAGGATAAAGATGTGGCACAAAACATCAAATGAATGGGTAGTTAACATGAAATGCTTTTGTTAAGTTGACATGCCCAGCTGTATTGTTATAATTCATCTAAAACTATTTGAAACAGCATTTTGCTATTCTTTCATAATTATCATCCACGTAGAATTTTTGTACTTCAAAATGTCACACCACAGAACAATATAAAATGGTATGGAAGCTTGTTTCCACCACTGAATAAAAATTAAAAAAAAAAAAAAAAAAAGGTAATTGCGACTTCTCACAATTCTGACTTTTGTTTCTCAGAATTGCGGGATATAAATTCGCGATTGCATGTAATAAAGTCAGAATTGCGCGATATAAAGTCTCAATTGCGTGTTATAAAGTCAGAATTGCGGGATATAAAGTTGCGATTGTGAGTTATAAAGTCAGAATTGCGGGATATAAAGTCACGACTGCGTGTTATAAAGTCAGAATTGCGGGATATAAAGTCACGATTGCGTGTTATAAAGTCAGAATTACAGGATATAAAGTCACGATTGCCAGTTATAAAGTTAGAATTGCGTGATATAAAGTCGTGATTGTGAGTTATAAAGTCAGAATTGTGGGATATAAAGTTGCGATTGTGAGTTATAAAGTCAGAATTGCGGGATATAAAGTCACGACTGCGTGTTATAAAGTCAGAATTGCGGGATATAAAGTCACGATTGCGTGTTATAAAGTCAGAATTGCGGGATATAAAGTCACGATTGCGTGTTATAAAGTCAGAATTACAGGATATAAAGTCACGATTGCCAGTTATAAAGTTAGAATTGCGTGATATATACAGTCGTGATTGTGAGTTATAAAGTCAGAATTGTGGGATATAAAGTTGCGATTGTGAGTTATAAAGTCAGAATTGCGGGATATAAAGTCACGATTGCCAGTTATAAAGTTAGAATTGTGTGATATAAAGTCGTGATTGTGAGTTATAAAGTCAGAATTGTGGGATATAAAGTCATGATTGGAGTTATGAAGTCAGAATTGTGGGATATAAAGTTGCGATTGTGAGTTATAAAGTCAGAATTGTGGGATATAAAGTCACGATTGCCAGTTATAAAGTTAGAATTGCGTGATATAAAGTCGTGATTGTGAGTTATAAAGTCAGAAATTGCGGGATATAAAGTCACGATTGGAGTTATGAAGTCAGAATTGTGGGATATAAAGTCGCGATTGTGAGTTATAAAGTCAGAATTGTGGGATATAAACACAATTCTGACTTTTTTGCGAGTTTATATCATGCAATTCTTACTCTATAACACGCAATTGTGAGTTACTAGTGAAAGCCAAAAGGTAATTAATAGTGAGAGAAAAATGGTGATCAGTTACCTATATACTATTTTTTTTTTTTGTAGATTTATATGGATTTTAATCATAAACAATCAAAAAACAAAAACAAAACGAAATAATAAAATAAAATAAATTAACAAAATAAAATAAATGTCCTGCCATGCAGTAGAACACACACACACACACACACACACACACACACACACACACACCACACTCGGTTTTCATGTTTTATGGGGAATTTCCATAGACATAGTGATTTTTATACTGTACAAACCTACCTATCACAGAAGACTTTCTGCATTTTTACATTTTCAAAAAAAAGTGTCATTTATAAGCCGTTTTCCTCATGGGGACCAAAAAATGTACCCACAAGGACAAGGATTTCGGATATTGCCTTCTTTGTGTATCATTTTGTCCTCATAATGTAGGGTTTACCTCAACCACACACACACGATTTTAAAAGGTGGATACAATGTAAAAGAACAAATATTTTCATGCTATGCAAATAAGAGCCCTCTTCAAAGTGTAGAGCAGTGGTAATGTACTGTTGTCTAATTAGCCAAATCTATGCGGAAGGGAGCCAGAAAAAAGGTCGCTTATAGGCCAATAATGAGTCAATTATGTTCTTGTAGCTCTGCATTTTGTCATTGTTACAAATTAAACAGTTAAGTTAGTCTTTTCAGGCACAAACCATAACATGGCATTACCAGATTTAAAAGCTTGAAGGAAAAAAAAAATCCTTCCCTCATGCTAATTACAACGCTGGGCCTTTGTTAAATTATGTAAATGCCCTTAATTTCACATGCAACATTTCAATTAGAGGCATCCTAATGGCATTTCATTGCTTAAAGTTGTCAAGGAGACACGCGGTTGCTCATTTTCTCTCGTTCTTACTCTCCTTTATTGTCCCTCTTTCAATTTGCTTAGTATTTTGCCCCTCGCTCTCTCGCATGCACACAAAAACGTCTCGCTTGATAATGCGAATATCGTTTCTCATAAAGGTGTTCCTCAAAGCGATTCTCATAAAGGTAACACAGCAGCCAAGTGACAAGATGATGCCATCTGTGAATCGTTCCCACAATGCTTCACTGCGGGGCAAAGACGCTATGAACGTTGTACAATAATTGGGTAACTCCTTCCTGCGTCCTTTAATAGAGGAGGAGAACTAATTGATGCAGATCTTGATTGTTTGCAACAGCTCATTTCAGAATGTGTTGGAGCTGCCAGCCTGAAAACATGCTAGAGCTGAAAGCTTTCTTATTCAATTACCAGAAGTGACCAAGAGAACTGAGACAAAAATTGGGGAAAAAGATGGAGAGACAGAGAGAGGAAGGAAGTGATTTTCAGATTTTAGGAGTGGCTCTCTGTTTAGTTTTGTGGCATAACATTTATTTTACCCCCAACATTTATGTTATAACCATTATCAGTGCAGTTAACTTGTGTAAAATTTGCAGCAAACAATACAGTTTGCCACTAATGGTTCCCAGATGTTTGCCAAAGGAGGTAAAAATACAGTTAAATAATTAAAGCTCACATTTTTCACAGTGTATCAATAACAATATGTGTTAAACTTGCTGGGTGTTTTTCTGGAGCGGTTGCAGTTCAGATCCTTGAGTTAAAGCAGAGGCCAGCTCAGGAGAGCACAAGTCTCGTAATAATTTAGTCATGCTGCATCTTTCGCTTGAGAAGCCAGGCTTTAAATGGCTATTTCCAGCAAATCCCTCGGATTACCTAATAGGTCAGTCTGTCTGCTTGGCATTAAAGTGAAATTCATATTCACAGATAGTTGTGTTTCAAAAGTTTGCTGAAGCAAAATTCCCATTAGTTCTCTGATCTCTTAAAACCTTGTGGTGTTTACAATAGCAGTGACCAAAATAACAATATTGCATCACTGCTTTTGAGCATTTTGGAGGGATATTAATAATAAATGTCCCTGCTTCAAACCTGGTGTAGCAAAACAGAATTTGGCTTTCTGCCCTGCGTTACGGAAAAAGAAAAACTAATAACTCTGATAAGTAAACAAATCAAGTCTGTTCTCTAAATGTTTTAATTAAAATAGACAAACGATATTTAGGGATGCACGATACTAAATTTCTCCGCCAATACCGATATTCAGAATGATATGGAAGCTTGTTTCAGCCAATGAATAAAAAAATAAAAAAGGACTGACTTTTTATCTCACAATTCTGACTTTTTTCCCCCGCAATTGTGAGTTTACATCTCGCAATTCTGACTTTTTTCTCAAAAAAGTCATAATTGTGAGAAAAAAAGTCATAATTGCAAGATATAGCCTAACCTCGCAATTGTGAGGAAAAAAGTCAGAATTGAGTTTATATCACAAAATTCTGAGTTTTTCTTGCAATTGTGAGTTTACATCTTGCAATTCTGACTTTTTTTTTCTCAGAATCGAGTGATATATTGTTGCAATTGTGACTTATAAAGTCAGATTTGTGAGATACAAACTCGTAATTGTGAGAAAAAGTCATAATTGCAAGAAAAAAAAAGTCATAATTGCAAGATGTAGTCTAAACTCGCAACTGCGTGAAAAAAAAAATCAGAATTGCGAGTTTATATCATGCAATTCTGAGAAAAAAAGTCAGAATTGTGTGATAAAGTGTCACTTTTTTTTGTGTCTGTGGCGAAACAAGCAGAAAATAAGCTTCTCTCTATTGTTTTTTTTTATAGCTAACTAACGAACTGTGAACTATGGATAACTTTCCTGAGGTAAATGCAATGTTAAGTGACACATTCACAAGCTGTTTTATTCACGTCTTTCCGCGGTTGAAACACAGATTGAGCGATTAAATGAGACATGATACTTTTCAGTAAGTAATACTGTATCTTTCAACATACGTTTTAATGCTATAACTTGTATTAAAGTGAAAGAAAAGACTCGCGCTCTGTGCTGCCACTTGAACTGAGGCGCTACAGCGATCTGTCGCGTCACATTTAAGAGCGTCAAAACGCCATTTGAATTTCATGATAAAATGGACAGAATTTGAAAGCTGAGACTTTCTCTTATCAGAAGTAAAGCACAACGCTCTTTGTGATTATTGGATGGGAGGCACGCTACAAATAATGTTTGGTGTAGGTAAAACAACCGCAGACCTGGCATCCCTGGCATCCCTGGCTCGAACTAAGGGTGATTCATAGGGTGAAATAGAGCATGCTTTAATGTAAATTTTTTTAACTGTTAATGCGTTATTGTCATGTTAACAGCCTTAAATTCAACACAAGAGACATTTTATTTACACAGTACGAGTTTCAGTCTGACACATTTTCCCGCCCCCTTTTGATTGACAGGATATAATCGGCCCTGATCATTTAAACAATTAACCGATGGGAGATAGTAAAAATAATTGCTTTTATCGGCCAATAATATAAAGTGCATATGTATACTATTACTTTTGTTAGTTAAAAGTTTAGGCGCATCTCCTGGTTTCAAACAACTCTACTGCTGTCAGGATTTTAAAGATTGTCTTTCACATTAACAAATCCAAGAGTGTGTGACACCTGTCCAATGTGATGTAAGAAGACATCGGTGTCCCATCTTGAGGGAAAATCAAAGCACACTATCCACAGGTCACTGTCAGAACCTGGCTCTTGTGGCTCTCGTCCTCCGCCATGAGGTGCTAAACCGCTTTTACTGTATCAAACGCTGCTGTTTCACCCCCACCTCCTGATGGAGGTCTAACTAGCGTGACCGAAACAGCTCAAATGTGGAAAAATCTCTGTGAAAAGGTGGTCAGGCATGACCGGGAGAGGGGTCGAGAAGAAGGGACTAAAGTGTTTTGAAACCATGGAGAATTTGACCTAACTGCCCATTCTTGATGGAATAAAAGAAAGGAAATGGCACAGTGCTAACTTTATCAACCAAGTTTAGAAATGGCTGCTTAACTCAGGGAAAAAATGTCTTTGAAGTGTTTCTAATTTAAACGTTCTGTTATAGACAATAGACTGAGCGTTTACCGAAGCACTTTGCATATATTGTTTTCTCAGAATTTTCTCAATCACACAAGCCGAGAACAGTGAGGTAAATTATGTGGAGCATGAAATTACACCCTGACACCTGTAGTCACCGCTGTCATGGCAACAGGTGGCGTGGAGATTAGCAAAGATAAGCTGCATCAAGTTTCATTTAGATGGTTTACGAGATTTTAACATTAATCAGTTCATGCACAGGCACGCATAAATATGTGATGAACCGCTCACAAAGAGATAAATTCACAAACACAGGTGTACGATTTGCCCTTCAGATTAGTGTGACGCTAACACTGTCCCCCATACTGCGCTCTGAGACACAGACAATTGATATGATCAGATAAGGTAGGTATTTGTATGAGATAGTTATATGATTATTAAATCAAAGGTGAAGAAGCAGCAATATATCTTTTGAATATGGTACTTCCTCAGTATAAAGGCCTGGGTGTATTATATATGCATGTTTCAGATTTACTTCAGTATAGTGTTAATTTCGTTATTGAAAACTATGATGAAAAATGTTCATGGACAACCTTTTATTTCCTTGACTAAGACGACACGATGACGAGATGGCACCAATGTCTTTAAACGATAACTGTGACTATATCAACATGCAATATCGTTGGCGAAAAATACAAGACTAAAATGTAGTTAAAAAGTGTGTTGTTAACTAACACTACAACTATTAAAAATTGTGTTCGGTAATTAAAATAAAGCTAAAATAAAATATCAAATGTAAAACAAAAAAAAAGTAACTAACGAACTGAAAAAAAAATAGTTTAATTACTAAAACTATGCAAACTAAAACTGAGGTAAAACTAAAACTAAATGGAAATAAAAAAATAAAACTAATAGAAATGACTAAAGCACATTATAAAATGACAACTTAAAATAAAAAATAAAGGCTAATTCAAAATATTAATAAATACTAGAATATGAATAATATTAAAACAACACTGATTGGTGCACACAAATGAAAATAACTAAATAGTTCTTCCTTGAGCTCATATAGTAACAATGATAAATAAGTAAATAAATACATACATAAACGGGTCATTGACGAATAAGGTTTTTGAAGGTGTAAAAAAACATAATGGAGATATAATTAATTTTGAAGTTTTATTAAGTGTTAAAAATGAGATTATGTGGGGGGTTTTTTTATAATCAATTAACACTGCTTTTGTCATTTTTTACAAGATGGACAATTTGTCACCAAAAAAGTAATTCGGTTTAACCAAAATTTCGGTTTTACCGAATGACACTTTTGGTTATACTGAAAGACGATATTTTCAAACAATGCTAACAGGCTGATATCTAGCTAGCTAGCAAAAGGACAATCAAAATTTTTATATTTAGTACAAGTTTTTAAAATATTACAACATTTTTTATGTTTTATAGCGGTTGTACCGAATGACCTGATGTTTCGAGACATGTGTATGAGCAAGTGAAAACATGACTTTTTTCAAATAGTTAAAAGAGAATTAGTTACTTTGCTTCACAACCATGTGGTCCTTTGCAGGTGTCTGAATGATGTCACATCCTGTCACATGATATTGACCGCATGACTTGATCCAAAATGGTCCATTTATATTGGTTACTCCGAATGACAATGAAATTCATTTTTCCGGACATTCTTTCTCATAACAAAGCAACGACTTCTACACATAATTTTAATACCATTTTGCACTATGTTAATATATGATGTTATAAAATTTTGCCAGAATAAAAAAATCTATACATTTATTACATTTTAAGGTATGTTAATCACAAATGAAATGGCTGTATTGGCCTTTGGACAGTTAAACCGAATGACATTTTGACACTTCAAAATCTTCAAAATACCTTTATATGTAGCAAAATATAATTAAAACCTTTTGGATTCAATAAAAGAGATCTAGTTGTACTACCTTAAATACTTTAGATGTCATATCTTTTTTATTATTATTATTAAGGCCTTATATATATATATATATATATATATATATATACACATATATACATATATATACACATATATACATATATATACATATATATACACATACATACATACATACATACATACATGTAACAAGGCTGAAATAGGGAAACACGTCACTTCATTCCACCACTGTACTGACCTGTGGAGCAGTCGTGACCGGTCCAGTTGGGGTCACAGTTACAAGTGTTGGTATCAGCCAAGAAGGTCCCATGTCCAGAGCACTGCTCCATACAGGAAGCACGTGGACTCTCGCATCCAGGACCTCCCCAACCTACAAAACAGTGGCACTCTCCACGTACACAGACACCTCTCCCGGAGCAGGTCGGGTCCAGGCAGTCCACTGCACAGTAACACAGAACACATTGTGCAGGCATTTATTAACTTGTTTTCACATAGCTAATTCAAAGCAGAATTCAAAGTAGAAATACATCATCAAAGCCATTTCTTATCAGACTAAATTCATCATCAAAGACGAGCGCACTAGATCAAACTTGAACACATGCATGTATTAACATCAAACTGTCATAACTCAGTGTCCCCTGCTGTTCATCTTCCTTTCAATGTATGACTCAGACCTTAGTCATCCATCCCATAGACCAAAAAAGAACGACTCTAGAGGTTTAGCTCTTGTAGCGGAGAGTGCGCCACAAGCCCAGCTGCGTCTGAGTAGGCCTGACACTTCCAAAAACCCTGAGAGAAACAGGATTTACAAACGGTCAAAGTAAATGGCCGCATTCGCTGTCGTGCAGTAAACTGGCAGGTGGGAAGAGTGTTGCTCTCTCTCTCCCTCTCTGACTTCTCTAACTGCTGGTAATGAGATTTCCTCTCAGCGCCGGGAAGGGAAAGACTGGCGCGGTCGGAGCATGTTCTGCTAAATTGAAAAGCGATGCTGGATGTGGTCCCCCCACTTACTGTGAACCCAAAACCAAGCGTGACAGAATGCAAACAAGGACACCTACAATGGCCCATGGGCGAAAAACTCAGCTTCCTGTACCCATGTTACTCTTAATTCATTTCTAATCCTTGTTGAAGAATGAAGTAGGATCAGTCACCCCCAACAAACATTCTCAAGACGGATGTTCACAAAATAAAGTAAAAACTTTTGCAGCCCATTTGACTTCAAATATGACATACGTGAAAAAGGATATTCAAAGGGGAAAAAAATGTAGGCGGCAGGGTTGTGCTTTAGAACTGAACTGAGAAAGTCTTTGAAATTCCAATTTAATTCGTGAATTTGAATTGAGATAGCAAATAGAATGCACAACAGCAATTTGAATTTGAATTTAAGAAAGTTAAATTAAAATGAATTGAAATGCAAAGGAATTAATGTCATTCTTAACTAGAGAACTAGTCTGAAAAATTTAAAAGTTAGATAGAACAATCATATGCTAAAACGAATGAATACATAAAATGATAAAACGAACAAATGAATGATAGAATGTTACAACAAAATATACAATGTTAAAACAAACGATAGAATGCTAGAATGAACGATACATGCTAAAACAAACAAACAAACAAAGCTTGAATGAACAATAGAATGCTAAAACAAACAACAGAATGCTAGAAAGAACAATAGAATTCTAGAACGAACGATAGAATGCTAAAACAAAGAAACAATAGAATGCTAGAACAAACAAATGATAGAATGCTAGAACAAACGATAGAATGCTAAAACAAACAAATGATAGAATGCTAGAACGAACAATAGAATGCTAAAACAAAAATGATAGAATGCTAGAATGAACGATATCCTAAAACAAACAATAGAATGCTAGAACAAACGATAGAATGCTAGAACGAACAAACCATAGAATGCTAGAACGAACGATACAATGCTAAAACAATGCTTGAATGAACAATAGAATGCTAGAATGAAAGATAGAATTCTAGAACGAACAATAGAACGGTAAAACAAAGAAACGATAGAATGCTAGAATGAACGATAGAATGCTAAAACAAATGATAGAATGCTAGAACCAAAGATATGCTAAAACAAAAATGATAGAATGCTAGAACCAAAGATATGCTAAAACAAACAATAGAATGTTAGATTTTGCATTTTATCGTTCGTTATTGCATTCTATCGTTTGTTAGATTTAGCATTTTATCATTCGTTATTGCAAACGATAGAATTCTAGAGCAAATGATAGAATGCTAAAACAAACAAATGATAGAATGCTAGAATGAAGGATATGCTAAAACAAACAAAGAATGCTAGATCGAAAATTAGAATGCTAAAACAAACAATAGAATGCTAGAACGAACGATAGAATGCTAAAACAAAAATGATAGAATGCTAGAACTAATGATAGAATGCTAAAACAAAAACAATAGAATGCTAGAATGAAAGATATGCTAAAACAAACAATAGAATGCTAGAATGAAAGATATGTTAAAACAAACAACAGAATGCTAGATCGAAATTAGAATGCTAAAACAAACAATAGAATGCTAAAACTAACAAATAGAATTCCAGAACGAACGATAGAATGCTAAAACAAAAACAATAGAATGCTAGAACGAAAGATATGCTAAAACAAATGATAGAATGTTAGAACAAATGATAGAATGCTAAAACTAACAAATAGAATTCCAGAACGAACGATAGAATGCTAAAACAAACAAACAATAGAATGCTAGAACGAAAGATATGCTAAAACAAATGATAGAATGTTAGAACAAATGATAGAATGCTAAAACTAAAACAATAGAATTCCAGAACGAACGATAGAATGCTAAAACAAACAACAGAATGCTAGAACGAAAGATATGCTAAAACAAACAATAGAATGCTAGATCGAAAATTAAAATGCTAAAACAAACGATAGAATGCTAGAACGATAGAATGCTAAAACTAACAAACAATAGAATTCCAGAACGAACGATAGAATGCTAAAACAATCAAACAATAGAATGCTAGAATGAAAGATATGCTAAAAAAAAAAATAGAATGCTAGAACGAAAGATGCTAAAACAAACAATAGAATGCTAGATCGAAAATTAGAATGCTAAAACAAACGATAGAATGCTAGAACGAACGATAGAATGCTAAAACTATCAATCAATAGAATTCCAGAACAAATGATAGAATGCTAAAACAAACAAATAGAATGCTAGAATGAAAGATATGCTAAAACAAACAATAGAATGCTAGATTGAAAATTAAAATGCTAAAACAAACGATAGAATGCTAGAACGAATGACAGAATGCTAAAACTAACAATAGAATTCCAGAACGAACGATAGAATGCTAAAACAAACAAACAAACAAACAACAGAATGCTAGAATGAAAGATATGCTAAAACAAACAATAGAATGCTAGAACGATTGATGAAAGGCTAAAACGATTTCTTAGCTATTTCTCTAAACAGTAAAAACAGTAATATTATGAAATATTATTACAATTTAAATAATTGTTTTCTATTTTAATTTCTTTTAAAATGTAATTTATTCATGTGATCCAAAACTAAATTTGCAGTCTTCAGTGTCACATGATCCTTCAGAAATCATTCTAATATGCTGATTTGATGAAAAAAAAAAAACTTGCCACCCCCAAACTTTTGAACGGTAGTGTATATCTATTCGAAAATTTAGGTGTGAAACAAGAATGTGCCCGCACAGATGGCTAACATGAGGCCAGCTGGGACATGATGGGAAAGGAGGGATGGGGTCGCTACATTGCCAACTCCCTTTACCATGACACAAATGGGTGGAGAGGCCGTTCCTATAGATAAGCAGGAGTTCAGGTCTCTTAGCAGATGGTTTGGGCACAAGGCACAGAGATCATAGGCTAAATGACAAGAGCCTCTCTCCTGGCAATTAATCATCACCGCCTGAAGGTCGCAGGCGAAGAAAGGTAGAACCGTTAAAGGGCCAGCGTCGGCATTCTCTTCCTTCAACGGCCGATGGTGAGACCCGAAATAGAATTGCCAGGGGTCAGAAGAGTCAGAACATACCATTTGTCAAAATCGGCCACATCATTTTTCATCTTGAAATGAGAGCCTTCAAAAACTGCCAAACACAATGGCTACTTTAATCTTATCTCTTCACAGCTCGGTCGCCCCTATCGCCGGGCTGCTGTAGTCTCAGACTTCTCAGTGCAAATTTGACTTATTGGATCTTGACCCAAATGAATTGTTCTTCTCTTAATGGATTGCTTTGGACCCTCAGAAGTATCCATAATGCATGTAAAGGAGCGAGGAAACTTCCTAGGCGTAACGAGATGAGCCGGATACTTATGGGCCTGCTACAAACTCGAAGGTCATGTACGCCCATCTTAAATATTCAGAAGGGTACGTATGCATACTAAAAAAGGCCAAGACGGGCCTCTTTCTCCATTTCTGTGTGATTTGGTGCATAAAAATTTGGTGCGTAAAAAAAGAGATTATATAATGGTGCGAGGAAGGTGATATTACACATACACTACTAGTCAAAAGTTTGGAAGTTTTCTATTTTAATGTATTTAAAATGTAATTTATTCCTGTGATCAAAGCTGAATTTTCAGCTTCATTACTCCAGTCTTCAGTGTCACATGATCCTTCAGAAATCATTCTAATATGCTGATTTGATGCTCAAGAAACATTTATTATTATTCTCAATGTTGAAAACAGTTGTGCTGATTAATATTTTTGTGGAAACTGGATTATTTAATGAATAGAAAGTTGAAAAGAACAGCATTATTTGAAATATAATTTTTTTTTGTAACATTATAGATGTCACTTTTGATCAATTTAATGCATCCTTACTGATTTTCTTTTTTTAAAACCTTACTTAACCCAAACTTTTGAATGGCAGTGTATCAATATCAAGCAGCACAACTGTTTTCAACATTGAGAATAATCAGAAATGTTTCTTGAGCAGCAAATCAGCATATTAGAATGATTTCTGAAGGATCATGTGACACTGAAGACTGGAGTAATGATGCTGAAAACTCAGCTTTGATCACAGGAATAAAAAACATATTTATGTCGATTTTTTGTGATAATTTTTCACAATATTACTGTTTTTACTGCATATTTGTTTTAAAAAAAAATGCATAAACATCCTTATTTCATAAACATCCAAAAATATTAATTATTCCAAACTTTTGACCAGTAGTGTATATTGGCTGGAATGTTGTTTTCCCCTCAAATTTTAAGAGAACACTAGACAAAAAAAAAAATCATATATTCTGGTACCTTCTTCGCAGTTCTCCCCTTTGTAGCCTGGATTACAGATGCAAGTTCCCACAATGCATGTGCCGTGTCCGCTGCAGGTTATGTCGATGCACTGGTTTGTAGGAACATCACATTCGGATCCTTTCCAACCGCTGTGACACATGCAGCGGCCTTTGAGGTACTGACCGTTCCCACTGCAAAGCACCGGACAGGACGCTGGAAAGAGTACACACATACACAACATGTAAAAGGTCTGCCAAATGGAGTTTCAAAAGAACACTGCTTGGGCTGGCCTGCTGGACTTTTGGAAGAAGATGGCAACTCATGTCTGTGTGAAAATCAATATGAGCACTGCAGCAAAAGCTACAGTAGTAAAAGTGAGTGAAACCATATCGATCCAGAAGTTTTATGCATGAACAAGTGATTTCTGAATAGCGAATGATCAAGAGACTAGAATACACCAGAAACATGCAAACAGCAGAGAGAGAAAGAGCAACAGAATTCATAGTGAAAAATCAATGTTGAAGTGACAGGGCACAAGAGAACCAAAATGGTTACCTTGATGTCCGGCAAAATACCACAGTTACAACATAACTAGAATTTTTGATCTCATGAACCCCAATGCATACATTTTGAAGTGTCCAATTGTATGTATGTGTATATATATGGGCCATTGGCGAATAAGGTTTTTAAAAGTGTAAAAAAACATAATGGAGATATAATTAATTTTGAAGTTTTATTAAGTGTTAACAATGAGATTATGTGGTTTAATCAATTAACACTGCTTTTGTCATTTTTTACAAAATTTGTCACCAAAAAAGTAATTCGGTTTAACGAAAATTTCGGTTTTACCGAATGACACTTTTGGTTATAGAGGGTATGCATAGACGTCACTTTCCCGCCGGAACGCGCTCCCTCAGCTGGACTGAGTGGCAAAAGAACCTGCTGCATGACTGGATTTAATAGGGGAAACGCGAGTAAAACAAATGATTACACTAAAGGTTGGGCTCGAATGTGTTCCTTATGACATGTCAAAGAAACCTAATCCATGGATATTGGCATGCAGCCAGGAATCGTGTTTCCTGACATTTATATGTGCCTGATTTCGACGCCGGGGAAATACATAAAGCAAATCTGCCTGTGAACGCTTTATATAAATACAATATAGGTAGGTCTAAATCGGAGTGATCACTTATATATTTCGTCATATCATCCAGCCCTAAAACTTGTATAGTTTTTGTCAGTGTTTATTTAAAAACACCCAATTATGCAGAATATAAGATGGTAAATATTTAATTGATGAGTTGTCAACACAATATATAACAGTACAATATATAGGGTATGATATTACCCCAAAATCCAACATTTTGACACAAAATGATAACTGCAAAACATGTTTCTTTGCCTGGAGTCCAGCTGTTTCTGTGAATTGCATCGACCTATTTGCTGCTTTTTTTCTGTAGCTTTCAGCAGTCTGTAAAAATATACCTCAGATTTTGTGTCAAAGCTATTTGTACAGTCAGTCGCAAAGCTCTTTCCGGTTCTGGATGTGTTTTGTGTGTTTTTCGCGGCATTCACGCTGAAAACCAATGCTGCCACTCAGTCTTTTGCCACTCAGTAGGCATAACCGCAGTCATAACGGTCGACGGTGACGTCACATGCATACCCTCTATACCGAATGATGATATTTTCAAAAAATGTTAACAGGCTGATATCTAGCTAGCTAACAAAAGGACAATCAAACATTTTATATTTAGTGCTAGTGTTTAAAATATTACAACATTTTCCACGTTTTAATGCGGTTGTACCGAATGACCTGATGTTTCAGGACATGCGTATGAGCAAGTGAAAACATGAATGTGGTCCTGTGCAGGTGTCTGAATGATGTCACATCCTGTCACATGATATTGAATGCATGACTTGATCCAAAATCGTCCCTTTATATTGGTTACTCCGAATGACATCGGACATTCTTTCTCATAACAAAGCAACAATAATTACACATAATTTTAATACCATTTTGCACTATGTTGATATGATGTTATAAAATCATGCCAGAATACATTTATTACATTTTAAGATATTTTAATCACAAATGAAATGGCTGTATTGGCCTTTGGACGGTTAAACCGAATGACCTTTTGAAAATTTTTAAAATACCTTTATATGTAGCAAATTATAATTAAAACCTTTTGGATTCAATAAAAGAGATCTAGTTGTACTACCTTACATACTTTGGATGTCATATCTTTGTTTTTTATTATTATTAAGGCCTTTGGACAAAATGGTGTTGCTTGTATATAGTTGAAAACCATGGCTACCTTGATTATGTTTGTAAGAAACAGAAAATGCGTGAATGACAGAGAATGTGAAACAGAAATGACTGCAGGGATGATGGACTGAAAGTAATAAAGAGAGAAAAGTAGACTAATGGAGGAGTAGGTCAACAGAAATCTCACCTCTGCTGCAGTCGGGTCCTCTAAAGCCAGGAAAACAGTGGCAGTTTCCAGCCACACAGTCTCCATTTCCAAAACAGTTACTAGGACAGTCATCAATAGAGTCTGCAAGAGAATGTCATCAATGTTGGTCAGAATGACGCACATTCATCAGTGCTTCACCTGCTGGATTCAGTTTATTCTCTTTCCCTAAAGAATGTGGTGCAAAAAGCTTAATTTCCTGTTGTACTCTATGTTCTGTTTCAATTTTAAAGGGGTCACATCAGCCAAAGAAAATACATAAAAAAAAATCTCATTTTACTTGATCTTTCAAAATAAGAGTTCACTATGAAAACATACTGTAATTATCAGAACTCAAAACTCTATCCCCAGGCCATTTAATGAAACTAAGCATGAAAAACAGCTCAAAGACAGAGCTGATATTAAAGTCATATGAAAGTGTTACTTATTTTGAGTTTAGCATCATAACATGGCGGTCTTTTGGAGGTGATTTTTTCCATGCTAAAACACTTTGTCCTATGCAGAAAAAAAGTGTAGACCTTTTCAAAACACTTTTTTTTTTTGATCATCCCGATCAGTCCAATAAAAAAATACTGGCTCAACCAATGCGTTGAGTTTGAGGCAGAGCTATATATTTGCCTGACCAATGGCAGACAGGAGTGTGTTCAGGGAAATGTCAAAATGTTCACAATTTCAATAATGCAAAAATCATTGCACAAAAATCACCTTTAATCTCGACTAATATTATAATAACAAAAAAAAAAAGAAAGGAGTCAAATCAAGTACAGGAATAAGAAAAGTTATACACTTTCCATAAATATGAGTAAACAAAGTGTGATATTTTCTGTTAGCTAGCAGGTCTAAGGTGAAGTGGAACTCAAGTGGAGCCACTTGACGAATTTACTTCAGCCTAATGAGGAACTCTCTGTAATTAGTGTAGCTGTTTTTATGACACGGCACTAACATTGACCATTGCAAAGCCAACATGAGTGCATGACACATTCAGTGACACGGCTAATGGAAATTCCATCTAACACCCTCCTTCAGTGAAGCGTGCTAATTTAAATGCAAGCAATGTCGACATGTCAATTACAAGATTTCTGACTTCAAGCAGGAGTATATATAAAAGGGGTTTATTACAGATTGCAGATATATTAGACAGACTCCTGGTGCGAAGAAGTGGTGATTGATTCTTGGTAGACATCGTCTATTCACACTGACAGCAATCTAGAAGCATTTGGATAACGGTCTTAAGTGATCTTGTGGCATCACAGATTTAATGAATATTAATTAGTTTGTTCATAAATATGCATAAAGGATCTATATAATATATGGATACACTGATCAGGTCTGTAATAGAGTAACCACTCCAAGTCTAAAGTGCATATAATGACATTAGAATGTTTAAAAAAAATAATGTAACAATTTCAATAGCAAGTTATTTTTCAATATAAAACTCTTTAAATGATTTGCAATTAGTCTTGATGACCAATTAAAGTCCTCAAATGAACTTTTCATTTGATAACTTGCTACATCTGTCCCCGGATTTTGTAGCTTAGTGGATAAACACATGGATCAACTACCAAATGTTAAGCATGAATCACTTTCCGCGACTGATAACAACTGCAACGGAGGCACAGAAAAACATTAAAACAAACAAATTTGTGCCAGATCGTCACTTGTTATAACACACACAAGAAAAAAACCTGTTTGAGAACTGGAACTACTTCCTTTGTATTAGATATATTATTCCATAAAGTGGTGGGGACAAATTTGTCCATGGTGAACTAAAATGACGATATGCGGTAAATTTACTGACATGATAAACTTCCGTTTTTGTACCAAGGCAAATCCACACACAATTCTGTACAGCTAAAATCAGACGCAACCTGAATTAAACATGAAATAGCGGTGAAAAATATTCCCTCTCTAAGGATCCCCGCGAGTCGCTGGTGCGCCTGGGGCTGAGCTCTCTCGACAAAGATGCTTTTGTGTTGGACAAAGGGCTGGAAATGTGAGCCCGGACACAGCCTTCCCCTTCCTCAAGAGAGTCAATCAATCATCGCAGAGGATGCAACAGACGGGAAGCTGAACGGAGGGAAGGGGGGAGAAAAGAAGGAGAGAGGGCGGTAACTAGACTGTGCTGCAGAGAAGGTTTTTGAAAGAATTTTAAAGGCACAAGTCTCTTGATGTGAGAGGAAAAGGCTGGCAGATTGGCTATCCCCTGGTACACCCGAGCCTATCAAGACTTCGGTAGGGTGTTTGATGGCTTCCAGCTGCCTGTTCTAAGCCTAGGGCACATACAGGTCTCTCAAAAGCCTGCGGCGGCTATGGGCGAGAGTGTACATGAGTATAGTGCCCTAAGATTAAGTCTTTGCCATTTGTATTAACGTCAACAGATACAATTATACATGAGATGGCTTTTTTGCTTCCTATCTGTCAAGAAAGTGCTAGAGACTCTCTCCACATGTGTCAGTGGAGCACAGTCTCTTGCTGTGGCTCTGTCACTCTCATGTAAAGCATTTTTGACACTATGTCTGATCTGAGTTCAGTACCTGCAGTCCAGACCCTGCACTTCCCTTCAGAACTGTCACATATAATTCCATCTTTAAGTCTGTGTCCAGCCATGAATTTCCATATTTCTTCATGCTTTTAAGACTTTCATTGGTGCCACTCAGAGAGAACACAAGAACTCGATTCAAAGCGGTGCCAAAATAAACGACAATTTAACCTGTCTGGTCGTTGCATTTCCTATAAAAGCCATAAGCCTTAAGGAGAAGTGTATAATTTCCATGCTATTAGTGGCACTGGGTGGCTGCTGGGTGGTTGCTTATTGGTTCAAATCAAAAGCATCCACCTTCAAGTCTTTATGATATTCTGGTCTCAACATATGGCTGAGGTTTCTCATTCAAATTTACATGTTTCATGTAACCGCAGTGGTTCTGGGCATGTGATCAAAAGTGCGACTCTTACAGGTTGGCCAGTTTTCTTCACAGTGCATTAGAACTTATAAATTAGAAAAAAACTGTCCCATTGACGGCATGCGAACATTTGTGTTGGTCCGAACAAATGCATTAACATCAATTGATTCAAATTCAATCGTTTTTGGCACACCGGATTTTTGCAACAAACATTCACTTTGGAATGAAATTGCAGTTTGTTTAAAATACTAACTCCCAGTATAAGCAACAGTAATGATTACACACATCGTCTTTAATCTCTTAAACTGATCTGACATTAATTACTCCTTTTTGCTCTTGTATAGCACAAGTCTGCTGTCCTTGGCTTCAATATGCGATAAATATCTAATATTAGAATTGTTGTTGAAGGCCTGTTGGCTGCTTTGAAGGCCGAGGGACCAGAGCAATCAGCAAGCCACAGCTAGAGAAGCATCCTTGATAACTCTGACAACAGAAGACCACATGGCGGGGACAAATGAGACTGTGTCGCACATGGGACGGATACCTTAGGTCTGTAATGAGGAGTCATGAGAATTATGGTGAGAGAGGCATAAAGATATAAAAAAGAAAGAAACAAAAATAGAGATTCGCAGAGAGAGAAAGAGCAAGAACAATAGAGATATTCAACTTCAGGTCCCTTATGGACTACTGCATATGTGTACCCAGAGGAAATCTGTATTGCTCGGAGGTTGCTCTTATAGCTCCGGAGATTTCATTGAGATGTCACTACTATAAAATGATTGTGGATTGTATAGCATTATTACATTTGTATTGGAAGACTATTATAAGAAATGTTCACATTTTGATTGTGTAACTGGTCCTACTCGACCTGCTCCAAGCGGGATTCGAACCGGCGTCTCTGGCATGAGAGGCGGGCACGCTTACAAGGACGCTAAAGGCCGCAGTCTCTAGCGTCAGTTGCTAGTGCGCCTCTTGAGGACAGGGGAGTGAGGTTTATTCACACAGCTCTTACTAGCTGGCCTCCGTTACACTCACCCCGTTAAATCTCACTCCATCTGGGTCACGGCACCAAATGTAACCGATCCTACTCAACCTGCTCCGAGCGGGATTCGAACCGCCGTCTCTGGCATGAGAGGCGGGCACGCTTACAAGGACGCTAAAGGCCGCAGCCTCTAGCGTCAGTCGCTAGTGTGCCTCTTGAGGCCAGGGGAGTGAGGATTACATGCACAGCTATTACTAGCTTGCCTCCGTAACACTCACCCCCTTAAACCTCACTCCCATCCGGGTCACGGCACCAAATGTAACCGGTCCTACTTGACCTGCTCTGAGCGTGATTCAACCCAGCGTCTCCGGCATGAGAGGCGGATGTGCTAACAAGAATGCTAAAGACCGCAGCCTCTAGCGTCAGTTGCTAGTGCGCCTCTTGAGGACAGGGGAGTGAGGTTTATTCACACAGCTCTTACTAGCTGGCCTCCGTTACACTCACCCCGTTAAATCTCACTCCATCTGGGTCACGGCACCAAATGTAACCGATCCTACTCAACCTGCTCCGAGCGGGATTCAAACCGCCGTCTCTGGCATGAGAGGCGGGCGCGCTAACAAGGCTGCTAAAGACCGCAGCCTCTTACAGGCACAGCTCTTACTAGCTTGCATCCGTTACAGTTGCACAGTTTGAAACACTGTCAGGAACTCTACAGATGTCATGTGAGATTACTAGGGTCTGAGAAGCAGGAGACTTAAGAGTCCCCTTTTGCTCTATATTTAATCTCACTACAATCTACGAGAGACAAGTAGAAATATTAAAAATCTCATTTGCAATGTATTTTCTGTAAGTAAAAAGGCAGTTTATTTATTCACATAAATGCGTAAAGGAAGGATATTATGGAAGTGTGCGCCACTAGTAACCAACTGTCAAAAACAAAAATGATGTCTTTTGTTTCCTGAACAGTTCCCCATCCACGATTGGTCAGACAAACAGAGAGCCACGCCCCAATCTCACACCACTGGTTGAGCCTGTGTTGCTGTAATGTTTCAAAACCGCCTCAGTGCCACAGTGTTTTCTAAGGACTTACATAATAGCTGTCTCTGCATATTAAACTGGAATAACAGCATTTAAACACCAAGAATTCAGCTCCATAAGCTAAACCTTGACTTTAGTGTTTCTTTACTGAAAACTGGGTGCAGTTTGAATCCCTCTGAAGGTCGCCATCCACCTGACCTACTTTCTTTCAGTCTTTCTCACCCTCTCAATCTCCTTTTTCTTTCTTCACCTACACTTTCTGCCTCCCTCTCAGCACCACAGCTCAGAGTAAAATCAACTCAGGCATGACTCCTGTTCCAGGCCCTCTTTCTCTGAAGCCCACCGTCTTGGCCCTAAACCGCAGGTGGCCAACAAAGTCCCAATGGAGGTTGCATTCAAGAGCACTGAACACAGGATAAACAGACTGTTTCTTTCTCTCCTCATCTTCCGCCATCCTAAACCACCATGTCATGTCTCACATATAAGGTATCGTATTCCATCCTTGCTGGGGGTGGTAGGGTGCAGTGCCGTCTTTCCCCCTGATGAGCTGGAAGTGCAGAAATGGATGTGTGGCAGACACACTCGCATCGATCGTCAGGCTGGCAAACCCCTCCTCCCTGCCGTTGCAGATGGACCATGGCCCAGGAGCGTTTAATTAAAGAGCATGTGAGAACAGCTCCCAGCTGCCACCTCTACGAAAGCTGAAACCTCACGATGGCCTCGAGCTCTGCCCTCCCTCCTGACGCACTCATGCTAATCAAAGCCGCTTTCAGGACGCGGAACAGAAAGGACAAAATCAAAATCGCCTCCATCAATCGTGGCAAAGGATGGAACGGCAAAGTCTTTCACAGCAAAAAAGACGCATGTGAATATGATCAAATAATGACCAATAATGTGCATGGGCGAACGGAAGGGTCGTCAATCAGAAGCTTTGAATCAAGGCCACTGTGTTCTATGCAAATAGACAGCAAATGGGAAGCGGGATTCGCTGGGAGGCTCTCAAAAACTAACAAGAGTCTTACGAGCCATCAGTGAAGAACACACGCAGGCATAGTGAAGCACTGCTCATTTCCGCAATCTTTCTTATTCAAATCCACCTTGATTGCTCTGTAGAGGTCTAGGCTGGCTGAGATAGTAATGCAAAAAAGGGTAATTTCAATGATGGCAGGCTCTGACAAGTAACGTGGTGCAGGTGAAGATTTCTAGCAATGCCTTATTCATATTTTGTTTGGGGGGGAAAAAAAAGATCATTTTGGCCAGGATTGTCTGTCAAAGCCATATAAGTAAGATTGTTTAGGCTTATGATGACTACATGAATTGAGAACGTATTTTCAATTTGCAAAATGGCATGTCAATGAAGTAGCGCCAAAGCATCAAAGCAAGAATTTTTTTGACCGTAATCTAAATTACGACCTTTCCTTATAGTGTCCATAACATGGTGACTTATTCACTATTAGGTGGAGATTCTCAAAGTGGAGATTTTCAGTCAAAGCCATTTATGGTTTGGTTGTTATTTAGGCTTGCAATGGCTACATGAATTGAGAACGTAGAACCAAAGTGACAACCTGTCTTTATACATCCATTTCATGGTGACTTGGGCCATATTTGGACGTTAAATGATTGAAATAGGAACATGATGTAATTTCATTTTGAGGCACAAGTCGGTGATTTTATTGCCTTCTGATTCCATTGCCTGACCCAAGAGAAAATCTCCGGATGAATTACTTACTGTTTTTTGACAAACAAAAGGGTTGTGTGGGTATTTGATTTCTCTCTGAATCAATATCTCTGTGGTTTACAAGGAAATCATTTTCAAAATCTAGACTACCAGTGGTCTACTATTTTACATCTTGTGTGATAATAAGAAAGATGCATGCTTCAGATAACTGAAATTACCAACAAATAAAATTACAATGTCACCCGATTCCAGTGAATGGGAACTAGAAGAATAAGAAAATCAAGAGATTAGAAACTGCTAATTTTGCTATTAATGGCAGATTTGCATAATGCTGGTTTTGCAAAAACTGCCTATGCCAAGTTGGAATATGTCACATGCCTGAACAGGTGTGAATCAGAAAACATGTCTAATATCACTGAAGATCCATGCAAACATACACATTTACATATTTCACCTGAGAAGAAATTACCATTTGCACACTTAAAATTACATATATTGCATTATTTAAAGCAAAGTTTTTAGCTCTGGCGCCGCTGCTGTTTAATATCGTACTAACCGATTGCAGTTGTTAGAAAGGACACCTGCTCTGTCTCCTTCCCATCATTGTATACAGCCAAGTGCCAGATGCCAGAGTCCATGTATTGTATAAAGCCTGTATCGTGACTGGTGAGGGGCACAAGGCTCCGCTGCTGGGCTGGAAAAGGCGGACCCTCAAGGCCTGGCAACCCTTGCGACAGGAGCCGACGGCCATCCAACAGCTCCACAAAGTCAAACTGGAGACAAGGAGAGACAGACAGACCACAAACAAGCATTAGGACTGACACATGAGCCTCCAGGAGCTGATAAGTCCTACATGTTGGAGCCAACAGGAGCTGGTCTCTAAGGGCAGGTTGAGACTGCGAGAAGAGAACTAACGCTAGGTGTGAAGGGACAGCAGCTCACACTGTACCAATTTGTGCAAATATATGTATAATGTTGAATCTCACACCTCAAACCTGTACGGTTTATATGTCACCACTAAATAACGGTAAAGTATGTAAAATATAGTTTATTTCTTTCAATTTTGGTATGACATATGACCTTGACATTCTTGTTTGACAGTTGACAGTAAGCCAAGTAAGAAATTAAGCCATAGCATTTAACATAAATCGCAATAACACTAGAAGGCTTTATTTTCCTCCCCTTATTTCTTACCATATCCACATGTGCTATTAAGGAACAGACTGGACACAAATCTGTTCGCAGACAACTGAAGAGGAGAAAAACATAAAATCTCTTCATTTATTATTGGTTAGTGATTAAAAAAGTCTATCAACCAAGGTCTTGGAGTAATTTCCAGTGACACAATACCACTGCACATATATGAACCAAATCAATACAGGGAGGCAGAGATGCTCTGTGTTCGATACTATAATTAAGTGTCTGTTTACGTCAAAGCCTGTGAGATGAGTCTTTGAGACGATAAGATGTCACAAAATGAAATGAAATCTTGGGGAAATATGCTTCTTCTATAACCTATTGACAAAGGAATGTAGGTTGGGGGCAAACAAATAAAACTGGATAATTCATTTTTGATTTAATTAAAAAAACCTCTGTAACCTTTTAACAGAGGTAGGATAAGCTTTTGTAAGGTCCTTTTGTTGATGTGTGTAATTTTCAATGTTAACATACAAAGCAAAACTAGTTTAAAATTTAAGTTTAGGGGCTGGACTTTGTCTGACTAATGGCAGATGGAATGCTCTGGAACATCTAGTTCCACAGAATCTATGCAATTTAGCTTTAAAAATACAAAAACATCAACAATTAGCGGTTAGCACGCACACTCCATTTAGGACAAGTGGTTTTGAACCCAGCCTGAATAGTCTCTCAATCCTGTTTACCTCTTGTCCTAATTTTTTGTCATCTTTTTGTACTTTGATTCTCATTAAAATAGCAAAAAAAAAAAAAAAAAACCCACCTGTGTGTGAGACGGAGGCAGGCCTCTCCTCCCGTAGATCCCCACCAAGGCATCTTTACTAAGAGACACATTAAATTTGAGGTACATGGGGTGGTCGATAAAGACCTGCGACCTCCAGAAGATTCCAGGCGGGATCAGCTGGGCGACTTTGCGGCCCACGTCTATCTCGCCCATGTCTATGAAGCTGTCCTCCGGGAAAAAGCCATCTAGTTTACCTGTGGAAAATGAGATCTATCAGTCAGCTCGACGCCTCATAAATCTACCATATGGTGCGAGGAGAGGGTCAGTGTACTGGGTGAATGACCCTCTTGCTGATTTTCCATCACATCAGGAAAAAATAGCCACACTGACCATTGACCATAAAGCTGAAACTTCACTATACAGGTACTAAAACTCAACATGTGGGTAGATGTATATCTGCTGTTTTTATAAGTTTAATATAAAATAATTTTGCAGTACAATATACTGTATAAGTTCATTTTGATTTGGAGTTTGATTCATCATTAAAACGAGTGATTGATATATTTGTTTTATTTTTTTGTATTTTCAATTATTTACTCATCAGAATTTTTACGAGGCAGTGCCTCCCTTGGATCCTTGGAGAAAACGCCCCTGCACCTAATGCTGATGTACCCTCCTCATTGGACCCTGAGGAAAGAGCAACATCTGCTCGCTCAGGTGGATTGGCCAATTTCCACAGTGATGGCGACAAAAGCAGACATCCTTGCAAAGAGAGCCCAGAGGACTCTCAGGCAGCTTTCGCGTCAGGCTACACGTGCTACAGCAGATGGCAGTCTCCTCAAAAGTCAATCATTTGCAATGTGTTATATCTGGAGAGACAGGACATGCTTTCCCACCTTCCAATTTACCGCCTCCACATAACGCATTACCACATCAGTCACAATTACACATCTAAGTTATGCCGCATCACCATTGGCCGAACTTACGAAACTTGTTGTAAACATGACCGAGTATTATTTCACACAAAATCAAAGAAAAAAAAAAAAAAAAAAAGAAATTATATTTTCCATTAAAAAAATGAAGCTTGAATACAAAGTTTTTAAGACTATGGCCATTACAATCAATCAATCAATCAATCAATCAATCATTCTGTTCATCAGAATCAGTGTCCATGTTTTATTAACAGTTCAGTGTTAGTACTGTGTAAGGCTGGGACAATAAATCGTGATTCTCTCTTGAATCGATTTTGAGCTTAGTTTGTAACAGCAGATGGCACTGCGTGCTTTAGAAACAGCCTATAAAATAATCCCTTCTATAAAATATTTTCATAAATTTTGTATGCAGTGGGCTGTTTACATTAATCTCGCGTCATAAAAGCATTCTGAGGCGCACATTCTCAGATTCAGCCGAACACACGAGCACTCTTCTTCATGAGCATTTGAGTGTGCGGTTAAAAACTAACCTAGAGCGCCATCTGCTGTTAAAGACTAAGCTCAGAATCGATTTAAGAGAGCACTGCGATACATTCGGAAAATCTCAGAATCGATCCAGAATTATTTCTCGATTTATTGTCCCAGCCCTAGTTCTGTGTATTTACCATATCACCGTATTGGCCAATCACAGTGCCCATGGAGTAAGTTAAGATTCCCATAAAAAATGTTGATGAATGCATGAATTTAAACAAGGTCTCACTGGCACTTTCCAGATAACAGGTTTATGGATAATTGAACTGATGTTCAACTAGAAGGTGCAACGTTCAGGTGGTCAGAAAACCTCTCCGGTACAGTGTTTATTTAAGTTAATACCAGGGATGTACAACACAGTGACTCTGGATTGATTTGCTGTGTTCCTGATGACAATGTTACTCTGACAGTCAGAATTAAAAAGCCCGGCCTATCGATTTCCCCTCAGCCGCAGATGTCACTCAAATGGAGGCACTGCCACAGTCTACATGTTTGTGGTTTCGCTCGCTCCCTCTCTGCCAGCTGCTAAATGAAAAAAAGACGTCTCGGCGACTCATCTATATGGTAATGGTCTGATCTCCCACCTTTTGTCCGAGGCCTGCAGCAAATCAAATGGCTAAATATGGGTTGTGCTCGCAAACTTTTCCTACTGTACGAACTTCCGTCTCCATGACCATGGGGGTTAGTGTCTGCTTTCTTCCGCTGCCAGGAAAACTCTTGTCCAGTCTTGGAGATGAAAGGAATGCATGGCTTTTTGGATGGGGCAAGTTCTAATCTGCCTTGAGCCCCTGGATACTCAATCCCTAAAGCTGTGCCATTCGTTCTTCCAGGAACAAATAATACCCTTCCCATTTTCCCTGCAAGTTTCATTGGATTGTAATGCAGATCTCATGGCAAGCAACTGAGACTGGTCACAGCATGGAGTTGGCTGACAAATAATCCTGGATCTTGAAGTCTTTGAAAATCAAAAATAAGACGTTATAATACTGGCCAGTGTGGAGCGAAATTAGCGGGAGATGAGTTCATGCGAATCTGGCAGGAAATTAGCTTGAAATGTTGGAATGTGTTGTCGGATATGAGATGACTGAAGGGCATGAGTTCAAACGCTTGGCCAAAGGAAAAAAAAAAAAGGTTTAAGGTTAATCAAGGCTGGAAGAACTTATTTTTTTCCAACCAAACTTGTCAAGCTGCTGCCTTTTTACATCAGGGCTGCTATTTATCTGCACCCTAATAAGGATAACTTTTTGACAAATCTCAAAGAAAATTCAACAAACGGCATTCACAATCCATTTATCCAAGTGAAACAGAATATTCAACAAAAAATACTGGACATTTCATGCTATACTGTAAAAATGATTTTTCGAAGTTCTAAATAGAGATTATTGGACTACATTTTACAAGAAAATAACATTTTTAGTCATTCTACTTTAAAATGTTGCGTTTAATTCAATGTGTTTCTTGCCGTTTCTTTGTAATTTACAAATTTACAATAATTTCTGAGTGAAAACTGTTTCTAGACCACTTTTTTTTCCCACTGGCTGCTCAAAGCCAAATCTGAATGCGAATAACTTCAGAATAACACACAACAATGACTGTTTTCATGGACAGCAGTAATCTAATTATTGACCTTATTCTGAATAAGACGGTATTCTGATTAAGGTGCTTTTAGAATATTCCTTTCATGTTCCCATTTTACATGTTATAGAACATAGATCGATTAATGGCATACGTCATTACATCCCCATGCCATGCCGTCTGACGTTCCCTCCAGAATTTCACGTATTAATTTTACAAAAGCTTCAAATGCATTTAATCATTTGATATGCTATATGTGCAAATAGACATTGGCGGATACAAATTCTCCAGCAACAGGCCTCCTCTGGACTTTCATTCGGCAACATTTCATTTATGCCACCGCGACAAACTCTAAGGTACTGGATATGATATGATATGAGATGAGAAGAATTTGATTTGTGCCTTCTTGCTTGAAGCTATGCTCTCTTGTTTGCCGTCAAACGGTTGACCACTGCCGTGCGTGTATGTGCTCTGTCGCAAAATGAGGCGAAAACTCCCACACGATGTTAATAGTGTGATTAAGGTTAACGCATTTTGATAATGTGACTAAAATGGGAATACCCCACGTCTTTACTTTGAGTATGACTTTAGCTGGATTAAGGTAATCGCTGTTTACATTGTAGTTTCTTAATCAGAGTATTGACTTAATCGGGTTAATATCGGAATACTGTTGTCCATGTAAACATATTGAATGACACATGCACAAAACCACCAGGAAAAAGCATTTGAAAAGTAAACAGTCATTTGTGATTGCATGTTGACTTTAAACCATAAGGTTTGGACATACCATCATCTTTGCTTCCTCGATCCGGAAACTCTAGACCCGTGTTGCCCAGAGGCGGCAAGCCCAGATCTGTGGGCAGATGTAGGCCACTCGTGTTGTCCTCCGTCAGCTGATATATCTGCCTCTGCATTGGCTGTAAATGCCAGTTGAGTCCGAAGAGGTGCATGGCTGCAGAGAAAGAGCAGCAGCAGATGGTAAATTTACGTGTGTTGGAGCAGTGATTCCTGAGCATGTGCCTTGGTGTAGATTATTGTAATTAAATTAGATTCACTAAGGAATACTATAGACACTGCATCAGAAAATTAACATCCTGAAGGCTGTGGGGTAATTAAACCAAGGCTGTAAGAAAACAAATGTGTTTTGACTTGATTAATCTTTGGCAGTTTAAGAGCACCAAGAGAACCACAGCAGACTGCAGATTAATATGCAAATATGACGTCATTGCTGTTGTTAAATTTGTACAGTATAAAGTACATATAGTATTCTCTTAAGCTCACCAAGGCTGCATTTATTTGATTAAAAATACAGTAAAAACAGTAATATTGTGAAATATTTTTAATTGTTTTCTTATGGTAATATATTTTAAACTATAATTTATTCCTGTGATGGCAAAGCTGAATTTGCAGCATCACAGAAATCCTTCAGAAATCATTCTAATATGCTGATTTGGTGCTCAAGAAACATTTTGATCACTTTTGATCTAATAATACCCCCCACCCCCCTAAGGGCAAAAAAAAAAAAAAAAAATATTTTTAAAATGTTGAACAACCTACATTCAGAAAAGCCAAAGCCCACAGGGAAACTTTTCTTTTCATCCCCATTAGCCTGCTAATCCCCCCCATGGCTAAAGAGACAAGGAAATGATCAAGTCAGCAGGAACACAACAAGAGGTACGGATGAATGCATGAGCAGCACCAGAAGACACAGCGATATTTCACAAGGTCAACAAAAGAAGCAACCATTGGGATGAACTCTGATGGCGCAGTGAACAGGGAAGGAGGGGCCAGGCATGATGGATCACCAGGACAAGAATGGTCAGGACCAGCTTAGCCAGGCAAAACCTTGTCCTGGAAGTCTTCAGTCAGCAGATAAAATGCCAACAAAAGGCCTTGGAGCGCTTTCTTGCACAGTTTCAATGGAAGTTCTAAGCACATGATGTAAATAACCAAAGAATTCAATTAAGCTTGTGAAGCTGCTGCATACCAGTACACACTAAAGCTATGTACTTTACTGGTAATTGGAAAGTACACACTGTTAAGTATGGGGTATAACAGTATGGCAGTATTGGGATTCACTAACATGCATCAAACTTTGTTTGTGTTTGCATGTTAATGTTAGCATGTAGCTAAATTAAAAACAATTCATTATTACTTGATGTTTGGCATTTTTTTGATGCTAAAACATTTTCTGCTGCCAAAGTTTTACATACAGAGACAACTATAAGCAAGTCATTCATAGGGTTATTCCCCCAAAAAGTGTAAACACTGTGGTTTGGTGGTGTTACTGTATCAAAACAGCCTAATATAGCAACATTGGCTCTACTATTGGTTGGAATATCTTGTAAGTTAAAGGCCCTGCTCCAAATGGAACCATAAAGGCCCGTTCACACCAAGAATGATAACTATAAAGATAATAAAAATATAGTTCTAAAAATCATTCTAAATACAAACGAATAGCACAGTTCACACCACAGCTATAACGATAACAATATAGTGAAACACTATCATTGGGATCACTTTCAGAATGATGTTGCATGATAAAACACTGACAGCCAATCAGAATCCATTCTAATTTAGGGGGTCACGCATTTAAAATGGCAGACATTGCGGAGAAGTTAATTGCCGAGGTCCAGAAAAAGCCACCACTGTTTGACAAGTCAACCCCCCTTTTCAAGGATACTTTAAAGAAAACGTATATACAGTATATAGAAAACAATCGGTCATACCCTCGGAATAAATGGTGAGAAGTATTAATGATATATGCTAGGCTAGCAAACAGTGTAAAATAAATTTTACACTATCCAGCGCAAGTTTCGACAACATTGTCTAGCTTCCTTTGAAGTTGCAGTGAAAAAGACTAGGCATTGTTTTTATTCCACTATATTGACTTCGTTAGCTAAATTCACTGTTAGATTAGATCGATTACACTAGCTATTCACTCGAAACATAGCATGCTGAGGACATCTGCTGGTTAACGCCGTGTAAATGCAACAAGAACAGCAAAAACATGTTGTAAACACTTTGAAACCGCAGCGCGTGAGATTAGAATAAATAGACCGTTATCATTCGTTGCCGTGGACGCAAATATAGTTATTGTTATAATTATCATTCTTGGTGTGAACGGGCCTTAAGCCTTTGCAATCTTCCTCCGAGTCTACACTTTTGTGACTTAATACTGCTTTGTCTCTCAGGTAGAAGTCATCGAGGGTGCATATTGTATCATCCGCAAAGGGGGCGCTCACGAGCACACTTCTGAAACCTAACAAATGGGACACCCTACGGTCTTGACAGAAACACGCAAGTGGTGTCCATTGTAAGCCCACAAGACTGCAAGTGCACATTAAGTGTGCCATATTGGACAGGGCCAAAAATTGAAGGAAAACCCTCACAAACTCCACCTCTTCGATAGTGCAAAGGGTTGTGGGCAATTTTAGCCCAAAAAGCATGATTCAAATATAGTATAGCATCCAGGCACTTTTGGCAGGCTAATATCAATGCACTATGAATTGGGATGAGATAGTCTTATAATGCATCTTATAGTACTGATAGTATACATATTGGGATGCAGCCAAAGTATGTAAGACAACTGCTGCCGGCACAAACTATGGCGGACTATGGCAGTGTCGGAGTAGATAAAACAAATGATCTCAAGCCTTGTCTCTTTCTTATGCTCCATTTCTCTCCCTACATGAGTTCCCTTTTCTCCTTCATAAGTACAGAGCTGGTTTCAAATTGCACAAGTGGCTTTCTCTGCCACACTCTCTTGACAACCCGTAGTGACAATTCAGGGCTAAAATTACTTTTCCGCTCCACTCAATATTTCGGAGAGGTGACAATGTATTTGTTTTGTGTGGCAGCAAATATCTTGTCTCAATCAGGGTGAGAAAAGGTCTAAATGAATGATTTATTCTTCTGTCAAAACATTTCTGAAAGAAACATATAGCTGGCATAATTACCAGACCTCCACTCAATCTTGATTTTTGTGTGACGGAACACTAAAATTATTCAGCAGATTCTCTGATTAAATAATATCAAAACAAAAATAAGGAAGAAACTTTAACAGTACAAGGTGTTTACAAGACAATGCTCATAAGGCAATGCTCTTAACCTACACACCCATCAGGAAATGTCTGACACTGGACATTTTTTAGCATCATAAAAATAATTTCCTGGTGTTGGGTGTTGTTGGAGGTACTTTGTTCATTAGTGTTGGTGTTGGGGGGCTGGAGGGTACACCAGTTTTATCATTAATAATGAAACTAAGAGAGCAATGCCTCACTGAGTAGGGGCTGATTGGCTGGAGTGGTGTTTACAGAGGGAAAGATGTGCCTGAATTCATTTTCAAAGAAAAACAAAGAGCTCTGTCTAATTGCTTCATTGGGCCTTTGCTTGGATATCCTCTGTCCTGCTTTACATGTTGTAAAATCAATGATCCTTAAGATTCTGCAAAGATGTGCTTGCCCTCGCTTAACCAGAAGCATCAAATTGGCAGTTTTAAAAGCCCACTGCACGGCTCACAGACTGCGGATCAAACTAGTCGTGACAAATGGAGAGTTCTGCTTCGCATCCCTTTGCATGTTTGGCCATTAATTAAAGCCATATTACTTGGTAGCCACCCCGCATTTACTAAATGGTGAAAATGTGGCCAGAAAAACGAGCCTTTGACAGGCGTTGCCATGGCAGATGAGAGTGGCCATCCTCCGGCTTAGTCAATCAATAGCCATTTGGAAAATTGCAGGGCACGCATTTTGTTGATTGCATTCCGACAGATTTGGGCATTCCTGAAGAAAGGTCTAAATGTTGCCGTTACTTTTGCAAGAGAGCATTTGTGGAGGCGATAAAAAGTCGTTGCTGTCTTGAGAGACAATATAAATGCAAACGACCGGGCGCCCCCGCCCCCGTCGGTACCGCTGGAATTGACTGTGTCAAAGGCGGACAGACACGCTACGAGACAGATGGCTTGGTTTGTCATCACCCAAGATCGAGTAAGGCATTCCTCTAGCTCGCTCTCTTTTTCTGCAGCACACTGGTTGATTTGTGGCTCTGTGGGAGGAAGCGTGCAGTTGGCGCATGGGCAGTGGGGGTGGACAATCGAATCTAAGGCATCATGGGTCTAGGTATCGTTCCAAATGTTCAAGTAATTGCTCCGTCAAGGGGTTCATCTTCCATCTGGACCCCTTTGCTACTTCTCCTGTCTAGCTCTGATGTAAAATACCTCACACTTCCCAGCCACCCCCCCCGCTACCAAACCTCATTATGATTTATGTCCGAGCTGTCCCGGTATCTATGATTTCCAGAGTGCGTTGGAAAGAGTCCAGCTTATGAAATATGTTTCCCTGCCTAGCCCAAACTCTTCCATCATCCAAACTCACTCTTTCTCTCTCAGCTGTCATTCAGGCTCCATGAGTAGAGAGCAAAGCAGGGACAGGTGGAAACAGTCTAAACTGGGTGTTTTTTAATGAGGGTCCCACTGGAACGGCAAGTGGAAAGACCCCACGACCTGTTGAGAGTAAAACGGCAGCCGTGCTGAAATGCAAGCCTGGACGCACACAACGACACTGCAATCTCTGCTTTGGCAGGCCACTTTGGCAGATTCGTGCAAGCCAATTAGGGAGCTTGAACAAACTGCTGCTTCAGTCTGAGTGGAACACAAGGCTCATTACTGTTCCACTTCTGTGTTTGAAACCTTTGCAACACATCCTGAGAAACAGACAACAACAAAAGACACCATCCATCCCACATTTACCTCCAAAAAATGCTTTATCCCAGGTCAAAAAGAAGAGGACAATGCTGGGATCTATGGGCAGGGTAGTCCCAGGTTGAGAAATGCCATTTCTTGCTCATCCATCATAGAATGGACAGGGCACATTAGCAAGCATATGGTTAATTAATTCCCCTTAGACACTTGAATGGATGAGTGTTGAACACGGCAGCTCTCAGTCCTCTCATTAGCCGTCTAATTACTCTGACACCCCTCCTGCAGGGATCCTGGTGCACAAGATCTTTAGCACTTTAGCATCCATCTCATATTCGACTATATGGAATCTTCACCAAGAAACTTATCTAAAAACAGAAAGGCAGATGTGGAGGTACCAGACACCACTTTTGCAAATCGAAGTGAGATAAACAAGATGACAGGTCTGAGGAGTGCCCCTGATTTACACATAGCAAAAGTAGGAATTTGGAGTTTACATTCATTAAAGCCGAAGGTTGTTGAGGGAGACTACTTCGTTCAGTGAAGAGTTTGTTCTTGACTGAAGAAATTCGATTTTTTTTATAGTTTATCTTTCAGGTCTTTGTTGATTGCTTTCTTTGAGCACACATGGATATTAAGCCCTTAAAATTACATGTAGGTGTAGGTCAAATCAATCTGCAGACAAACCAGTGAGACCTTGAAGAGCACTCTTGAGAGTAAAGCTTCCCCAGTCAGGAGTGCCTCATCTTTTCACAAAAACTCCCAATGGAACTTCCTTTTTTTCCCTATGTGCCCTCCTCTGGTCTCACTTCAAATTCAGACTGTTGACTATAAATGAGAGGCAGTGAAATGTACATCATCAGTAAGTTAGTAGATCAAAAACTCTTAAGCTATTTTTCACTTTCACCCTGAAGCTTAGAGGAATCTGTCAGAATTGAATAATATCTATACTCCAGTAAGGGTGCGTATAAAGTCTGGCCACAGAGAATACACTTTCCAAGAATGGCTTTATAAAACAGCTTTGATATACGGCAGACAGTTAATAGTAACTTGCCAATTTACAAGGCAATTTTTTCCCACAGTGATGCTACACTAATTGTAGAGAAAGTTCCCCTGGGACAATCTGGTGCTAAGTATCGTGCTCAAGGGTACCATGGTGGCCGAGCAGGACCGTGACCTAACTTCCCAGTTACAAAGTCATCCATATTTAGGTCAAAAAAGTCTCCTCATTATAATTTAGGCTACCACAAGCAGAAATGTTGCTGTGACACAAACCCACAATCTCTATAAGACCTAGACACACCACCAGTCCTTTCAACCCCAGAAGACCAACCCAACATAATATGCAATGCAAAAATGTACTTAGATGAAGTTAAAACTTAAAATACATTGAATTGCTTGTAATTCTGGAGAAAAAAGAGACAGAAAACAAAAGATTGGCGCTTCAAAGTCAATAGACAGTTAGAGTGAGTGTCTTGTGGCTATGACTGAGGTTGCATGTTGGGCGGTACAATGAGGGCCCAGCAAGCTAAGAAATGAACGCAGAGGGAAGCTGATGACCTTCAGATGCCGAGGACATAATGACCTTCTTAATGAGCATGCCACCACTGAGAAAATGGCACACGAATCCCAATTTTGCGATCTCACTCGTTTCAAGGAAGCAGTTCTTACAAACTACACAGAAAAAGGAATAGGGGGAAAACAGGAAAACTATGCGGCAAGTCAAAAACATCTGTCAGGAGGTTTAATTGGGTTCATTAGACAACACAGCTAGAGTTACCAATTACAGGCCTACATAATTAATTGCACTTGAAATTAAATATATTTTCTCATCAGCTTTTAATTAAACGTGACCCCTTGTTGTTGATTGAATCCCAGATTCTCAGGGTGAGCTACGGTTTCATGCGTGTTTACCTGAGGTGCACAGGGAGATGAGCTTGATTTTGGAAGAGGGTTAGGATGGGGTGGGGTGTCTATAATTACATGAAGTGATTAAGATACATCAGCTTGGCAGGCTTTGCAGGGATCCTAACAAGGTCAGAGCTTAACTAGCCCTCTAGCTAACTCAGAGAATAACTTCATTAAGCACAGTGCTTAGGCATTTAATGTTGACAATGGTATCTAGTTTTGTTCCAAGAAATATAGTAAGCTTCTTCCTAAGCGATTGCCTTTTCAAGGATAGCTCTACATAGATAGCAATTCTGCATTGCACACATTTCTCGCAATGCATTTTCCCTCAACACTGAGCATGATGAAGCATCTTTGAAGAAAGCATGATAGTGTTGCCTACTGTTTGGGGGCCTTTGTGTCTAGAGCACATCGATGATGCTGTTTAGGTAGGCAGCATACTAGTTTTTGGAACGAGTATCTCTTTCAAAACATTGCAAGCTGCCGCACTGTATACTACCTACATGCTACCTTCTAAGGCAGAATCCTAACGATTCCTAAAGTGATGTTTTTTTTTTTTTTTTTTACATAAACAGCTAATAAAGCAGGGGTGTCCAAACTCGGTCCTGGAGGGCCACTGTCTCCAACTTGCCTCAGCACACCTGCTTGGAGGTTTCTAGCCTATAGTAAGACCTTGATCAGTTGGTTCAGGTGTGTTTAATTAGGGTTGGAGCTGAACTCTGCAGGACAGTGGCCCTCCAGGAGCAGGATTGGAGACCCCTGTACTAAGGTCAGTCACTCCACACCACATAAATAGTGTACCTCAAACAAAGCACAAATGGTTACCTTAAAATGCTGCAAAGGTAAACTGGTCATTAGCGTTTTGAACAAAGCTGAGCAATTACCATTATCAGCTAACAGAATTTTAATTTAGGTTCCAAATCACTGTAGAGAATCACAGGGTAGCAATTAAGTTTTTTCTTTTTTCAGCCAAAAATAGATGAATGGATGGATGGTTGGAGCTCATTTTAGTTCTGTTGCAATGCATATTTATTCTCAGTGCCTAAGCTTTGGAAAGCTGTTTATCTTTAATAATGAAGACACATCTGTGAGATCTCCATTTGGATGCACCTTGTGCAAATGACTTGCACTCATTTTTCCCCCATATTTTCAACTTCAAAAAATATTATTTCATTTTGTGGGCTCTGTGTTAGATTACACAGAACAATTTACATTCTAAGCAGACACACATTATGCAAACCCATTTGATGCTGTCCTCTAAAAGATATTGGGTTATACAAAACATTATTGTTATTATTGATTTACTCTCGAAGGAATGGACACACTTAATTTGGAACTGCTATAGACAAGCTCTTATCTTCTCACATGTATGTCGGATATTCCACTTCTTTCACTGTATGAAACGCATTAGCAGACACCTAGTAACATTCAGTAAAGCTCAGGTGTGCATAGTCAATGTTCAGACTAATATGGTGCAGAACTAATATAACTGTACATACACTGCATCACAGACAGTTAAACTACAGAAATATTAACCACGCAGAATAAATCTAATCGCAACCAGCACAAATGTGAACAAACTGTTGCCATGGTTCAATCATATCTCACTTTATCTGTTGTCCATTATTGATTTGGTTCACTGACCAAGCTGAATTGTGGGACATTGAAATTTCCTAACAATGTGAGAGATCAATAATGTTCACTGCAATCTGCTGGAGCTGAGCTTTCAAATGATTGAAAAGTGAATCATATACAACATCTTTATATGCGTCACTACTCTGGCAGAAAGGTGGAAATTCAACACAAAAGTCGTATCAGTCTCTTTCAGTGAGGAGATGTACTGATTACCATCAGCAGCTTGGATTCAAAGAAGAATTGCTTAAAAGACAAAACATTGCTTCAGCCTTTAGGACAATCTTTAGTATTACAAAAAGTAAAGAGTATAACAAGTACATATAATGAGTATAACAGTTTGCTGACCACCAAGTTGGTTTCCACTTGTAAGGATGTGCCTGGTTTTTAGACCGTTTCATGTCCTGTCAGATGGTTATCCTGGCAGACCAGATTAGCAATCCTGGGGGACCAGATTTACCAGCTAAGAGTAGCAAACCACCTTCAAGCTTTCAGTTTTAAAGAGACTCACAAGCCATCTTTTATATCTGTCACATCTTTGACGCAGTTAAGGATGGATGAGGACGTAGAAGGGAGAACTTACCAATAAAGTAGGCCAACAGGAACACCAGGGTGACGGAGATGAGGATGGCACTGAGGGCAGCACATTTCCAGTTGCAGTGCTTATAGGGTTTCTTCAAGCTAAAGGCAGGCCGTGAGAAGGTGTTCCTCGGCAGGGGCCGGGGTGGAGGTGAGTATACCGTGCTGGACGTCAAAGGGTAGCCGGGAGAAGTTGTGCAGTACAAGGGCGAGGTCCCGCCAGGCTTGAACAGAAAGTGTCTGCAGAGATGCAGAAAATGCTGTTGCTTATGTTCAAAAAATATTGGGCGTTAGAGAGCACTGTGTGATAAGTGTTTTCTCATCATGTTAAACAGTATCTGTAGAGCGTGTAGGCTTGTGTTCCCACACTGGTCAGTACTGCTGTCGCTAAGCACTTTTCCAAGCTGTTGCCATAGCCACCTCTAAGTGCTGGCTGGCAGCAAGACACACTGTGCCCCGTGGGGTGCATTATATTGGAATTTTGAATCAATATCAAATTTAATTTACAGCCCGAGTGACCACAGTGGACTCTCGTTAATACAAGCCCTCGTAGTGACTTCTAATTCACCTTAAGGGTGCGTGTGTCGAGAAGCTGTGGGATATTGCAGGATGTACATTATCAGGGCAGCTTATTCACTGTGAATGAGGCCAGTTCTCTTGAAAAGAGATGCTACTGTGGCTCAAAAAAAGCTTGAAACAGGTGTCGTAATCTAAGTCACTGACTTAGAAAACTGCTGTCAAGCTGTACTGACCGTATGAGGGGAAACTCAGAAACAAACCACGTTGGCCTAATGAGGTACAAGAAAAGACTTGCAAAAACTCTTAGGCCTAGTGCACACTACAAGACAGAAGCTTGTTCATCTTGCTCCTCTTCATGTTTTAAGTCTGACTCATCTTAGTATGTCTCACCAAAGCTATTCGGAGTGTGTGCACTTGTGAGACACGTTCCAAGATGCTCTGATGTCCTTTCCTGATACTGTCCCCTACTCTCATCCCTAGTTAGTCTGTCTCTTTCACTGTCCTGTCCAATTAAAGGTGAAAATGCCCTTAAAACATTTTTCAGAAAGCCTATCTCTGATTACTAGCATTAAAGTTCACCCAAAAATGAAAATTCTGTCATAATTTACTCACCCTCAAACCAGTATGAATCTTCTACTGAATACAAAAGAAGATATTTTGAAGATTATGGGTAATCAAACAATTGATGGGCCCAATGGATGACTTCTTGTATTTCCCCCCTAATACTATGGAAGTTAATGGGGCCCATCAACTGTTTGGTTACCCATATTCTTCAAAATATCTTCTTTTGTGTTCACCAGAGGAAAGAAATTCATACAGGTTTGGAACAACTTGAGGGTGAGTAAATGACGACAGAATTTTTGGGGAGCTATCCCTTGAGGCTCTACAACTATTGCGCCTGCTGATAGTGATATTAAAAGGATAGTTTCTCCAAAAATTATAATTCTGTCACCATTTATTCATTCTCATGTCATGACAAACCTGTATGACTTCAATCAAGGTAACAGGCTTCTGTCTTGTAATGTGTACTTGGCCTTATGAACAATTTCTTAGCAAAGAATGCTAAGGCATTCAGGGTTAATTAGAAAAGTTGTTAGTTTGATGTTCAAAGATAAATGTATAAAAAACATGCAATTCATATAGTAAGTGATGAAAAATGTTAGATTCTGTTACAAATAGCACTATGTAATGGGAAACAACTGTGCACAGGTACCACTATGCAGCATGGCAAAGCAGATTCCGGCAGCCGCGGTCAGATCATGCAACATACCCATCAGTGTAAGCGCCGTCGCGGCGAGCTGTGGCCAGTATGTCCATCTCTATAAAGTTGTCCTGTAAAGTCTCTAGGAATGTCTGCTTTGCTATGTTTCTACACACAGGTGGAGAGATGGACAGATGGAACGAGAGTGAGACATGCGTGCAAGAGGGAGACACAGATGTGCAAACACAAAAATGTGATCACCCGGCGAATTTGTGTAAATGGACAGAGTGGAGAGGCCGACAAGGACAAACAAACCCCATATTCCAATGACAGGGTGCTGGTGCCGGATCCAGAGCCCAATTTGGAACCGTTCCACGTATTTCAACCTCAGGAAAAATGGTGTTTAGGGGCAGAACCCCATCCCTCACCCCTCAAATCTAAACGTACTGTTCTCAAACTATTAACCAACAACATGAGAGAACAGAGTGCAGGAGAATCTCCTCATCAAGTAATGTTTTTAAAACAACAACTCCTTAGTCTATCAAGACTAATGTTAAACAGAACTAGATCAAACAAGCTAACCATTATCATTTACAAAGCTGTTCATACTGGGAACGCCCACAGCGCCAGACAACAGTTCATTCCTAACATTTAATCTAGCTGGCGGAGGTCCAAGTGTGCTGATGTTTTGTATAACAGCACAAGGGCGTCTCCTGGTAAAGCAGCTTTGAATGTTAAAATGTTTTGGAAACTTGCAAGACTCTTAAAGGATTAGTTCACTTTAAAATGAAAATTACCCCAAGATTTATTCACCCTCAAGCCATCCTAGGTGTATTTGACTTTCTTCTTTCTGATGAACACAATCGGAGTTATATTAATAAATATCCCAAGCTTTATAATGGCGGTGAACGCGAGTATGAAGCTCAAGAGAGTGCATCCATCCATCATAAACGTACTCCACACGGCTCCGGGGGGTTAATAAAGGCCTTCTGAAGCAAAGCGATGCGTTTGTGTAAGAAAAATATCCATATTTAACAAGTTATGAAGTAAAATATCTACCTTCCTGTCAACTTACGAAGAAAATGTAATGCCTCTCGCAGTTCAAAACGCTTCATAACTTGTTAAATATGGATATTTTTCTTACACAAACGCATCGCTTCGCTTCAGAAGGCCTTTATTAACCCCCCGGAGCCGTGTGGAGTACGTTTATGATGGATGGATGCACTATTTTGAGCTTCATACTCGTTGGTCCCGTTCACCGCCATTATAAAGCTTGGATGCGTCAGGATATTATTAATATAACTCCGATTGTGTTCATCAGAAAGAAGAAAGTCAAATACATTTTAAAGTGAACTAATCCTTTAAAAATGCCATAGACTCTTAGAGCTATCGTTTAAGAAATGTAGCCAGCTTTGAAAACATTTTTCTCACCAGTCAGTTGAAATATGGGCTGGTTCGCAGCCCTAGCTGGGCACCAGCACCATTTCGGTGAAAGTGGGGAAAAAGAGACATCCTTATGGAACTAAAGTGCTGTGTGGGGTTTTTATCCCCGTGAAACCCAGCTCGCCCCACCTGAGAGCGCTCACATTCTTTTACCGCACATGTACCTTGTGTTGTACGACCCATGCCCCTCTCTGCAAGCGTCCTGTTCTTCTCTGATAAACATTAGAGTATTCTGGCTCCTTTATGATTGTGGTTAGAAGAAAACAAGGCATTACTTTTCCATTCACTTCCTCACGTTCTTTGTGTTTCAGGGGCTGACACAACACTTTTTAGAAGAATCACACATTATACTGACAGAATTCCCAAGTGGTTATGCTAAATCCTGCTCTAAGATGTGATGCTTTCCCCCCAGTTTTTAAATAATAAATGGTTTCATAAAGCAGAGGTTTATTAACATTCAGAGAGGAACTCTGCGTGCATTCAGTGAAGCATGTCTGCTGTAGCTCCGTGCCCCCTGAGACGGCTGTTCCATAAGGGAAGACTGAGATAATGCAATGGAGAAATGAACCGTCAACATGCACTGGGCAGGCGCAACACCTTCAATTCAACAAGAGAAAATGTTTGTTTTCTTTTCTTCGTGGCTGTTCCAGACTGCCTGCTCGCTCTGCTGATTGTCTTTGGCCAGCTTATGTACATTTGTTCGTTTGTTTGGGCATTGGGAGGCAAATTAAAGTTTTAAACGAAGACGAGAGGGGCCCTGAGGCCAGTTTGGAGGAGTCAGAGAAGAATACATGAAAGCAGCCAATAAGAGAATGGCATTGCCTGGCTCTCGTCCAATGGGAGGGCTCGGTAAGCCTACATATCCAGGGACTCATCCAACCCATTCCAGCTCGCTGTACAAAAGTCGCGAGGGGAACCATTACAAAGCCATTAGCTAAAGTCTAAATGACAGGCCATCTTTCACTGCCCTTGTGGATATTGCTAATGGATATTCCAATTTCATCAGAGGGATTCGGATAATTGATCGCTCTTTTTTTTTTTTTAGATAGGAGGGAGGTGTGGGGTGTGATGTCACTGATTTACTCGGTTTCCGCCACTCTCCTCATGCCGCATGTCGGCTGGTGTGACCATCTGTTTCCATTTCCCGTGGGAATACCTGGTCCAGATTAAAGTTTGGGGAAATCCATGATGTTTAATCAGTCATTATGTTGCTAACTGTCCCTCCGCAAATTCAAATTAACATTCATTTTCCTGTTGAGTGGACCGTTCACACTCATGCCGGTCACAAACACATCAAGATGACAAAGAAACTGTGCGTTTCCAGGCAAGATTCCTAGTGCTTATGCTTATTATCAAACAATATAATGTGTAAGATGCTTTCATTTTGGTTTGGAACTGTGGAGCAGAAGTTACGGAGTGGCTCCAAATGTGTTAAGATGAGTGCTTATGTGGGTGATGTGAGTTCAAGTCTGGCCTGCAACATTTCTTGATCTCACCTCCCCCATAATTTCCAACAAGAGGATCATTCAGGGGAAATTCTTGTACATTATTGAGAAAAAAAAAAAAAAAACTCAAGACAAAATATTTTTTCAGCATTTTTGATTTTGTTATGACATATTACCCTAACAGTTTTCGTGAGATTCGCTTGTCGTACAAAAGCAAAAAACCTACTTTAACTTTGCAATCCCATCAGTAAATCATTACGACTTTGAGATCCGAGACCCGTGATGTACAGATGCTCTTAGCACAAAGTCCAAAATAACTTATATTTATTTCAGCTGCTGTAAAAGTTTTAAGACATTTGAGTTGTTGGTGAGGTTGAGCAGAGCAGGAGGTGGAGGTAATCTGAGTATCAGTATGTATCATTTCTCTTCGGGCTGGTCTGACAGCGCTGATTTGCCTCCGCCATGCATGAGGAGCAGCCTGAGCAATGCAAACAGACATCTGAGAGGTTCTTGACTGATCTCCTCCACACAAGTGCCTCAGATAGAGGCAAACAGAGCAAGGGCTTATGGGAGATAAATAAGGAGCTGAGTTTCTAACAAAGTCCCCTTCAGAAGCTTGAGAGAAATCGCCATCCATCTATTGCATTTTGGGCTTGAGATATTAGATTAGCAACACTGTCCGGAAAGCCCAGGAAAACAATGCTTTTCTCTTGTTATATATTTACTCATGTTTTGAATGCATTTTAGCCTAATACAGGAATTTACGTAAAAACTGAGCCGCATGAAACTTCTGTGACAGACCGTAAATCTTCATTTAATTCTTAATTCAGCTATACACTTAAGGTCATTCCTACTATCAGCACATTTTTATGCAATTTATTAAGAAATACACCAGGTACTTCTTCAATGTTTCCCTTATCTAATTGAAATGTTTCAAACAAAACACATTTTAATGAAAATATCAATCAACTTATATATATATTTTTTCCAATATCACTTTCCAACCTCTTAGTCTTTTGAAAAATCCTTTTAACTAAAGCCTGTTCCTTAAATGTCAACATCCTCCATCCACCATTTTGGTGGGAAAACAAACATCAATAATGTATTATCAATAGCTTTGGTGAAATTAGCTTTTATTAGCTTTCCGTGATGTTTCGTGGTATGAATTGGTTTGTCTTGAAAGGTCCCATCCTGTTATATAAAATATCAAAAATCAGTATATTAATATAAAAATGTCAAAAAAATATCTTATCAAGTTGACACCTCATGTAAGCTAATTGGCTAACTTTAGCTCTTTATTTCCATTCTTTTTAGGTTCCATTTTGTTAATTGTCTCCCTGTCAAGTTATAATCGGTACAATTTATGTGCTTAAGATTGACCAGTAGATGTTTTTGAAAGTCAGGTATACCGTTTTACCGAAATACTTCATTAAATTACAATACAAACATGCATCAAATGCTACTGCATAACAGCAGGAATGACCCATTAAACTATATTGTGCGTCAAGTGGAGATAAAAGGCTACATAAAGACTCATTAACTATTAACGGTATAGTTGATCTTTTAAGCAGATACAAAAAGCGTAAAACGCTTCATGCAGCCAGCATATGCATGCCTTACGATGCATTATAAACGTCTAATGTAGAGTCACTCAACTCATTTCGTCATCACAAAGCTATTTCATTAGCCATTTTACCACGAGAACAGCACATTTCCAAATGTACCTGGTCTCTAGAGGAACGTTGCTGTTGAGAAGCCAGTTGTCCTGGGCACTGCCTGAATCCTGGGCACTTGTAGGCCCCTCATTGGGAGCCGAGCTATCGGTGGGTGCCGGGCTTGGGTTACTGCGCTGGGTATAGTTGCTGCGGCTCAGAGAGCCAATAGAGGCGGTGTGGTGCTGACTGGGGGAATGGGAGTGCGACAGGGGCAGCGGTGGCGTCCGCAATCGGGAGTGGTTCTGGAACGAGCCCTCTGAAACGAGAGAAACAGCACTATCAGCAATTAAACAAATGAAATTACTGCAGTGTTCATTAGCATGTGGTGCACAGACATTTATCTGTAACGTTTTTCCGATACTGCACAAGTAAACAACTCGACTTTCAAAGATAAGTCAATGATAAGAAGTAGTCTTAAAAAGAGACACCTAGCTTAAATCTTACTACCCTGTGTTGCATCCAAATAGAGCTCCGGCTTCTAACAGCTGGAATCCCACAAACACTCATCAGGAAAAATACGCTGCAGACAATCTGTCATTATCAAGTAGACTGAATTACCCTCGTCAACCTGTTTGAAATTCACGCCATGATCAACTGCAGCTTGTGTGGTTGGACCTGACAAGACAGCTTCAGCTTCCGACAATGCTTTTGTCTACTAAAGCCACTTTGCGTCAAGGAAGAAGGGGGGCTATCAGACAGGAGATTGTGAGCATCAGATTGTGGCAATCCAGACGCAGATAAAGACCCTTGTGTCCTTGTGCGCTGCACAGCCATTCATTTCCATATCTGCTAAACCATTCATCAATCAATAAACTAGCGCCTCATTGCGCTAAGAACCTTTACTTAACAAGAACAAAGCAGTTTCATTTTACACCTGTCGGCAACACTCAACGGCCTCTTTACTGAGAACGTAAGCTGTTGCTAAAGGTGAGGCTATTATGCTAAAGGTGTTTTATTTACATTTAACAACTTTACCATTGTTCACTAAAAGTATAGCTAATGCGCTAAGGATGTTTTATTTACATTTAATAACCAATTTTCCTTCATTTGCTAACGTTATAGCTAACACGCTAAGGATGTTTTATATACATTTAAGAACAACTTTACCTTCATTCGCTAAAGGTATAGCTAATGTGATAAATATGTTTTTTTTTTACATTTAAGAACAACTTTACCTTCATTCGCTAAAGGTATAGCTAATGCGCTAAATATGTTTTATTTACATTTAAGAACCAATTTACCTTTATTTGTTAAAGGTATAACTAATGCGCTAAATGTTTTAATTACATATAAAAACAACTTTACCTTCATTTGCTAAAGGTATAGCTAATGCGCTAAATATGTTTTATTTACATTTAAGAACAACTTTACCTTCGTTTGCTAAAGGTATAGCTAATGCACTAAGGATGTTTTATTTACATTTAAGAACAACTTTACCTTCATTCGCTAAAGGCATAGCTAATATGCTAAAGATGTTTTATTTACATTTATGAACAACTTTACTTTCATTCGCTAAAGATAGCTAAAGATACAGCTAATACTACACAGATGTTTTATTTACATTTATGAACAACTTTACCTTCAAATGCTTACCAAAAAATTGGTGTCTACCAAGTAAATGTAGGCAGCCCTTTAGTAAGCTAACTGACAGATATTAAACAAATAAATAGGCCAGACATACTGTTATTGCAAAAATAGATTTCACAAGACAAACAGACATTGATTATGCATAATAATGTGGACATCCCTCACAGTGGGTTATGTGAAGTCCGACAGTAATTGTCGTTTGTTACAAAAGCAGAGTGTTGATGGCTGGAGCTGCAATGCTTTTAAGGAGAAAAAGTCAGAGACAGAACTTGTCAGAAACTGTCAGCACAATCTCTAGAAGTTGCATCTGTAAATTCATTCTTTCCAAGGTACTGCCACCAAAAATAATGATAATAATCAGGTGCTGGACAACTATTCAAACATCCTGACCTATCTGCATATTTTCCTTACACCTTGTGAGTGTACATACTATATTTTCAAAAAGAAAAAAAAGTTTACAATTATAAAATATTTTTTCAGTCAACTCATGAGACATTTTACAACCTGAACTAACCTTGCCATGCCATAAAATGTCAAATTATTGATATATGAATGATATATGACCAAATAGTTCAAGTATTCATATTTTAACAAATTTGCTTCACTATTTTTTTAAAAAGAATAGAAAATAGAAGATTATGCCAAACTACATAGTATGTTTCACAAGGTTTTAATGAGCCTTTTTTCTTCATTATGTTACCAGGACAGCCGTATCACTTATTTCTGCACACCCAAAAATATCAAAATACATTTTTAATTAAATACAAATATTTATCACAAAAGAGGTTTATATACAAGTCATTGTATGTGTGAATTGTAATTTAAATTATTATTTTTTTTTTTTTTTAAATCTGTCTTGCAGACACTCCTGAGAATGCTTTTGTTGTTGCTCGCCTGAACTGACCTTCATAACCAAACTTTTCTAACTTCTATTGCACAAACACAGCACCACTGACAACAATGTACGGCACTGAACGCCAAGTAATAAGCAGCCCTGAATCATTCCTTACTTTTGAATACTGCAAAAGTTGCATGCTTCGAAGGTCTTACCGCAGTTTCACCCACCAAGCGACACAGTATGTTCTCTGTTGGAGGCATGTCACCGGGGTGAAAGAACGTTAGTTCTCACATCTCTCATATGACTAAATGAGTGCTTTGCACCATGTGGTGAGTGCACATTTCTACTGAAGATCATTACGGGATGCGTCACTGACAGGGACCCCTTTGCTTTTTTTATTCCCTTTCATTTTGAGCACAGGGCCAGATCATTTGTCAGAGCCAGTGACAGATGGGCCCATACCAAGCCGCATTCCCACAATCCTACGCTACCAATTACTCAGAGCTCTGTTGCGTCTCTGAGCCAAGCTGATGATGGCCCCGATGAAACCGGATCAAAACAGACGGAGAGCTGGAAGAGAGGTAAACCATTTCCCCTGCACTATGAAGGTATGTAACATGCGGGCGTATTACTACTACGAAAGTGATGAAATTCAAAGAAGGTTAATGACAACAAGCTTTGATTAATCGTATTGCTTGACTGTCTAACTTCAAAGGAAGAAAGTACTTGAATTAGATTTTTTTCTCTCTTATTGCAATTTAGCAAAAGTCATTCATAGCTTGACATCCCAATGAATTTAAAAACTGTGGCTCTTAAGAACATGGCATTGAACTGAAATACTACATTTTGTCAGGCAAAATAAATTATAAACAGAGTCCCTCAGGTAATAACAACAACAGCATAAAAACACCATTATGCATGTAATGAATGCTGCAAATAGTAATAGACTACATCAAGTTTAGGCTATGAATCACCCAATTCTAAACACTTCACTAAACATGTCTAAACTATTGCGTTGTGTTTTCGGAATAAGTCTGTCTCAACGCAGGGTTTTTATTCCCTAAACAGCAGCCAGTAAACAGAAATGCTGATGCAGCGTTCAAAGGTTGGAGCTTTATTTCCATTGAAAAGCAGAGAAGGTAAGACTCATTCGAGTCCTTGAGACAATGAGCATAATAAGATGAGAAGTAATGATTCGGCAGAAGCAATTCAACAGTCCAGAAGGACCTGTAAGAGTAGAAGGTCTCTGATCGATCTAGTTTGCAGAACTCTGTTCACCAGCTAAGAAAAGTTTGTTTTGCCAAAGAAAAAAAAATAAGGCAAGGAAAAATTCATAGGTCTCAAACGATGTCTAGAAAAGGAGCAAAAAAAAATTTTTTTACTCATATTTTTACACAAAATCTAAAGAAAGGAATATATTTTGATTTTCTTTTTTCTTATTTATTTATTTATTTAGCTTACAGAAAATTAAGTCTGTATATATATATATATATATATATATATATCTCTATATATATCTCAGTGGCGAGCGGTGACTTTTTTAACCGGGTATGCTGGGTGGTGCGTCATGTAAAAAAACATAGCCGATGCAGTTACGTTGAATGGGTTTATAGCTAATAAGCAAAACGCTCGCGGTCTCTCTAGACATTGTTAGTTTACTCATTTGCTTGCTCATGACAAATAGCAAAACAGCGAAAAGTATTTCTAATATGTTGGACCTTTTATTGAGAGTAGTCTACATTTACCTGAGACGTGCCTTCACAAGCAACCGTAAGAGCTTTTGTGATGTTTGAGTCGACGGAGGCGCAACATGCGAAAGGTGCGTTTGCAAAATATGCTGTATTTTTGTAAGTCCGCTAGTGTCACAGAAACGACATACTTCACCTTTAAATGTATCAGTTTAGGACACAGATCTAAATCAGACACGACAAATAAAAAACACCATGGCATCAATTTAAATGTATGCCAGAAGTACTTTTTAAATTAATAATTAAAAATAAGTATAACATAATTAGTATTAGCAGCCTATTATAAATAAAAAATAAAATGTAATTATAATAAATATAAGTAGGCTATAATAAATAAAAATATCAGTATTCTTTAAAAAAAAGTTGAAATTATGCAAACTGATGACTTTAACAAACGTACAGAATTAACATCCTCTGATAGGCCTAGTTACAGCAAAGAACTTATACTTCTATACTCTTTGGTTACAGTAGGACTGTCTTAAACAATGTATAAGTTTTCATAAAAAAATCCCTATGGAGAAAATGAAATACTATGAAAATAGTTTTAGTTATGATTTTTCTCCCTATTTGGTTAAGTCTAGTTAGTTTTGTATCAAATACAATGTGATAGACCCTTTTCACGGACTGTGATGACGCATTTTAACGGTCATCAATATCGTAAATCCTGCAAAGTTTTTTATATTTTCATTTTTAAAAAAACGTATGTACATTTATAACAATATACTTAGTATTATATTACGTTTGCATCAAATTACAAAACCTAGTTAACGCTGCTGTGAGGGCGTTTCTAATACAGCGGCTATGGGAGTGACAGTAAAAATGACATCTTTCTCTCTTCTGACTGCCGTTATCAATTGCTTATTTATGAAAGTTGTGAAAACACTATTGTGGCGTTTTTCTTTTGCTATTTGAGCAAATGGAAACAAAATATATTTAATGTATTCTCTCATTCACCGCTATAGAATTTTATCCATCTATGACGACTTCCGCTTCTGAGAAACCCAGAAATGTGAAAACGGTCTATTTTCGGCAAAGAGTATATTCTTTGTTTTCGGTGCGTGATTTTTTTTCCCCAAACGGTTCAGCGGAAATCCCCGCCCTGCAACCAATTTCACTGGCTGAGGTTACAGTGACGGGTAGGTTTAGGGTTGGGTGTAGGCAATCGTTATTGTGTTTGACATGGCCAATGAAATGTTTAGAATCGGCTCCAGGGCGGGATTTCCGCTGAACTGGTTTGGGACGATCGAGATCTGGCAGCAGCTAATTTTTCCTCTTGGGCAAGCTATCAGCTCACAGCTTATCCTGCTTATGAAATTCGCCATAGGCCAGCAAACCAATGAGAACACGGGACAATGATGATGTTCTATAACAAAAGCGCGAAGGCGCAAAAGCTGCTATAGGTCAGCTTACCCAGAAGTCTCCGTAACTGGCAGATTTAAAGAAAATTACCGTCGTTTGGCAAATAAATAAATTACGGACAGTTACATACGCATTGCCAATCATGTAGGCTTTATGGTACATCTCAAACAAGGGATTTAATAGTAATTTATAATGTTAAGATTAATTGCAGAGTCCACGAATGGCTTGGGTATGCAGAGCATTCGCAGCTTATATGGACCGGACGCCACTGATTATAGATAGATAGATAGATAGATAGATAGATATATATATATATATATATATATATATATATATATATATATATATATATATATATATATATATATATATATAAAGTCAATGACGTGACAGGTCATTTTTTTTGTCCAAAGGCCTCAATAATAATAATAAACAAAGACATGACATCCAAAGTATGTAAGGTAGTACAACTAGATCTCTTTTATTGAATCCAAAAAGTTTTAATTATATAACTAACTCTGTTTTAACTATTTGAAAAATTCATGTTTTCACTTGCTCATATGCATGTCCCGAAACATCAGGTCATTCAGTACAACCGCTATAAAACATGGAAAATGTTGTGATATTTTAAAAACTTGTACTGAATATTAAATGTTTGATTGTCCTTTTGCTAGCTAGCTAGCTAGATATATAATTAGCTAGATATCAGCCTGTTAGCATTGTTTAAAAATATCGTCATTAGGTATAACTAAAAGTGTCATTCGGTAAAACCGAAATTTTGGTTAAACCGATACTTTTTTGGTGACAAATTTTGTCCATCTTGTAAAAAATGACAAAAACAGTGTTAACTGATTATAAAAACCACATAATCTCATTGTTAACACTTAATAAAACTTCAAAATTAATTATATCTCCATTGTTGTTTTTTTTACACTTTTAAAAACCTTATTCATCAATGACCCATATATATATTGCCGAAAATGCTAAATACATACATGCATACATACATACATAAAATCACATTATAAATAGGTTTAATTTTCTTTAAACAAAATATATTTTATCAAAAAAAAAAAAAAAAAAAAAAAAAAAAAAAACTGGACATGTTTTTTGTGATATTCACCCCCTCTTGAGATTAAGAATATAATAGGCACCTAATTACTCTAGATGACACTTTGCTGGATGTAAAATTGCTTTACGATTACAAGACAGCAAACGAATAAAATAGCAATTACAAAGGGAGACAAGCAGCTCTCTGTGGAAATCCCATGGCATATTTATGTAGATTAACAGCATGTTTTAAATAGAGGAGGGAGGTGTACTCAAAAGAGGTGCAAGAACATAACTAAAACGTGTTAAAAAGCTAATTTGATCTGTGAGGATGTTCTTGATGAGTTTGACTCCATTTAGCAACTGATCACAGTCCAGAAATATTTCAAAAGCTCTTCTCTCAAGCTCAATATTTACAGGCGTCAAAAGCCCATTAAAGTTGTCTGAACTCAATCTCTAAGGAAAATTGGGTTGCTCCAGTCAGCAGTGTTAGTTAACCAACGAGTGACACTAAAACATCAAACCCTGGAGCAGAATTGATTTGTGTTTATGAATAATTGATAAGAAACGAGGTCATACAAACATATCAGATTTACAAAATGCAATAGACATCAGACAGAAAGGCTGGATAGCTGGTTGGATGGATGGATGGATGGATGGATGCATGGATGGATGGATGCATGGATGGATGGATGCATGGATGGATGGGATTCAACTATTTGGAAAAGTTTAGAAAGTTTATAGGCTGAGAAAAGTCTATTTTCGTTTATAGTTACAAATAGTCTCACTCCTGACAGTCACACCTGAGAGTGAGAACTCGTATGATGTGCCTTAGACACCCGATCAAACGTGCAAGGTGTGAGATTGGCTGCAGAATTATTCAAAATCCCTCCGCAAGACAGACAGATCATTAAACAGCATCCACTGCTGCAAATCCAGCAGCTAAAAATAGTCAGAGTGACCATAGATCGCTGAGCATTCGTCTATCCAGCTAGGTTTGTTTTCTGATTGTAAATGTCTGGATATGGGTGGTGGATACGGTTTTCCAAACAGCGCGAAGAGTTGACAGCCACCCTGAGTGTTAATGGAAGGTTGGGTGTCTGTGGTTTTCACACTCTTTCCTCCATTCAATCATCAGTTAAGGTGTTGTTCTTAACCATTTGGAAAGACAGATACATGTGGGAATACACGCTGTCTTCACTGGTCTCGTTTGAAGGCTTGCAGATATAGCTTACGGCGCTGTGAATCAGTCATGCTCTCAAACTCATCAAGTGTGAGCAACTGACGGCCTCTTCACAGCTATACTAAAGGAATACGAAAAATATCTCTCTCTGCATGTTGATTCGAAAATCATGTGAAATCAAAAGCAAATGTGCCGTTGTACATGAAATGTGTAATTTTTGTGTCCCCTTGGATCCTGAAGACATATTTGACGTTGAAATGTGCAGATGGCTCTGTCTGGCACTTTGTTATCTCCATGGTAACCTCACAATGGATTATCTAAATAAAGTGATGATTCATGAGCATACAGTGTACATTTACAAAAGGTGACAATGCATTATGAAAACAGCTGGCTGGTTGCAATTAGAAATATGGACTGTGGTTGCATACTGGTGTCTAGCTAAACGCAATGTATAAATAACTGTTCTCATTAAAAATAATTGCATTTGAAACTCACGGGAACGGTGAGCAGGAAAAAAGCTCATCCTCGCTGACCTCTGCAGCCATGCCATGTGTTGCTTATTAAATCACTCTTTCCCTGTCCGCTGTGATCTCTCGGAGTATCTCCAGTGGATATATGTTCCGATGTGACCCCGTAAACCTCATTCGCTCCCCTCGCACCGGCAACGGGAGGGGATGATTAAATAAGTTCTGACGAAACCCAACTGATCTAAATGCATGGCTGCAGAGCGACCCCACTGCTTAATTTCCACCTGCTCATTCCTGTCTGGTCAACTGCAAAGGCATGTTGTGCAAGCCCTTACAGAGGGGGATCCATACACCATTAGTGGCCCACTGTGGCCCAAACCCCATGCTGCTCGGCGTAAAAGGATGCTAAGACAAGGGGGGCTCTGTGGTGAAGAACAGGGGCTCAGCAGGGAGCCCGTGGCCCAATAGCCATCTCTCCAGGAACAGGACCCTGAGAGAAAGCCAAGGGCCATGGAGCAACACATGCTCAATAAAAAGACCTCAAGCTTCAACGGGTCTGTCCCATCAAGCTAACAGGACCTAGCGGGCATAAAGATCTTTCACTCTTTCTTTTCTATGTTTTCCAGCTTGCTTAATCTCAGCCTCTTTAAATACAAAAGACATTTGGTTCATGAACTATAGTTTAGGGAATTTCTACAACAAAGATAGATGAATGGAAAAATACAATTCGGCGGAGAGCCATTTGGTCGATAGAATGCTACAGATGCATTTTTTTTGTTGATAATGTAGAATCACTCTGGGAAAAGTGAAATTGCTTCAGCCTGATAACTCTGTCTCTGGTTGATAGCTATAAGCAGAGATGAATTTTGGGAAGTGCAGAGATTTCCCAGTGGTAAAATTTGTGCGTTTAACTCAGCCACTGCGGCCAGATTTTGCTTTATGTTGTGTTTAAACACTTGGGACTCGATATTTCAAACGCTAACCACCTCTGTATCCGTGATTCGATACTTCAGCTCTTTGCAGATGTAATGTTTAGCCTTCACATGTTTTCATGTGTAATTCCTCCTCAATTGCTGGAAAAGCATACCAAATTCCTCTGAAAACACGCTCTGTGCTCGAATCCACAGCCTGAAACCCTGAGCTAAGCCTTTTCAGCTTTAGTCTCAGCACTGGATCACATTTCTAGAACTACAGAATAACTTGTGTTTCTAAAGACACACAAAATCATATCGACACCGGCAACATGAATCTGGGTTTATGAACTTCCTTATCGTTTTACACGAGAAGCTTACCCTGTCCATGCCCTTTCTCTCTGCAGAATTTGACAAAACTGTGATGCTGAGCTGAGTCAGGCTGCAGAACAGGGCCCTGTCACAACACAGTTAAAAATGTTTTAATGTGCTCCCTTAATATCCTGACAAGGCGAATAAATGAGAACAGGAGGTATTAACTCATGTCATCGTTAACTCTAAAAACATTTCAAAATATTACAGGCTTAAATCCACATGACACATATCTTTCAAGACATCTGTTTTCGTTTACATAAAGGCAGGGTGAAAAAAATAGGTCAGAAACTGTGAAATATTTGGCATTAACTACGCTAATTAATCCACAGTGTGTTTTGGACTGCAATTTATGTCACTCAGTGTGAACATGTAGGCACTTCTTCATTAAAAACCAAGGACTATAACAAAGGACGTGACCACCTATCCAAGAGTCTGTCATAACTGCATCGCTCTTATTAAGCCTTGAGCTATCTGGCAAATCCGTATTAGTAATATGCTAAATCTTGGTAAATAAAAGCAGCTGGCTGTTTATTCTCTGGTTAAAAAAAAAAAAAAAAAAGGTCTACCCCAATCTCAAAAAGCAGGGAAAATGGTTAAAATGGTCAAACTCATTAGGTGGTTTAAGTGAATAAAAAGCAGCGATTTTCTTTTCTTATTATAATTGTGTCCTTGTTCTGTTTAAAGGCTCAGCAAATACAGTTGCCAAACAATCAGAAATGACAATGAGGGTGCTCTTCAAAAGAGCAGGATAATTTCCATAATTTACCACTTGTTTACCTACAATCACAATGGCTACTTTGACACAGCCAGTGTTTGGATTGACAAGTGCATTTACAAGCAGGTGACTCAGAAATTGGTATTTATATGCAAAAGGACATGGGAACCAAATTAAATATGAATATCTCCTGGCGGTATTCATAACCTGAGAAGTTGACAGCTATAAAAATAGTAAATGATAGCGAAGAATACGTGGAAACGGAAAGACAACTAGATTGCGGTGTAGTTCAACTCATGCAAACCGGATCAACCAAACTGGAGTCACTCTAAATAATAATAATAATGTGAACAGAACTGTATTTAGCAGTTCAAACTGTACACACAACCGTATTGTGCCTTTGAGTGCACGTAGCCATCAAGAGTTTAGGTTTTTAATGCCAAAATGACTGGCTTTGCAGGAACCACTCAACTTCCAATGAAAAGTCACTGACTCGTAAGAAGCGAAGTAAAGAAAGCAAGATCAAATCTCGCATCGACCTTGTGCAACACAGCATAGCCTCTGGCAGGAATCCCACTATTTTACTACCAGGGACGCTAAGCTTAACTCTAACATATAAACTTCCTTTTTCACGGCACTGTGGTATGCTACTTTGTCTCAGTCAAATAGAGCCTTATGGTGCCTTGCATAGCTCGGAGGCAAGAGACCGATTCCTTTGGTGAGCGCGCTACCCCTCACTGGCAGCCCGAGGGTAACCTATATACCAATGCAAATCACAGCCATTTGTCGGAAAGATAAATCCCATTTTAGCACCGGGGTGCCACTGCTAGGTGACCAGGATGCTAGCTGGCTGCTGCGAAGAGAAGGGAAAGTTCTTGCCACGGGAGGCTAATTCATTGCTTTACGAAGGGCCGTGTGGAAGCAGGCAGGCACAATTCTCTTGAGCTTGATGTAATTCCAGCCTTGGGTGGTTAACTTGTAAAGGCTGATCAATTATTTACAGCATTTTTTTGTTCAACTCTGTAAAGAAGCCTTGAGGGAGAAGCCGAGAGCTGCTAGAGATGACAGGCTTCATATCGACTTCTCAGCATCGACAAGCTCTCTCTGCTCTCCTCCAATTATCAAAGTGATGCGAAGCTTTCTTATCAGGAAAGCACGCTAACAAATCTCATTTCTAATTTGTTTACCTGTTGCAGCACAGACATCAACGCAAGACAGATTTAGATGGACGTTATCTTATAGCATTGTCTTTTAAAAGAACAATAAGTGCAGAATCACTGCGATGGGTCACAAATCGTGTCTTGCATAACCTCTACATTTACTGGCAGTGTTTAATTTAATGTCACTCCACAAGTAATAGGATGTTAAAAGGAGCCCAAAATATATCAAAGCACATCCCTAGTAAACAAGTTCATCATATTTGAACCTTCTGGACGACAACAGCAGCGCGACGTGATGCACATTTCATCAGTGGCTCATTAGTGAGGACACGGTAACTTGTAAAATTGATTCATCGTGGTTAAAGTTCCTGCTGTGCTGGTCACTTGTCCCTCAGCAGGGCATGCCATTAAGCTTTTTATCATTTACAGGCTCTGAAATTAATTCAATCTTTCATTAAAACTTCTTGACCTTTCTAAAACTAAGCAAAGTTAATGAAGGCAACTGTGCAATGATCTGAAATCAAGAGATATATAGCCATGTGGACAAATACAAACTCAATAATCAAAGTTTCTAAGCTGCTTAAGTAAACACAATCCAGGTCGTCCAAACAGTGGCGTAGTATGTTGTGAACCACATCAGGTCAGAGCACAGGGTGAAATTAGTCCTGACAGCTGCAATGAAGGTTAGCCTGCCAAAGTCTACATTCAAACAGAGAGCGCACACAATGTGAAATACAAAGCCAAGGTTTCCAGAATGTCATAAACAACTGGGGGGAAAAAAAATCATTAAATTACTAATGTAATTTATGGATCTTCTCAATGCGAAATGTGTTGTAAATTCAGTATGGACCATTTTTGTTTGTTATATATCAATATTTGTTGTATATAAATGTGCGGTCAAAAGTTTTTAATGTTTTTGTAAAAAGTATCTTCTGCTCACCAAGGCTGTATTTATTTGATCAAAAATACAGTAAAAACAGTAATATTGTGAAATGTGAATATATGTTCAAATGTAATTTATACTTGTAATCAAAGCTGAATTTTCAGCATCATTACTCCAGTCTTCAGTGTCACATGATCCTTCAGAAATCATTCTAATATGTGGAATGATGTGTATGGCAGTGTATCATGATTTCCACAAAAAAAAAAATAAAATAAAATAAAATAAAAAAATAGCTTTTTTACATTGAAAAGGATACGAAATGATCTTTGAATGATTTCTGTATCATTTTAACAATTTTTTAACAAAATTTAATGCATCAATTATGGAATTTAATAATCTATTACAATTAATAATTCCCAATATATCACACATTTATTTCTTGATTATTTCTCATTCAAATTATTGAATTACAATTATTCAAATGAATAATAAAAAAAGTACAGTATAAACTTCAGCATGTGTGTCTTCAGCATAATTTGAGAACCATATTGTGACCAAATTTCAGATTCCATGGTACATTGCATCATTTTGTAAACAATCATAATTGAATCAAATTGTCAGAGCAAATATCTACACTCCTAGGTCTTGCTTCTTGTGTACCTGACAGTATGCCATGCTTATTTCTTCAACATTGGCAGGGTGAATTCAGGCAAATCGGTCCCTTTTTTAAACACTGAACCACTTTCATTTCAACTTGCCTAAATTCACACTATTTAACAAAACCATTCATAGGAAATTATTAAGAGAATTTTCAGCAGCTCTAAACTGGAGTTCGCCACACACTGTAAAAAAAAAAAAAAAAAAAAAACTTGACACCTCACTCCCTGAACCCCAGCCAAGAGCTTCTCTTCTCAGCAGGCCTTAGTTAAAAAAAAGTTCCTGCTAACATCTGACCTCCACCACTACCCAAAATATCCAAAAAATGAATGTTCAAGCCTGTGGCTACCTCCACAAGCTCCACAGCAGGTCCAGCTGAGGATGACAGGACCCATGTAGCAGGCAGCGATATTGAGAGGGACTCACCGTTAAGAGTTGCAGTGGCCGGAGCGCAGACGTTCCCTGAGCCGGTTTTAACTAAGAATGAATTGGGGCCAAACTCATCTTCCGACTCAGAGTCCCGGCCGGCCTGAGCCCCGCTGTTACCTAGCAACCTTCCCTGGCTCTGATTGGCTGCATGGGAAGGGGGAGGGTAAGGGGAGTCGACAGGGGAAGAGGAGGCAGATGAACAATGAAGAGGAGGACCTGTAGACCACAAACACAAACAACACACGGGGGAGAACTTAAAACACACCTCCCAATGACACCACATAACCAAAAATTAATAAACGTACAGCACAGAAACATGCAGAGAGAATAAATAAAAGCCAAGAACGCACAGATAAAAGCTGTCTGTCTTGATTCATCTGTCTTTGCCCAGAGATTGGCACAACTGTGACAACATAGTTGCTTTGTGACTCTGAAAAGGATTTTTTTCTCCCCTTTGTCTTTTTATATTTTTCAAAGACAGATCGACAGACGAGCTTTAATAAAACAACAAATGGAGCATTCAGAAAGGATCACTGGTGATCAACAGTGATTGAAACTATTAATCAACAGTGAATAAATCAGTCATTGGGTGAATCTCACAAAAATAGATCCAGTCATCTACCTCCACCAAAATCATAAGAAAAAATAATCAGAAACTTTATACTTATCGGTAACACTTTATTTTAGGGTTTTTTAACTAGTTGCTTATTAGCCAGTTATTAGCATGCATATTACTAGAATACTGGCTGTTTATAAGTACTTATTAAGCACATATTAATGCCTTATTCTGCATGACCTTATTCTACATTCTTAATCCTATCCAATACCTAAACTTAACAACTACCTTACTAACTATTAATAAGCAGTAAATAAGGAGTTTATTGAGGGAAAAGTCGTAGTTAATAGTTAATATGTGTTCCCTATACTAAAGTGTTACCTACTTATCTATATCACTATACACTATATACTATATATATATATATATATATATATATATATATCCATGATATATTCATACTTTGAAATGTAAATAATATCTTAAAAATATTTATAAAATTTGCATTACACAGTAAAATAAGATTTTGACTAAGAGTAATGAGACTTGGCAGTAAGAAACATGCTTAATTCATTAACTTTTTAATAGATTTTTTGATTTTGAGGTAAAATTAACCAGACATAAGAAATGACATTTTGTGTAAAGAAATCAAAGCCTATTTTAAGAAAAAAATTAAATAATAATAATAATAATATATATATATATATATATTTTATTATTATTATTATTATTTAATTTTAAGTATTTTACAAATGTTATAAATTTGAATTTTAGTAGAATGAGATTTTTTCGTCACAGTAATGAGGCTTTGGGGGGTAAGAAATGTGCTTAATTAACCAACTTTTAATTCATTTTTTTGTTTTGGACTAAATTTTTATGAACTGGTTCTTGAAAGGTTTTGTGAAATTGACCCAAATTACATAAAATCACATTTACTTAACACAACAAGCTATAAAAGCAATGATATTTTGGAGAATTACTGTACAGTACTTTGAAAAATGAACAGAACAACTTTCACAGCACATGAGAATGAAACAGCCTGCTGGGGGAAACACACACACACACACACACACACACTATATATATATATATTTGTTTCCACTTAAAAATGTGCTGATCTTTCTTTCTGAGCAAACTCTTGTGAGATATGAGACAGCTTTAGAACGAGAACAATAGCAGAATTTTTCCAGCAAGATATGAATATCTAAGAGTAAATATTTCAAGCACAAGTTCACAAAGTTTGCCCAGTTGTAGGACTTAGATGGGTTTATTCTGAGAACAATGTGTTATAGTCTTTCTTTCCTTAATTTGTCATGTGAAAGGAGCTGACAAGTATCATTCTAAGTTAAAGAAAAAATGTTGCTTTATATTTCTGGTGCTAACATGTATAATTACTTCTAGGACTAGATACAGCTGATCGAGTGAAAGAGAATTAAAAAACAATTAGTGAAATTACCATATGATGCATTAAAGTGCCAATCAAGCTGTTCGATCTTAAAGATGCATGTATTGTGTTCTATTCATCATCACTTTAATTTGACAAGTCTCAAAACACATTATAATATTATAGTCCACCTAAAAATGAGCAGTAAAACTTGCAGAGATACCATGCTAATCATCAGCAAATGACATTTTATATTTATAGCTAAAGTTTCAGTCAAATTAAACATCTTTATTTACTACTTCAGAGTATAAGAAGTAATTTGCTGCAACACTTCAACTGCAATAAAAATAATCATGTGTTCAGCACAAAAACATCTTGGCTAGGCTTTTTTAAGCCAACTTAAAGTTTGTCTCGACGATCTTTTTTATCTAGCTCTTTCTGCTTTTCTTTCATGAACAAATGATTGTTATAGACCTTATGTAGCCCCGCCCCTTTCAGCGTTGCGCTCGTTGTCTTTTGACTTCCGGTTTGTATTTCCACAGCGACCTTACATTTATGAATGAACTGCTCATTTTAAAATCTTCCCGGTCTACTGACATTTGTTAAGACATCTGCTTTAAACATTACAATGCTCATGATAACTTTCATTAACTCTACAACAAGTAAATCCATTTAACCAGCGAATTATTCTTTGACAGCGATACCATAGAAATGTACAGAGCTACCACAAAACGGAAGTTCAAAGACAATTTTATAAAGATGGCGGCGCGCTTGTTTCTCTGGCGCATAAGGTCTATAAAACGGATAGTTCCGGCCCTTGATTCTGATTGGTTGAGCCGCGTTTGACGCCGTTGTAAAATTCCCGAAAACATACTGAAATTGTTGCGTCTATCTTAGCAACCACGATTAGCAACGTAAACATATGTTTGTTCTCAACTGATTTTGTTCATTGAAGCTAGCTGCAGTATGCAGAAGAGTATTGTGAGAGAGATATCGAGTGACCGAGTGTGTTACCTGCATTCAGATTAAGCATTTACCTTCAGGTCAGACTTATGTTCATAATAAAAAATCCGTTTGAATGTCCGCTGCAATCTTGTCCCTTTAACAGTTAATGGGTTTTCCCGTGCGCTGCTGACATTGACAGCGCTAGTCAAAGCACATCCGTCTTGTTCCGTGTTCAAAACAAGTTTCAATATAAAAGTCATTGCGAATGAGAGACTCGCTCATAAAGACAATCTTTGCCGCCATCTAGAGGCATAAAAATGTAACTTCTGTTGTTCTTCACGGTCAGGGACTATTTTTTTTTCCAGCGGAAGGAAGCCTTTTAATGATTTTACTTTATGAAAGTTGCATTAATACATATTTTTTGGCTTTAATATTTGTATTGTGTTGTAACCGCTTTATAAAAGCAATAAGCCCCGTGAAGCCGTGGTTTACAATGAATTTATAACCGCTTAGCTGTTATAAATTCACTGTAAACCACGGCTTCTTGGGGCTTATTGCTTTATTTGATCAACATTTGAATGGTGAAAAACTCATCCAAACTAACAAACTAAGCTACGAAACAAACACCATCCCTCTCAGTACTGCGAATTACTGTTCAAGTTATGAAATGGCACTATATGAGAGAGTGTTTAACTATATTAAATGTTTAGACAGACACACTATATATCCATTTGTACATGAATTGATTTCATGGTGAAGCGTGAAAGTCTCTGAAGTGAAAATCTCTGAATCAACAAGCATTCAATCTCTGATCTCCTGCCGGCAACATGACGCATCACAATAGAGGCCATTAACAGAGTCGTAGAACTGGTTTGGTACAACCGAGGAGGGAATAAGGAGTTTTTAAACACTCCTAAAGGCCAACTATTTGTGGCCATACCCTAAAATATCAGTTTTGAGGTGTTGAATCTGCCAGGCTTGTTTTACTCATGAGTCTGAATTCGTTTCAGTTAAGTTTGGATTAAATGCATGGGAACTGATTCAACTGATGTCAAAGCAGGATAAAATAACTTTCCTAATTGTGAGTCAAATAATTTTGCCTAAACTACTTGTGCAAAAAGTTTAAGTTTAAATTTAAATCTCAAAACATGCTTGGATGGAAGATCTTTTTACAGACCTACAGCGAGTTTAATTTCCCATTAATCATGTCTTCTCTGACAGAAGACTTCTTATTAAAGTCCTTTAAAAGTAGTGAAAAAGTCACAGAGGGGCACGAGCAAATTTAGCATTCCTGTGCTCACGGAGGGGTGCATTAGTCAGGCTATTGCGGCCTGTGTTTAATTAATTCTACCTTGCCTAATTTATTTTCATTTCTGACTTACAGAAGCACTGTGAAAAAGAGGAATGGGAATTGTGAAGGTGAAGAAATAAATATTTTTTTTTGTGCCACTAACAGCAACAAACAGAAACAAAAACTAAAAATAATTTTGAAGAAATATGAGTGCTTTTTTTCACCGCAATTGTTCTGGTGGTTGCAAGGTCAATACATGCTGGTTGATAAGATGATCTGGGTGTCAAAATAACCCACTAACAAGTTTCTATGTAGGGCTGTCACGATTCCTCCATAACATTCATCTGGGAACACAATGTGTGCCATTTAATCAGATTTTATAAACCTAAGCAAACACAGGAGAATACAAATGTTTCTAAATATGTGAACTGTTCATCACGATTTCAAAATAAAAGTTTAAACCCTCGCTTTGAGTTTGCATGTTTTGATGTCCACATGTTCTTGTTCAAGAAATTACAGTGGCTGTAGCATTTACGTCCTAAGGAAGAGGCCAAATATTAAAGATTAATATGTAAACATTTGGCCAATATTAAAGGGTTAGTTCACCCAAAAATGAAAATTCTGTCATTAATTACTCACCCTCATGTTGTTCCACACCCGTAAGACCTTCGTTCATCTTCAGAACACAAATTAAGATATTTTTGATGAAATCCGATGGCTCAATGAGGCCTGCATTGACAGAAAGATAATTAACACTTTCAGATGCTCAGAAAGCTACTAAAGACATATTTAAAACAGTTCATGTGACTACAGTGGTTCAACCTTAATGTTATGAAGCGACGAGAATACTTTTTGTGTGCCAAAAAAACAAAATAATGACTTTATGGGCAATTTCAAAACACTGCTTCATGAAGCTTCGAAGCTTTACGAATCTTTTGTTTCGTATCAAACTGCCAAAGTCACGCCCCCCAGTGGTGAGCCATTGAAATTTCGAAACACTTATGATGTAGCCTAACGAAAGCCTCGTTAAATCACGTGACTTTGGCAGTTTGATACACGCTCTGAACCACTGATTCGAATCAAAAGATTCGTAAAGCTTTGAAGCTTCATGAAGCAGTGTTTTGAAATCGGCCATCACTAGATATTGTTCAATAAAGTCGTTATTTTGGTTTTTTTTGGTGCACAAAAAGTATTCTCGTCACTTCATAACATTAAGGTTGAACCACTGTAGTCACATGAACTGTTTTAAATATGTCTTTAGTAGCTTTCTGGGCATTGGAAAGTGTTAATTATCTTGCTGTCAATGGAGGCCTCACTGAGCCATCGGATTTTATCAGAAATATCTTAATTTGTGTTTCGAAGATGAACGAAGGTCTTACGGGTGTGGAACAACATAAGGGTGAGTAACTAATGACAGAATTTTCATTTTTGGGTGAACTAACCCTTTAAGGATTTGATCTGCTGTGTAACAACAACAATCACTAGGCCGTTGGTGCCCTCTGCAGGCGCTTGTTATAATACATAATGTACATAATGCATTTTCTTATTTTTTTTTTTTAACCACAAAAAAAAATGTTTACTCGGTTAATCATCAAACTAATCGATCGATTACCAAAATAATCGTTAGTGACAGCCCTATTTCTATGATATTATTTTTTATTACTATTACTACTACTACTATTACTACTATTATTTTATTGCTTCAACACATAAAATGATAAATATTAGTTTTAAACAGCAAATTAATATTGATTTGCTATTATTATTATTATTATTATTACTATTATAAAAGTACTGTAAGTCAATATTAATTTAATAATATGTATAAAGTTAATATTTATTTGACAATGTTTTTATTATTTTTATTATATTGCTTTTACACATAAAATGACATGAGTTTTAAACACTAAATTAATATTGATTTGCAATTATTATTAATATTACAAAAGTACTGTAAGTCAATCTTAATTTATTAATATGCATAAAGTTAATATTTAATATTTGATATTATTATTATTATTATTATTATATTTCTTAAATATTCATTTTAAACATAATAAAATACTGATTTGCAACCATTTTATTATCATCATTATTACCATTGTGTATTAAGTACTGTAAATTTTAATATTAATTTAATAATATGTTATATATGTTATATTACTTTAATATATTTTTCAATATTAATTTAATAATATGTTAATAATAATAATCATAATATTAATTTAATAATATTAAATGTATATGTGGTTATTAATATCTATTATTTTGTTATTATTATTTTTATTAGTATTTAAGACTGTATTATATTATAAATAAATAACATTAATATGTAACCATCTAACATAATAATAATAAAAACAGTGCCACAGACGCACAATGTTTTAAAATGCTAACCAGTGAATGACTTATTTAAAGTGATCTCTGCATAACTTGGATAGAAGAAAAATTATTACCACAAAATGGTGTTTAATTCCTTAGTCAATTTATACTTTATAGCATCACAGCAGTTCTCTCATACAGATTTCTGTAGCCGCGTACTCGTATTTTACTTCTGACAAAAGACATAACTTGAGTCAGACTTCTTATTCAGCCTGTTTGCTCTTATTTCAGTTCCTGACAGACTTTCCCCAGTGGCCTGCCCTTCAAGCCCGGCCGATGACTGCAGCGCTCCTGGGGCACGAACGCAGCGGGCCACCCACACTAACACAGGCCCTAATCTACTCAGGAGTCACCTAATTAAACGAGCAGGCGAAGCAGCGGCGGGATCCGATTCGCAGGTAGGCTGAGGTTTTTCTGTCGCCACAGCAACCCATTGTATCCTCCCATCTCCCAGGAGACCCGGCTGAACAGAGAGCCAATTGCGAGGGCAATTGGTACAAACAGCAGGGGCAGCTTTCTGTTCTGCTCGGCCTCAACGCTTGAATTACACCGCCCTGGCCTCTGGGCCATCTTCAAACGTATTTTGCACTCCGAAGCGAACATCAAAAGCCTGGCAAATAAAGATGCTTTAGTCGGTGAAGCTTTCAAATAAGACATCACACTGCTTAATTCACTCTCGCTAAGAGCTTTGTAAATTATGTCATTATAATCAATAAGACTGCATTATGGGTAGTCAATTCCTACCATTACGCAGCCTCTTCCACCAAATTAAATAGAAGTCGGATGTCGCTCACATTATCCGACGCATACATTATTTTATCAACAATAACAATGTGGCTTGACTCAAACAGGAAGGATTAGAGTAGCATCTATAAGATTCTGCTGGAGATGCTGGATTTCATTTATAAGCGCAGTTTGATGGCAAACAGAAGTCATCGCAGTGCAGATGAAGGGACATCGATTGTCCGACACACAACAGCACAGCTGCTGATGGTGAAAAGAAGGCTGAAATGGCAGGAAATGAGTTAGTGCCACAGTTCTCACATCCATAAAATGGTTGAAGTATACGAGACCATAGGGCAGTATGGTTTTATGACAGTGCTGTGCTTAATGGGCAAAAAGAGCATGTTGAAGCATCAAATATTAAGCACGGCTTTCTGCAGAGAGATTCACAATGTGCTTCCTGTGCTCCAAAGGTGTGTAAAATTTAATAAGAAGAAAACATTTATAAGAAGAAACTGTTTTGGACTTTTTCCACAGTATACATCAAAGTATTACCTTTGAACACCACAGTGATTGTGTCAAGCAAGACGCATTCCTGGATCAACATCTTTTGATCTTTCTTAAAGCGTAACTTTGCCGTAACTTTCAACCTGCTTTGTATTGTCACAATGTTGGTAGTATATGTAAATGAACAATGTTTACTCGTTCTCTACGGAGCCCCTAAAGGAACATGGTGAAGAAAAAAAAACACTTTGTGTAAAGTTTTGCGAGCGAACGCAAACATTTTGTGAGCAAATGCAAAGTTTATTGGGGGAACGCAAAACATTTGCGAAAGAACGCAAAAGCATTGACTTATTTTTCCTCCCATCTCATATTTTTTTTTTTCCCTCCACCATGTCCCTTTAGGGGCTCCGTAGTTCTCCATGTTACCTGGACCGAGAAATTCATGTTTATTTGCCAGCAAAACTTTTAGCTGAAAACTACAGATTATACTTCTGCATTTTTGTATCCCCCACCCACGGACAGTCAGATCAACAAAGGGTTATTAACAGAACAGTTATTTATGACTGAAAATTGTATCGTACTTTGTCTACTCTTTAAACAACATTATGGTAAAAAAAGAACACTATGGCAACAGCTTTCTTACCTGTACGCTTCGGGCAGAACTGACAGAATGACAGTTTTTTTTTTTTTTTTTTTCCTTTCAGTTTTTCCCCTCATTTGGCCTAAAATACTGTTCATTGTCATCCAGTTTGAAATGTTGACTATAAACACGGAAGTTTTTCAGATTTCCTGTTGCAACGTTCTTTCCGTATTTACGATTCTTTGCAGCCTTTAGTCTCTGCCTACAACAGGCTGCTGGATCCTTCACTGGAAACCGAAAGTAACTCACTCCCGCTAAATGTTTACTCTTTGAATTCTTGCACCCACGAACAATACAAGTCGACACCATTTTGACTAAAAGTTTGCTAAGAAGTATTTCCTACTAAAGCAAGGCAGTATTTGACTCTGGTAAGTGTATCCATAGCAGACTGGTGGGAGTGGCCTTGGTTGGCAACATACCCAGTGCATTATGGGTGTTGAAGTTTTCCTACATATTTGGTAAAAGGGAACACAACAGCCTTTTTTCTCAGTTTTCTCTAGTCAGGCACTGATTTAAATTTTTTTCCGCCTTTCTACTGCATAGGCAGCCAAGTATTATTGAAAGCCCATTTTGTTAGAGGTGAAGTACCCTCTTAACTCTATGATTAGATTATAATATTGTTTCCCTAAGGCACATGCTAATCCAAAGATTTTAAGCATTTTATCAGACAAAGAATGTATTTATGTGCTAATAAATTGCATTGTGCCATCTCTAAATCAATAAAAAATTAGCATGTTAGGCTATTCTGATTTTTTCATGGACCATTTCAAACCAAAATGGTTGTTGATCTGCCCATAGCAGTGCAACTTTGATTATCATATTCATGATTCATGGTATTTAAACATGTCCAAAATCCATGGTGTTATCAAATCCAAAAACACATGGTAATTTCCATGCACTGTGTGATACTTTTTTGTTACTGAAGTTTGTATTCATCATCGTCTGTATAAAATGACACCCTCAGACAATCTCTTTGTTGTACTATATCTAGAAATGCAGAGGTGTTCTTTTGTCTTGAGCTGAGGCATGTCTTCATGTTCACTATAACCATAATGGTTACCAGGAGGAAGCCGAAGGCTGAAAAGATTCTGCAGCTGACAGGAGAATTAAAGAGTAATGTTAGCCCAAGTTCCCTGGCTCTTGCCTTCAAGATAACAAGATCTCTGAATGTATAACACGCAAGCACTAAAATTAAGAGAATCACCCTGTGACTTGTCACTTACACTTTCTTTCTATTTGCTCTGGGTGGAAAAAATGAGTAACCTTTGCGTCATTCTGTGTAATGGGAGAAAATAGATACCTAGTGCTAAAACATTTTCATATCCGCTATGTTGTGATACAATGAAAACCTGTAGTTTCAAAAGTAATTGACCACCATGTCCACAGTTTTGTCAAGTAGGACGTGTTCCTGGATAAACATCTTTTGCTTGTCTTGTTTTGAAATTGCACAAAGCACTTCAACTTTCCCAGCAGTCACAGAGATATTCAAGGATTATCAGTGGTCAAAACTCCCATCATCACCTCAGGTGTGGATTTATAATCAAAAGGTCAACTTCTGTCACCAGGGCTCTCACATCTATTTCTGAAAAGAGTGAAAACTGTGCTCATCTGTGGAAACAATATCCCTTTAATCCCTTCTTCCATAAATAGGGAGAAGAGATACACACATTTAAACAGTGAGAAAGCTTAAAAAAAAAAGAGAAGTCCCTAGACATCCAGCTTTCATGCATTGATGATTTGTTTGATGATGAACTCTCTAGTCGATTGGAGTTTTTGGCTGGAACTTCAAAAGCATTCAGCCAAGTGACTTTTTGGCAAGCAGAAAACACCCCATGAAATCAAAATGAACGTTTTGTTGCTTTTAGGCCGTGTGTTAGTTTTGAACTCATCTAGTATGCTATCATACTCCTAAAATTTGACAAAATTATTTTTTTGCAGATATACAAATTTAAAAGTTCATTCTCTTCTGTGAAAACAGAACAAAAATACTGATGACTCATCCTGCACTAGAGATTTTTGTCCAATCAAATGCTCTCTAGAGTGAGAAAGCCCCACCCCCAATCCCACTTGACAACTTGAAAATAAAATCAATAAATAAGTCCTTCCATGTGTTTCACCCAAACTTCAGAAGGAAATATGTCAGCACATATTTCCATATTCACTATCATCAAGTATCATCGAGAAACCACACAAATATGAGTGGAAGGCGGATTGCAATTGGAAAAGTCATAATTTTCCTAGACTCATCTAGCCATCTAGCAGCATACAATCAATACATTTGCATTTGAGCAGCGGCGTAATGCATGAGAGTTTTAAATACACACAAATATTTTCTTTCATTGACCATGCATTAATGGAAATGATATTTCTGCCTAATAAAACAGCATTTAACGACCACAGAGACAAAAGCACCATTTAAGACTGACCCAAACAACACATTTAAACCATCACAGCAGCACTTCCTGCTTTCTGAGAGGATACAATAAAAAGCAGTAATTAGGCACAACCCAACTATTAGTCCAAAGAATAATCAATACCAAGGCTGGTGGTTTTTGCTTTCTTCTTTTGAACTTCACAATTTATTTATTTGTGAAAAGAAATGAAGTAACATTCAGCATTTGACACCTTTCCAGCCTTCTGGTGGTTTATTTTGCTTTTATTATGCATTTTATTCTTAATATCCAATTTTAACACCAAAACTGGAGAAAAGCCAAACAAAACATCATGTAAATGTGGTTTTCTTGTCAGGCTTTTATAATGAGCCATTTTTTTTTTCTTTTTTGCTAGTTGTCATCTATTTTGTTGTGCATGTAGATGATTTCAGCTGTTTTTTTTAGACAGCAGCTATTGCACTAAGTGAAAATAGCATATTTTTTAGTGATAGATGCTATTTACATTAAGTGCAAACAGTAACAGATTCTATTTACACTATGTAAAAATAGCAGTTTTTTTGCCGTAAGTGTAAATAGTAGTTATATACTATTTGCTAGATTACTAGTAGTTACTAGATTACTACTAGTTAGATTACCATTTAGATATTGTATTTTAGTACATTATAAAACAGTATGCAATAATAACATATTGAGTGCAAATGATTATATTTAAATTCCACCTTATTGGGACAATAAAGCCCTCCCTAACTCTACCTGATAAAAACTTTATTATTAAATAACCGTTAGGCACTTTAATTCCACTTTTCACAAATTTTCTTCATATTTACTGAAAATAAATGCCTTTCCAATCTGATAATCAATGGGAAAAGGGAGAAGAACAAGTTCGGCAAAAGGCAGATTCGAACTCGGGTTGATCACATCAAAACTAAAAGTATCTGCAACGCGCCTTACTCCCCACGCCACTGAAAGGTCTCAGGCATTTTTTTGTACTTTTTTCTGGCCCAACCAGACATTGGCGGGCGGAGTTAGTGTAAATAGCCTCTGCCAACAAGGTGTAAATAGACACTGTTTTTTTTATGTCTTATGTTATTAACTATATATAATATTAATATTATATAAAGATAATATGTACAAATTTCAGACCCTCGTCCAGCGAGTTTAAGACATGAATAGCTTAATCTACAGTAGGGACAGACAGGGCCTACTTTCTCTTCCTGTCTCTCCTCTCAGTCACCGTCCGCTGCCTGTCTTTCCTCACCTTCTTCATTCACCTTCTTCTTGTTTCCCTGTCTTTTTTCTTTTTCGGAGCGAGAGGGCCTCCTCTCCGCAATTCTCCGCCTTGCTGAAAGGCGCCATCTGTTCTCCTGCTCAGTGGCGGCACACGACACGAGGGAGCAGATTGAAGCCTGGAGATTGGAATCAAAAGAACACTGAATGGGGATTTTTTTCCCCATCCAGGCTGCAAATCTGACAACTGTTGTTTAGGTTCCACACAGCTGCCACTACAGAGGCACCTCAGCTGATGTGTCTACCGCTGAATTCAATGAATCCACAAGGTTTCTCCTCAGCACAACGTTAAGGATTTGTCCAGTTGTATGTGCCGTAACGTGGCCCCAGAAGACTCTACTAATGGAGGATAACGCTAGATCCTGGCATTGCAAATCCTAATCTAAACAAAACCTAATCTAAAATCTGATTGATTAGCAACTGTAAAATAGCCAGTATAAAGTAGGGTCCAAAAATAGAGATGGACCAAAAATGGCTGGTGGATATTTAAGATGTAGGTGTTCACAAGTAAAGCAATTTGCTTTGCTTGAATTATAATTACATTACATCAACATTTAGGCCTACTATAATTGTTTTGCAACTAATTATCATCTTAGAGCTTCGTTGAAATTACCGTTTAAGTTTTGCATAAACACATAGAAGTGACAAACAAATGATTATATTGAATGCAAAGTTAATAGACTTCCTTATTTATGTTCTTCATTTGAAAAACAAAAGACTTTGTCTATGCTATGTTTTTATTGTCACGATATAAAGATGAAATTTAACAAAAACAGGAGTAAAACAGGTATCTTTACTGGTTATAAAAAAAGTTGAATCTCTATCCTGAGGCCACTAGTAAAAAATGCATTTTTTTTTTTTTTAACACTTTGAGTGTTAACTAAATTAATAAAATAACATGAATTTATTGTATTGTATTGTTTAAACAATTCACAAGCAGAAAACAACAGGAGAATGTGTGCATACAATGGCTATTTTTCAGCTGTGGCTCATCCAATCATATTTATAATACATTATTCTGCTAATATTGAGTGTTAAAACATTTTAAGGTGGCATTTCCAGAAAATATGAGAACATTGTGCTTCACTAATCTTAACAATAATTTCAATAATATTCTTAACAATATTCTAGCTAACAACTAACAAAGACATTCTGAGCTCCAAGCAGCAATGTTCCTACACTGATAAAGCCTTCAGAGTCTTTGCTGTCAAGATTTAAGACTGAAATCTGGATCCGTCTGATCTTTTCTTGTCTGCTATTGATGTTTACACTCAGCTCGCATGACATGACAAGGCCTGACACTGCCAAATCCCCTTCAAGATAGCCCGTTCAAACATCCCTGGGGCTCTCTTTGTTCTGGAATACGAAGGGCAGGTTCACATCTCTTCATCGCTGTGAGTTAACGATATCCTCCGAGCTCACCGCCACCGTCCTCGTGTCCCTCGCCGGCACACAGAAGCTCTTTCGTCCCTGAACCAAGCGAGCATCTCCTCTGAGGTCCCATCTCACAGAGCAAATGGCCTAAAAACCGTCTACTAATCGCCTTCACGCCTCCTCTGCGGAGCTCTCTAGACACGCTCCCACATCAAAGAGGCCAGTTCATGTTAATCAGTTTAAAACACATGTTCCTCTAGCAGTTACTCTGTCAGTAGCCACCAGAGCGAACATGGCTAACTCTACACACAACAATGCTAATAACACTTTAATTACACGTTAATTAACGTGTATCCTTTCTGAGCTTGTTACTTGTGGCAGCAATCGGTCTGTTCTGTATCAAACATGAGAACAAAATAATCAAGAAATCCTTTACAATCCTCTTAAAAACTCAAAAGTTTACTTTTGCTGGTGGAGAGAGCGAGCTAAGCCTGCAAATGTAAGCAGCTCATTAGTGCTGCATGTGGCTAGCCTGCGGCGTGGATGCGCGAGGATGGCACCATACCCATACCCATGGCGCCTCTGTGCATTGAGGGCCTGGCCTAATAAAATGCTAAAATACACCCTGCAGAAAGATGCGCACAGTTGATCATGTGGTTCTAATGCACCACTTCCATATAAAAGGCGTGTGGAAAAGTAAAACTTTTCTCTCAGTAGGGAGTTATGATGAAAGATGAACAGATAAACTTTAACCAGGGACCCTCATGTCGGTGTAATGCAGGATGTCATCATCATTAACCCTCATGTCGTTCCAAACGACTTTCCTTCATCTTCAGAACACAAATGAAGATGTTTTTAATGAAATCTCAGTGATTTCTGTCCCTCCATTGACAGCTGCGCAACTACCACTTTGACGCATCAAAAAGTTAAATAAAAGAGATGAATTGAGTGGTTTAGTTCAAATTTTCTGAAGAGACACGATCGCTTTTTATGATGAACAGATCGAAATTATGCTTTTATTCACATATAAACATTGATCAGTGAACATATAAACAGAAGCTCAAGTGAACCTGCTTGATGAGCGAGAACAAACCTCTTGTGAAAGCTCAAAAGTGCGAGATTGAGGAGAATGAACCTCTTTGTTTCTTTCGGAAGCTCAAACATGCTGCGTAACACGAGAGTGAACCTCATTGGTTCTTGCTGAAGTTCAAACGTGCTGCGTAACACACGAGAATGAACCTCACTGGTTCTTGCTTGAGCTTCTGTTTACCACAACTGATGTGTGAGTTGATCAATGTTTATATGTGAATAAAAGACTAAATTAAATCTGTTCATCATATAAAGCGATCGTGTCTCTTCAGAAAATTTGGACTAAACCGCTCAATTCATATGGATTATATTTTCGACCTTTTTATGAACTTTTTGAAGCTTCAAAGTGGTAGTTGCGTAGCTGTCTATGGAGGCACAGAAAGCTCTCAGAGTAAAAAGTAAACACTTTTTTTTTTTTTTTTTTTTTTTTTTTTAAAAACAAGAGATAGTAAGATTTTCTCATTTTTGTATTTTTGAAGCGAAAACTTTTTAAAGAAACCTGTTAAAAATCAATATGGACTGTAAGACTCAAAGACACTGCAGGTGTTAAACTGCAACACCCTGAAATCTGTTACCTGAATATTTTTAGCTAAAATTAACAGCAAATGAGTTTAGAGTGGTTTGACTTTTGAATATAATAAATTTTTGACTAATAAACTGTGTTCACACTTCTCTCAAGTTCAAGAAATTTGTGATTTACTGAAGAAAGTAATGCAGGTTTGAATGACAGTGACAGTGGGGACATGACATAATTTTTTTGATAACTTATTCTTAAAAAAAAAAAAAAAATCTACCTTATTGGGATTTATAAAAATACATTGTTTAAATAAAAGTAAAGTTAAGTGGGCATGATTGATTGGATTTTAGTCACATTATAATAAAAAGGATAAAAATGAGAAAACTACTATTTTTAATAATTGAAAAAAGATTTAGGTAATGATGACATATGACGCCTTTTAAGTATACAAAAAAAATTGTCATGGAGAACAAAGTATTATTTTCTTTCCTTCTAAATGTAATTGAGTTAAAGAACAAGTATTCAGTTGGTGGCGCAGTGGTTCTCAGCTGGTTCTGGACATCCAACTCAAACAACAAAATTGTCCTAACAATTAAAACAATGAAATGTATCAATATTAGCATAAACTGCGAAGATCCAAGAATAGATAAAATGATTCACATTTGTATTAATTCACAAAATTACATACATTGTAGGTTGAATTGCAAAATTGACAAGAATGGGCTCCAAATGTCTCTCGAATTCCAGTGGTTTCATACTCTTAGCCAGTAATTCACAGCACAAAACAAACTGCATTGGCACAAATCATGTGTATGTACTTTTGTTCAGTTTTTGAGGATGAGGGGAACTGCCCATGTTGGCATATGGCTATTTTGGCTAGCTTGTACCAAGTCACAGAAGAATTTGGGTCAAAATAGAAATTAACATCAACAACAAAAGATGTTTTCTCCTTCCATTTTCAACTTCCTCTCCTATTTATTTTACTATCCTAACTATGCACAATTATATCTATGCACTCATAAAAATGATTTTTTTGATGCTGTTCACTTTATTTAAACAACTTATTTTGATTCAACACCATTGTATTAGGTTTCTGGTTCAAATTTAATTGCTTCATGTTAAATTGACTTGAAACGATTACTTTTTGACTTAACTTGATGTTTTCATATTAAAATAACATGTTTCAATCAAGTAAACTCAACCAGGACTCAATCAAACAGGATTTTTTACTTCCCATCATGCTTTGCAAAGGGGCTGATCTGGGAGAGTAAATGTTGAAATAAAGTGTTATTTTAAGCAGTTTTTAGCAAGATGAGAAAATGGAGAGACTTTTAAATGTTTACTTTCTATTATGTTAGTATTTAAAAGTTCCTGTTATGTTAATAGTTTTGGGGTTACCATTGTGTTGAAGTGTTGAGCTTGTGCTTGGGTTGAGGACCTGCTAACAAAAATTGGTGGCAATGGAGCTACGATCAACTTAGGCTTACGATGAAACGCAGCCCTGGATGAAACCAGTATCATTTCTAGACTGCTAACACAGAACATCACATCACATCACAAAAGTTATGTAAATCACAAGACTAAACAAGAAGCAATAATTGTAGGATTATTTGTATAATTTAATTAATATGAAAACTAAAACCATTCATTCAAGTTAAATGAACACAATTGATTCTAGTTTGTTTAACATGGTTGATTCTATTGGGTTTTACTTGTTTCAATCATGTGGAACCACTGTCCATGATTGAATTGAGTTGGTTGGACTTAACTATTTTACATAGATTCTTCCAGAATATTACAAGGATATTGCATAGATTAAAAATAAACCTTTAATATTGATAAAAACTAAGTTGGTTGTGTGGAACCACTGTCCATAATTGACTTGAGTTAGTTTAAAGTATCATTTTCATTTCTAGCATTTATCATTTCTTTCCTGCTTTTGATAAGAACAAACTTGCGACCAAAACCTCAATGGTGCCCAGGACCACCAACTGTTAACCATAAAGATGTACACACTTCAAAATCTCCCTGTGCACATCCACAGATGCTTCTTTTTCTAAGCAGCAGGCCTTATGGCACTACGGCTAAATGCTAATTTTGCAATATCCTGACGTTTTAAGACTGCATTTCTCTCTAAAGCTCAGTACAAGACCAATCTTTGCCAGCTCGAGCTGTTGCCATGGTTTACGATTAGCTAGGGATGAAGTATTGATCCATTCTCTACACATTTGCTGAGACCACCATCCAAGAAAAATGCAAAAGTGTACTCAAACTGCTTTCATGAAAGCAAAGAACGCACATAATAGAATTCACACACAATGGCACATTATCACGGAGAACTATTGTATATAAATGATTGATACGAATTGTTTTGCCATTAATGGAATGGGGTAATGAGCCATTTCTGTGACTATTTCTGTCTCAAACATAACACAAATCAGTCACAAAACAAATCTGTGTGAAATAAATGCATGAAACGCGAGGGGATGAGAAAGACCCTCCTGCTGCGTTAGTTTACACAGTACGTGGGTTGCTAATGGTCTAAATATCAAATGCACAAAAGAGGGATAATATAACAAACAGCATCTCCATTAGATTCTGAGTGACATATCTCTGCCGCAAAGCCTTAATTTAGCAATAAGCTCCAACCTAACCTGCTTGGATACTTCAGCCAATAAGTCATATCATGGTGAAAATAAAAAATATATATCATATCATATATCATTACAATAATGACACAGCCTCTACAGACTAATTTATTGGAGAGCCACAGCCCACATTCTCATTTGTTGTCCCTTTTCTAAACCAGAAAGGCCTGCATTTGATTTATGTGTTGTTCCTGTTGGGTTCTCTCTTAGACCTAGTAATGAGAAGTAGAGCAACAGCTCATTACAGATACTTCGACCGGCAAACTTTTGCACTGATGAGGTTCGGCTGAGGCCTTGTTTTCCAGTCAGCACAACTGCTGACTATAAGCGCACCTGAGAAGCCCCAAGTCCAAATCGGACAGTCGTTAGTATGGCATGAACCTTACAAAACCATTCGCTACCATCTCATGCAGTGTTGTTTTCACAGTCCTTCATGTGGACATACCCTCGCAAAAGAGTTTCAACAACCCCATCTCATCCAGAATATGCAATAATTGGTACAAAATGGCAAATTAATAAGAAATCGTACCAGTTGGGTAGTACAAAAACGAAAAACACAAGCCTAAATCTAAGGTTATGTTTACACAACCCTTTTTGACTAAAAACTGAAAACTTTTATGCTTTTTGGAGAGTCCTTTTGAATGACAACGGCATTCTGGGGGCCTGAAAATGCAAACCTTTAAAAACAGATTTCAAAGTGAAAACAATACCGTTATCGTCTCTGTGTAAACTACAAATGCGAATTTGTGAAAGCGGTGACGTCATGGGCATGCGTATTATGTATTCGGTCTTTAGGTATGTAGTGTTTCTTTACAAAGTGACATCGCCATCTACTGGCCAGGCATGAATAATACAGCGTTTTTAGTCGTTTTCGCGGATCCGTGTGAACGGGGATCGTTTTGATAAAGTTGTCGTCTGTACGCGAAAAACACAAGGGAAAAAACTTTACTTACTTTACTGTAAACAAAGATTGTTTGAAATTGTAAAAAAAGATTATAGGAGTATGTTTAGAAAATACTTTCAGTTTTCTATTTCAAATTTTTAGTTTTAATTCAATGAGTTACTTGTAATTTCTTTAATTGTTTGTGAAATTTACTAGCAATATTTGAGAAATTTTTTTCCACACCAAAATTTTTTACAGTACAGTAGGGAAAAAAAATTGTTTTCGGACAATCCAAATCCTACGATATTGTACAGTTTTCCCACCTCATACAAATTATTAAAAGTTTTAATGAGAGTTTGTTGATATCGTAAAGAATTTATAGTTTCCCAATGGTGAACACAACTCCCGTTTGGTCATTTACGTGCACGTTACACAGTTACGACTCTTCTGTCTTCCCGAAAAGCGATGACAAAGAACGAAAAAGCCAAAACATACAGGTTTCCTTTACTATAGGTCAGCATGCTCTTTCAATCCCATCCTCTGTGAATGCAGTCCGTATGGGGTCAAACCTGTAAAAAAAGCAAGTCATCCATACAGCTGCGATAAGGCTGCTGGTGAGATGGTGACAGCAGTGTTTTGTGAGAACCTCTGAGGGAAAGAAAAGGCTAAATTCAAGGCAAAACCCTCCTGACTGACACCAAGTAGACAGTGGCATTTCAGTACCTCTACGTCCTTAAAAAGGCAAGCTCGGGGCTGCTTTTTAATGGGCAATAGACTCAAGGTTGTTCTGTAACAGAGACTTTTAGATACTTTTAGAGACACACATATGCAGGTTGGAGCTAAATGACTCCTTTTCAGACTCATTATGAGCTTTAATTCAGCGATTAGGAGCATGATAGAGTCTGTTAACATCAAGAGCATCAGCTTAGCTTCAAATAGCTTGTCGAGTGTGTTCTATGTACAGCAACTCGGTCTACCTGATGGACATCTAGGTAACGTCCCAGGGCAGCTATTTTTCAGTAATTGAGGGGCTGTTTACACGACACCGTTTTCAACTAAAAACATAAAACTTTTTATGCGTTTTTGGCCGTTCATTTATTTTAATTTATTTTTTTTACACTACAACGGCGTTTTGGGTGCCTGAAAACGCAAACTTTTGAAAACGGATTTCAAAGTGCACGTTTTTGAAAACGTTCTCCAGGTAAACAACAAAAACGCAAACCTGTGAAAACAATGACGTCATGCACATGCGTATTACATGTTCAGTTTATAGTGTTTCATCGCCATCTAATGGCTTGACAGCAGAATACAGCATTTTTAGTTGTTTTCGCGGATCCGTGTGAATAGGGTTCATTTTGACAATGGTGTCGTCTGTACACGGAAAACTGAAAAGGAAAACTTCTCTGTTTTAAGCATATCGTTGTCATGTAAATGTACCCTAAGTCACCATGAAATCGAAACTTCTTTTATATGGAATATTGCAGTATTTATTATGATTTATCTGTGCACATCTTTTTTTTGTGCCCTGTAATCTTTAATCAAAATAACTTCCCCTCCCTCTTGCAGCGACATCTTTTCTCTTCTCTGATGATGCGTTCACTGGCGTGAGGGTGGGGCAACCTGTCACTCACATGAGATCGACCAATAGCAAACCACAACCATCCAATCAATTCCCCATGGACAAAATCAAGCCCCGCCCTACATTTTTTCTTGTTCGAGAAGCAGTTTCACTCAGATATGTCACAAGAGGGAAGAAAAGATGATAAAAACTTCTGTTTCATGCCAGTTATAAGTACTTCTGTCTTATTCTGTCAACTTCATATATAGAAACGTCAATATCTGGTTGGCCTTGCAGAACTTCTGCGAATAGGGAAAAATCAATTTATGCTTGGAAACAAATTGAAATGACCAGGATACTTGATAAAAATAAATAATTGTATGATTACAGTTGGTTCGTTAGCTTAAATAGGTTGGTCCAGCTTTTGTGCAATTTAGAGCAACAATTCTCAACAAATCAATTGGTTCTTTTAACTGAAAGACGGAACTTTGTTTCTGCCATTTTACTAATTTTCCTGTGAGTGGCTTGTATCCTTTTTCTGTCTCATTCTAGATGTAACTGTTGAATATTACATGCACAGCCATTAGCAGATCAATAGAACATATGTCCATCAACTGTCATGTCACTGTCGATAAAATTACTACTGAAAAAATGATAGCAATTTAGTGGAAGATATTGGACAGTCATTGCTGACAATGCTATCTTCTGATTATTCATGAGGTTGCATGCTAATCATATTAACTCTGACAATCATTTCTCTCTAACAGCAGAGAGGCAGAAAGTAATACATTTGTTTTCATTATTACTGTTGCTGAAAGGCACTTCATCATTAACATTCATTCTGGGAGACGGGGAAGCAAATCTAATAAAGCTTATGTTTCTCTTTCTTTGTTTACTTTTTTTAAAACATAGTTATTTATTCCTAGAGTGGATAATTGGTATATTTTCCTTCTAGAATATAGATTTTGTGGCAGAAGATTGTTTGAAGCATTTGTATGATTGTACTTCTTATAGGGTTAGTTCACCCAAAAATGAAAAATTCTGTCATTAATTACTCACCCTCATGTCGTTCTACACCCGTAAGACACAAATTAAGATATTTTTGATAAAATCCGATGGCTCAGTGAGGCCTGCATTGACAGCAAGATAATTAACACTTTCAATGCCCAGAAAGCTACTAAAGACATATTTAAAACAGTTCATGTGACTACAGTGGTTCAACCTTAATGTTATAAAGTGACAAGAATACTTATTATTCGCCAAAAAATAAAAAAATAAAAATAAAAATAAAAATAACGACTTTATTCAACAATATCTAGTGATGAGTGATTTCAAAACACACTGCTTCATGAAGCTTCGAAGCTTTACGAATATTTTGTTTCGAATCAGTGGTTCGGAGCGTGTATCAAACTGCCAAAGTCACATGATTTCAGTAAACGAGGCTTTGTTACGTCATAAGTGTTTCAAAACTTCGATGGTTCACCAATGGGGGGTGTGACTTTGGCAGTTTGATACACGCTCCTAACCACTGATTCAAAACAAAAGATTCGTAAAGCTTCGAAGCTTCATAAAGCAGTGTTTTGAAATCACTCATCACTAGATATTGTTGAATAAAGTCGTTATTTATTCATTTATTTATTTATTTTTTTTGGCGCACAAAAAGTATTCTCGTCGCTTCATAGCATTAAGGTTGAACCACTGTAGTCACATGAACTGTTTTAGTACCTTTCTGGGCATCTGAAAGTGTAAATTATCTTGCTGTCAATGGAGGCCTCACTGAGCCATCGGATTTCATCAAAATTATCTTAATTTGTGTTCCGAAGATGAACGGGTGTGGAACGACATGAGGGTGAGTAATTAATAACAGAAATTTCATTTTTGGGTGAACTACCCCTTTAAAACTTGAAGTCTAGTGAGAAATAATTTGGAAACTTTATTATTATCATTACTCATTTTCAAACGCCTATTTTGTTTGTTTGTTTTCCTTTGTAGGCCCACTTTGAACCTTAAAATTTTAAATTCATCAAGATATTAATGAATATAAATAATTTAATATTTACAACTATGATCATCTAAATCAAAACAAAGACAATGGTTAGCCTACTATGGTAAATATTCATAAGGAAAGTTTTCTTGTACTTGTAACCCATAAATATTTCCAAAAACTGCTTCACAGAGGATGGATTCCTATTAGTTTCTCCTAATGTTTAATCCTCCTCCTCTTCTTGCTGTATTAAGGACTTTTGCAATGCCAGTGTCTCATTTAACTCGCTCACTAGGGTTTTGGGATGGTATGCATGTCCAATAAGCAATATAGAATAAATTTAACTGGATTGAATTGCATGTGCTTATATATAATGTGCTCTTTCAGCCAAACAAGCCAAGACGAAATGCCAAGCTTAATATCATAGAACAAATGCAATTCATTTGATTGAAATTAGAGTGTCATGTAATGCAATTTCTGGCTTGTTTTCAATTGTGTGCAGTAATGCGTAGAAATGAAACACTATTGTCTTTGGTTATAGCCACAGTGACGCTTAAGGCAAAGCCTGTTTAATAACTCCAGCTAAGCTGGGAAACCAAAAATGTGATGTAGTATGATCAAATAAATGCCATTACATTTTATTACTTGTGGCTTTTATGCATTGTTCCATATCTGTTATTTCACTCTGGGGTCTGACTCATACTTCATATCATATTTTTGCGTAACGCTTCATGTACGAGGGTTGATGACACACATTTTGATGTCAGTCAGATAAGTGTTAATTACAGTAATTTGAGCATGCATAATAAATCTGTCATTTTGATATGCAGAAACCTATTACACAGATTTCCAGTTAAAGGTAAGGGGTAAAAAAGATTGAAAAATCCTTGATATGACGTCTAATTTCCGGCCAAGACATATGGATCTGAATGGACAGAAAAACGAACAAACTGCAAGGCTAAAGTCACGTAACGTCCAAATGCACGCATCCCCAGTGGATTATTTAGCGGCTAGCAATAAAAACGCATTAGACTAATGTAAGAGAATGTGGCATTTTGGCTTTATGATTCAGCAAACTGCTGTGGTTTGTGATTAGCGGCAGTGGTGGTAGCGTGGTCCCAGTGCTCAGGAAGCTCTCGGGGCTCTGATGGAACGTTAGTGAAAGCCGTCTGCACTGTCAAAACCTAACGCTTATGGAGCGCAGCAGATAACAGGCCCGCATTGTCCACCAGGGTCTTTAGAGTCTCAGAATGAGCTGTCAAATGAGGCAGCACTAACTCTGCTAATCCGCCATCTGAGGAAAAGCCTCCGCCAAAAGGAGTAAACAAATAAATAAAAACATTAAAAAAGAACCACGAGTGTGATTAATCGAGTCGAAAGTCGCCGGCACTCGGGTGTCTGCTTTGAAGTAATGTTTGCGCTCTCACGCAAGCATGACCACTTTTTAGCACTCGTCAACAGTCAACTCGGGAATCAGCAGAAAACAAAAACGCTGAATTCTAGCAGCGCTCACTTTTTTCTCATCTCTTTTTACGCATACAAACAGCCGTTAAGATGTTGATAGCTACATGAAAGGAGAAATGTTTTGCAGTTAATTATAACAAAGATTGCTACAAAGAGATGTGTTTATAACAGCGTGCTTTGATGTGATAGCTGCGATGCCATTTAATTCAAAGCAACAAAAAATGCACCTCAAACGAGAAAGATGTTGATAACATATTGTTCAAAGCAAAATGCAGCTGCAGTCCTAATGTCTAAAAATAAAACTTGATTTTTTCTTTGGTGGAAATTGGTGGAGTGGTGCTTGCTGTGCAAAAATAGCATCCTAGTGATGATAGTAGGGTGTTAAGAGTCAAAGCTGAAAAGAAAAAAAAGAAAAAGAAAAAAAAACAGCTTAAAGGGATAGTTCACCCAAAATTGAAAATTCTGTCATCATTTACTCACCCTCAAGTAGTTCCAAACCTGTGTGAATTTCTTTGTTCTGCTGAACACAAAGGAAGATATTTGGAAGAATGTCAGTAACTAAACGCATCTTGCCCCCCATTTACTACCACAGTATTTATTTTTCCTACTATGGTAGTAAATGGGGGGCGAGATCTGTTTGGTTACTGACATTCTTCCAAATATCTTCCTTTGTGTTCAACAAAAGAAAGAAATTCATACAGGTTTGGAACAACTTGAGAGTGAGAATTTTCATTTTTGGGTGAACTATCCCTTTAAAAAGACTGGTCTGTTTGCTGGTTTTAGAATGGTTTTGAGGACTTTTCAGCTGGTCAGACTGGAAGACCAGCTGGCCCACAAGCTAAACCAACTAAAGACCAGCTTGGCCAGGATAAGAGACCAGCTAAGACCAGCTAAAACCAGCAAAAACCACTTTAAAGCCCCTTTTTTGGGGTAGGACATGGCAGCTGGTATGATTTCTTAGCATTTTGCTATGCAAAGGCTATAGAGCTTTGGCTTGGTTTCTAGGGATGCTTGGTGGGTGCTTACAGTATCTCAATAGGATTTTCCCATTTTAGCATCTGCTAGCTGATCAAGTAATGCAACTACATTGTTAAATTTGTAATTAGTAGCTAGTAATGAATTCCTTTTTTAGAGTAACTTACCCAACACTGCTACCAAAGTTTAATACTTAACATTAGAGCAGTGGTTGGGAAGGTTATCAATCTCACAATCCCACAAAACCAGTCACAAGGGTCATTTTTTTTTAAATTGAGTGAGATTTATACATCATCTGAAAGCTGAATAAATAAGCTTTCCATTGATGTATGGTTTGTTAGGATAGGACAATATTTGGACGGTAAATCTGGAATCTGAGGGTTTGAAAAAAATCAAAATATTGAGAAAATCACCTTTAAAGTTGTCCAAATGAAGTCCTTAGCAATGCATATCCACTCACAAAAATATTTTTTTGATATATTGATAAATTGTTTTATTATTAAAACAATTTCAATTATTATATTTAATATTGATTTTCATGTTATTTATTAAAATATTTTTTTCTCAATAACTTATTTTATTCAACAACATACAATTCTTGAAAGTTCTGCTATCACAAAGTTAATTGTTAATTTAACAATATTGACACTCCCAGGTTCAGTTAAAATAATATCATAATTAATATTTCATATTTCCAAAAAGAAAGGCAAAATAAAGTTTGCATTTCCAAAGAAGATCCTCAGCTGTTATTAAAAGAAAAGGTCAGGACTAAAAATGGCACATTATTGAGTAAGACTGCAAACCTTTGCCGTACCGATACTAACATGAAATACACATTAATATTAAAGCTGAAATTCAAATCAGTTCACGAGTGCAAAAAATAGCATGCAATTTATTAACAGTCACATTTGCACCTCGCATAACGCTCATGAAGTCACGGCCAAAAGTTTGCAAACACCTTATTTTGTTTGGGTTCTAATAAATATTCTCACTTACGTTTATTTGTCTTTCACACTACACTTCATAAAAGTGTTAGCATGTGAATTGCTTCATTGAAAAAACTCTGAAACTAAGACATTATTACACCATTTAAAGAGCTAAAGTTGTGATCTCAATAGCCCACAAAATATTATTAGGTTCAACCTCAGGTTGGGTTAACATGACCAGAGTTATTTTAGTATTATTTATACAGTAGTATTACTCATATTTAGAATTAGCTTTTATTTTTATATTTTCAGTTTTAGTTTTTTAGTAATTAGTTTATTATTTAGTTATTATACAGTTTATAGTAGTTTTATTTTTGCTCACCAATTTTATTGATTTTTTTTTTTCATATTTCTATTAAGTTTTATTTAATGTCAGTTTTAGTTTGAATAATTTTAGTATTTAGTTATTTTATTTCAGTTAGTTGTTAATGCAAGACTTCTAAGCTTTTCAATTTTTCAAAACAGCAGAAAACACGGCAAAAGTGTAATTGTCTTTTTCTTAGCATTCAAAGCATCTTTTTGTCTGTTCAAGGTCAGGTTCTGTAACCTCATCTCTCTGTGACTGCTATTTCACACCATTGTACGGCGTACTGAAGCCCTCCTGTAAGTGAGGAAATGTCTCATCTGATAGCAGCCTGATTTAACTTCACTTTGTGGGTTTATAATATGGTGGCAGTGCTCAGGGAGAACAGTTCAGAAGACAAGTGAGGTGAGGGAGATATCATGCTCCAAATATGAAGCCTGCTCGTGCTTCCCTTGGGGTCGCAGGAACGGAGGTGCGCCATTAATTTAACCGAACTGAGTGGTTGAAAGAAAATGACTCGCAGATAATCATTTCAAGTTCAATTCGGATGCAAGCGAAAGACATGCGAGTCCAAGTGGGTGAGCAGTTTACTCTGTAATTAGTTTGTCCATTTCTTTTGGTTGTGAACATGAGTTTGTCACATTGAGAGGATAATCAACTCTAAAATCTTCCAACATAGGCTTATTGGAAAAATGTGCCTCTACCAACATTTTTGCAAAACTCCAAAAACGTGCCTTTACTGTACATACAATTCACTGCAGTTTCCAGCTAAAATAAACACTAGAGGCAGTAAAACACCAACAACCTCTAATCATTTTCACACAAATTATGATTACAGGGCTCATTGCTGACTTATTTTTGCGCAGTTTCCGAATCCCACTCGAGTAGTACCGGAGGATTAACATTGGTGCCATGACCCAGATGGGAGTTAGGTTTGGAGGCCAGCTAGTAAGAGTTGTGCAAGTAAATCTTACTCCCTTCAAGGTAATAACATACAATGTTATGACCTCAAAACACTTTTACCATAGTACATGATGTGTAAACTACTACATTTTGACATTTGTATCACATAACTAGCTCCATATCTAGCTCAGTGTCTCACCTGGTACATCACTACACCGTAAAATACTCAATAAATGAGTTCAGACTTGTATAAGCGAGCTGAAAAGGCATGGTTGCTTCAACAAATGCGTTTTGTATTAAAAACGCAGCTTAAAACAGCCTAATGAGGTTAGCATGCTGGTTTTGAAGGGGTTTGGGAACTTATCGGTTGGTTAGTGTAACCCCTCTGGTTCTACTCGCACCGCTCTGAGTGGGATTCAAACCAGCATTTCTAGCATGGGAGGTGGGCACTCCAACAAGGACACTCTAGTGTCAGTTGCTAGCGCAACTCTTGAGGCCAAGGGAGTATGGTTTACTTGCACAGCTATTACTAGCGGGTTCTCTTACACTCACCCCCCTAAACCTCACTCACATCCGGGTCACGGCACCAATGTTACCCCTCCGGTTCTACTCACACCTCTCCAAACAGGATTCGAACCGGTGTTTCCGGCATGGGAGGCGGGTGCGCTAACAAGGCACTAAAGACCGCAGCTTCTAGGGTCAGTTGCTATTGCACCTCTTGAGGTCAAGGGAGTGAGGTTTACTTGCACAGCTTTTACTAGCTGGCCTCCGTTACATTCACCCCCCTAAACCTCACTCCCATCCGGGTCACGGCACCAATGTTACCCCTCCGGTTCTACTCGCACCTCTCCAAACAAGATTCGAACTGCCATTTCTGGCATGCTAACAAGGCACTAAAGACTGCAGCACTAACAAGGACGCTAAAGACCGCAGCCTCTAGCGTCAGTTGCTATTGCACCTCTTGAGGCCAGTGGAGTGAGGTTTACTCGAACAACTCTTACTAGCTGGCCTCCGTTACACTCACCCCCCTAAACCTCACTCCCATCCGGGTCACGGCACCAATGTTACCCCTCCGGTTCTACTCGCACCTCTCCAAACAAGATTCGAACTGCCATTTCTGGCATGCTAACAAGGCACTAAAGACTGCAGCACTAACAAGGACGCTAAAGACCGCAGCCTCTAGCGTCAGTTGCTATTGCACCTCTTGAGGCCAGTGGAGTGAGGTTTACTCGAACAACTCTTACTAGCTGGCCTCCGTTACACTCACCCCCCTAAACCTCACTCCCATCTGGGTCACGGCACCAATGTTACCCCTCCGGTTTTTCTTGTACCGCTCCAAGTGGGATTCAAACTGGTATCTCTGTTAGTAAGGATGCTAAAGACCGCAGCCTCTAACGTCAGTCACTAACGCTTTACTAGCTGGCCTCCTTACGTTACGACGGGATACTAGTAGACAAACCAGCTAAACTAGCTAAGAACTTGTTTTTTTTCCTCAGGCCTTTTATAAGCTGAATGGCCATCTTTGAAAATATGTTGGTCTGTACATTCTTTGGTAATACCATGGTAATTTGATGTTTATGCATATAAAAAAGGATTACCTTTTTCACATGCAAGAGCATTTATGTGGTACTCTAAGGTAAATTAAAATAGCACTTTCTTTTAAAGTGTGTTGGATGGGCACAGTCATCATCTTCCAAGATCAATATCACCATGACATCCAAGACTAATTTACAACAAAATTAAAAAAAAAAAAAAAAAAACACCGAAGATAAACAATATACCCCCCTTTCTGCCAACCAAGCACGCTGTGCAAACCGTAATTATCAAGTCTGTGACAGATGCCCAATGGAGCAGCATACACACTATTAGCCAGATTGAAGCTGAGCATATTTTTTCGAAATGAGACAGATTTCATCATTAAATGCCCAAAATGAAAGTCAAAAACTCATATGCTATGAAGATACAGAAGTAACTTTAACTGCTTGTCTGCTGATCTGAAAGTTACAGTGAGGCTCTACTATAGTAGCACATTTGTCTCATTGTCAACATCCCCAATTACAGCAACACTGATCATTCCCCATGAGCCCCTCTTAACCTCAATCTTTCAGCAGTTCAAAAGCAGTTCAAAGTTTCCGGCGAGTTCTAAACCTCAGAAGTGACATCTTATACAGCCTCTGCAAAGAACCAATGCAGAGGCAGTTTCAGTCAAATTAACCAATTATAGCTTCCCTGCTTCAAACAAAAATAAGGGATTGTAGATCATGCCGTGTGTGTACATCAAACTTCTTTTCGGATCTTCTGATCCCTCTCGCCCTTCAAGTTCGTGCTGCCATTTTCAAAGTACAACTGTCAATTTAGGCTATACAAACAACTGCAAGAAGTCACGTAAAGCAAGAAACAAAGGCGGAAACGCTAATACAACGCTCCCAGGGTTCAGATTCTATTTCCCAATAGCTCAACATGTGTGCCGAGCCCCGTAACAGGCATTTACAGACGATCACATGGGAATATTATCAGTTATATGGGTCCCAGGGAAAAATGCTGATGGATGGCACCAGCTTAATCATGCATTAAAAATACGTTAATGCCTCTAAGAAAATCATGCCATTGTTCATTTTTCACCTCGCGGTACATTTCGTGACTTTTAAACCTTTATTATCATGACATTTTTTTTTAACAATAGACTCAATAGACAAGATGCACTGGTCTGTAATGACAATTCTGGGGGAAACTAAGTATGGAATATTTGAGTAATATATATAGATATTATTAATATATTTATTAGATATTATATATAGATATAGATATTCGACTAACTAGTTGTTTTAACTAAACACTACCATTCAAAATTTGGGGGTCAATAATATAGCAGCAAAAACAACTATTTAAATGGTATTCATTTTCACAATATTAGTGTTTTCAAATAAATTCAGCCTTGGTGAGTATAAGAGACTTTTTTCAAAAACATAAAAAAAAAACAAATTAAAAAAAAAAAAAAACTTTTCAATGGTATGTATAGGTGTTCATGGACTTCTATGCCAAAGGGGTTGATTTTCATAAAAAAATAAAATAAATTAATTAAAAAATAAATAAATTAGACATTCCAGCTTTTTTCTTTTAATTAATATCAATGTCATATTAAATCGGTCATGGAAATTTTTTATTATTTTTTTAATCATGCCTTTACAAATGCTGTTTATGCATACACTTCACTGTTTTACCTTTGTCCCAGAGCCAGACTTTTATAAAATATGAAAATCCATTATAAAAATATGGATTACTATGTTTAAAACTTGATAATCAAAACAAAGTGAAATAAAAATTAACCATTTAAATATTGTTTGTGTGAAAATTAGATTTTTTTTTTAATATTAAAAACATCATTATTATGACTTTCAGAGGTAAATATTAAGAATAAGATTACATTATTATAATAACAACAACGTTATAACTATATCCTCCTACCCTAATTGTTATTGGTCTTTTAGCAGATAGTTTCTCAGCCAAAGCAGAATAAGGCACATTTATTAAAAGGAGAAGGATGTGGAGCAAAAGGGGTCAAGGGCTTTGCTCCTGGGCACATCGGTGTTATCAAATCCCAGTAATTTCCCCTTTAAGCGAACCACCCTTTCCAGGAGTTGAAATGTTAATTTTCAGATTTCTATCACAGATATTCAACCACTACGCCACCCCATCACCTTCAAAAATGCGCCATTGAAGAAATCGATTGAGTATGTCATTAAGATCAGCCCTAGATTGTAAACAAGTTTAGATATGACTATCACAGCCATTTTGAGCTGGTGAACGTCCATTTATTTGTGTTCGATTTACACTAACGACCCGAACTTTGGATGCCACGTATTATGTTACCATGTGATGTGGCCGTTGCTGAAAATATCCTGCTGATCAATGCAACCTCAGCTTTCCCTGTCGCCCATGTCGAACCGAATCACACACTGAACATAAATAGTTCACAGTTTGATAAAAGTGAAACTGCACATTGGTGTCTTTTTTGAAGCTCTATTCAGCCCTATTCAGTGTAATTGCATGGAAAAGAGCAACCAGCATATTCTTCAAAATATCTCTTTTTGTGTTTCATGCTAAAAAGAAAGTCATACAGGCTTGGAATGTCATAAGGGTACATTTTGGCTTAACTAACGCTTTAAATATGTGAATTTTTGAGTTGAAAAAATACCCATAAAGCTCAGCCTGCGAAGGGTCTGTGGGCTTCGACACAGTTCGCACGATGCCCCGAGCAGCCCTTATGTCTAGAACAAGGCTCGGCTTCCTGCTAAAAGATCAGCCTGTGCCCGATCAAAATGACTCAGCAATGGGCCTGACTGTTAGCGCCTAAGGAAAGCTGCTCAGACATGAGGGTCAGTCTAAGCAGGTTGTACAAACACACACACACACACACACACACACACACACACACGATTCCACAATCTATTTGCCCAAGATCTGTGCTACATGACAATGGATTATGCTATATCTAATGAACGTACCGTTGCCGAGATAAACAACACCAGTCTGAATGTTAAACAGCGGAAAATGAAAGCTAATTGCTAAATGAATCTGAGTGATTCTGAAATTCTCTTTATGTACCAAGACGTTCCTCTGATATTTTTAATCTAATGAGCTCTAAAAGCAATGGCAACATGAAATTAGGAAAGCATTATTTATTTATTTACTTAATTGAATCTCAATCTGAACTAATGCTTTACAATGACTTCACTTCACAAATGGCGAAATCTCTTACATAAAAGTATTGTAATGTTGTATCCGAGGGTAAATGAATATTGAACAGTTACAACATTCAAAAATACCATAATATTACCAGTGTTGTTAAAGGGATAGTTCACCCAAAAATAAAAATTCTGTCATCATTTACTCACCCTCAATCTGTTCCAAATATGTATGAATTTCTTTCTTCTGCTGATGAGTTGATGGGCTCCATTGGCTTCCATAGTATTTTTTTTTTCTTTTTTCCATACTATGGAAGTAAACGGGGTCCATCAACTGTTTGATTACCCATATTCTTCAAAATATCTTCTTTTGTGTTCAGCAGAAGAAAGAAATTCAAGATTTAAGGTACTAAAATGACTAAAACTAAAAATGAAGTAAAAATAAATTACAGTTAAATAGAACTATTTTTTAAAAAATGGCAAAAGCACACAAAATTACTAAAACAAAAATTTAAAATGAAAGTAATAAAAGCTATTATGAATAAATACCAAATAATACTACAATAACACTGAATATTACCATATTACATATCCAAAAACCTAAAAACTTACATTTTAATTAGTGTCAGTCTAAATTTAAAGTGATAAACACAAGTAAGTTGGATAACTCAATAGATTTCAGTTAACTTGCCATTTAAAATGAACATTACTACACATTACCTCAAAAAACAGTAAACGCAACTGACGTTTCTGCTTGGATGAACAGAATAAAAAGCAATTTTGAATTATGTCTGCTTTACAACAGTCAAACAGATGCCTAAAGCTGCGAATAAAGATATACACGGAGGGCATTTTCTTTTCACAGTCATCAAATCCAGTTTAACGCACATTTGGGTTGGCCTCACCTCAGCGTTTCACGACGTTCAGACAGACATATTCCATTTTCTTTTTAAGTCCATCACTGATGTCTACGCATAAAATGCGATGCAGCACAAAGGAACACCTCTGTCGTTTTAAATAAGAATCTAATAGCTAAAATGACGCAGGCTTCGGTACAAACATACTATTTGTAGGCTTTCAGGGAGACTGTGGAGCAAAAGGCAATTAGTATTTCGCTGCCGGGTCCTTGATGTGTGATTTCTAAAGGCTGTTAGAGGCACTATCAGAGTTTGGCAGTGAATATGCATAAGGTAAATTGTAAACGAGAGCGTGATTAAGACTTAACTAGGCTGCGGATATAAAGAGTGCCAAACTCAAGTGCTTAAATGGTAAAAACCTTAAAGAAAGGCTCGTGATGTAGCTACCGAGGAGGATATCCGCTAAATGGTTAAGGTCCAGACACCAAAGAACATTGCCAGGTGGTCAAAAGAGCCCATGCTCAAGTCTCAGTAACTATGTTTTATGTGCATTTTGGGATATCACATAAACAACAACAAAAAATTGCTGGATGGAATGCCAAGATGCACATAAATTCTAAAAATGTGCATAAAAAAACGTTCAAATGAGTTGAATACATTTTTATCTGATAAGAAGACTACGACAGAAAGTCATTTACCGAATAAATCCCTCGATGAGCAACAAAAAAACTCACATGACTTTGCCTCAGCTGATTTGACTGGACAACTGGACTAACCAGCAGACCAATCGCATTGCACAGCATCTCAAATGCTGGTTTGGTCATTCTGAAAATGCCTGAGCCAAAGTCTGTCATCAGAATGATTTAAATAAAGCCACAGCAGTTTCCCCGATTGCAGCAACTTCCATTTTTATTACAGATATTTTGCGCCAATTTCCCAGGAAGTGACTATTTTTTTCTCTTGAACACGTGCGATGGAAATGCTACTTTATTCGCAAATGTTTTATGTGATATTCCAATTTTTGCGGCAAAGTAAATGCACACCTTTCCTCAAAAAAACAAAAACAAAAAAAACAAAAAACAAACAACAGAAAACGAACAGTAAAATTTACATACCAAAATGTAATGGTAATAGTAACAGTTATGCTTGAAATATATATATATATATATATATATATATGATAAATATGATAAATATATATATATATATATATCACTCTGTACTATTCAATTATCGAAGTTTAAAAGTTAGCAAATATGTAATATACTACAAAAAATATATAATTTACTACAAGTTTACTGACCTTCCATTAAAAACAGTAGCTATATGCTGATGTTTTTTTTTTTTTTGTTTGTTTGTTTGTTTTTTACAAATTCCTCTGAAGTCCGTTAGTCAGCACAACTCAAAGGCCATTCATGAAATATCATTTAACTGCAGTTTTCCAAAAGGTTAATTGTATTTTTCAACTTTAAGAGATGCTTATCCTGGTTTAATAAATGTTTAAGTCCTTAATGCATGAAATAAACAGCTAACATTTACATTTCCAAAAGGAAGTTCATACTTCATATTTCATGCTGAGATTTCCCATCTATTCCTGCAGTTCTCTGGGCCGTTCCTCTTGCGTAATCAGGCCCTGCTCTTGACAAGTTTCACTGTGACACTGTCTCGGTACAATGTGACCTTCCATGTGAGCAAAGACACTCATTGGGCCCTTGGGGACCATTTGGAAGCACCAAGCTTGAGGAGGATGGATTCAGGATGGCTGCCTGCTCTGTTTAGGCCTCTAATCTCATCAGAGAGCATCTGACCTCTACAAGCTCTGACGTATAGACATGCCTTGGAGATTATTACTGAAAAATGCAAAATACATGAGTTTTATTGCAGTTACCATAAGGATAATTCATCAACATCCACTTATGCAAATGCTTGGTTAAGTAACTACAGTGCATGAATAAATAAAGAAAAAAATCATTTATTCATAATCCAAAAATGCCACTTTTCTGGGAACAGAAAAAAAACACTGTATTTTCTAAATAATTAAACATCGCATTGTCAAAGTCGATATTGTGGCTTTATATATGGTCATATTATAAACATTTTACCAAAATCAAGCTCTGGTTTCTGACCAGCGAATTTTTGGAGAATTTGGGACATGCGTGTTTTGTCCGTCATTAAAACAGTAACAGTAAACAGGCAGTAAGTACATCGCATTACATTTTCATCAACTTGCAGGTTATAAAGTTTATTGTAGCTATGTGGGTGCTCAGTTTTTTCTGTCATTTGACCAAAATCTTATTTTATTAAAAGACAAAGTGCTACACACAGGCTATTTATGACAGTATTGGCTATGACTCGACGACAAATGCTAGACTAAAACAATCTTCTACGCTCCAATACATAAAACATTAGACTTTGTATATAAAGTTTTTCTTGAGTAAAGAAAATGCTATAATAATTCAAAGAACCAGTTCTTTATTTAGTCTTGCATTGCAAACAAGCAGAGATGTTCCAAAATATGTGCAGCACTTCATTCAAGCTTGAGGCGAGGCAGAGTTAAAGGGATAGTTCACCCAAAAATGAAAATTATTCCATGATTTACTCACCCTCAAGGTGTATCTTCCTTCAGACGAACACAATCTGAGATATATTTAAAAATATCCCTAGTCATCCAAGGTTTATAATGGTTGTGAATGGCTGCCCAAATTCTAAAGAGGAAAAAAAAAAAAATGCATCCATCCATAAAAAAATGAATCCATATGACTCCAGGAGGTTAATAAAGGTAAAATAATGAGCTTCCGGTGCGACAGCCATACGCATTCGATGTACGTCATGGTGTAGTGTAGAACGTCATGGCTTTGTGTACTACATTGCGGAAGTTAACGCTTTTTGGACGTACGTCGAATGCTTATGGCTGTCGCGCCGGAAGCTCGTTATTTTACTTTATAAAGTATTAAATAAGGATACTTGTCTTACACAAATGCATCGATTCGCTTTACAAGACCTCTGGAGTTGTATGGATTCATTTTTTTATGGATCGATGCATTTTTTTTTTTCTTCAGAATTTGGGCTACCATTCACAACCATTATAAACCTTGGAGGACTAAGGATATTTTTAAATACATCTCCGATTGTGTTTGTCTGAAAGAAGATAGTCATATACACCTAGGATGGCTTGAGGGTGAGTAAATCATGGGATAATTTTCATTTTTGGGTGAACTATCTCTTTAAGAGGTTTTACTTACAGCTTGAGGATCCAGTGGAGTTACAGTGTTTAGTCACAAGCTCTTTTTAACACTTTTCATAGGTTAAATATTTGCAAAATTCACAGACAGACATAAAGGGTGACCAATAGTAATGATTTATGGAGAAAAAAAAAAAAAAAAAGACGAAATATGGAGGTGTCGCCTAACAGCGATCTTATTATTATATCTTATTCTGGTAGAATGAAGCAGAGACTTTCAAGCTTCATACTAGAATTACTGTATTAATAATAAATTACTCTCTATTCACAGCAGAAATATTGTGCATAATCCATCTGTAAATATAACAGAGTACTGAATAAAATCCCAATTTGTGTAAGAAAGGTCACCATATAATGAAATTAAAAATATTAGAAGTGTCAAAGTCATGGCCTAGCAGAAAGTGCTCTTTTGCAGGCAACCTGAGTTTGAATCCAGCATTTGATTTTAAACTTATTTAATTTAAAAAATGGCTTAAATCACAATTTTTAAAAAGGAAATATTTAATTTACACCAATAGTTTTGCTTTTAATACTGATGTTGTTTTGATCCAAATGTGAAGGGGAAAATACCATTGTTCTTAGTTTAGTTTTAAAGCACAAGCATTATAAAAAAACAAACTAGAATGTCACAAAATCTGCCTCTACAAACCACGCATCATTTCCATATCACACATTCAATCTGAACTGACGTGGTGCTAAACTGGAGATGTCCCTCTGTGCCTGGTGACCTAATCCTGCTCTCAGCCGAGCTGTGAAGAGACCGTACACACATTTGAACTCACCGTTTTCTGTATTTTCATGCTCGGTGTCAGTAAGGGTGAGGTTAGAGTTGGCTCTGCTGGAAAGGCAGGAGCTGCGGCCGGATTTGGTGTTGCTACGGCCCCAGAGTCGGACAGCGTGCTCGGGGGACACGATGCCGTCCGTTTCTGTGTCAGCGTCTGATCCCACGCTCACGGAGTAGTCGCGGTGGGGAAGGCCCATTTCTGTCCGATATGCTACCATGTGGGGCGGCACGGGATCTCCGAAGGCCATGTCTCTGAGAGAGAAGTCCGCCCCTGATACAACACACAAGAACACAATGAGAGAAAATACAATCTGTGTTATGCATACAAGAACAGATTGCAACGGTAGGGGTCTGGAAGCATGGATTTTCTCCATCTCATATCATGATTTTTTTTAACAATAACGAAAAAACATTTCTATAAAAACCTACCATGAGCTCCAAGATTGTTAATTGATGATAGAAATGTCTAATGATAATAATAATTAAGTAGTAGTAGTAGTAGTAGCAGCAACAGTAATATTATTAAAAAGACAGTACAAAGTAAATTATTAACTAATTATTAATTACAAGTATAAAAACAATATAATTTAAATGTATTGCAAAATATTACCATACTAGTATATGTAATAAATGAATGTGATGTTTACTTCCAGAACTTGAGTGCTGCGAAATTCCAAGTTCCTAGAAGGAAATTTAAACTGGAATGGCTCCGACATCCAAAGTAAACAGAACGCAGCATAACAAACAAGTTTCAGAGTGAAAAGTTGTTTTTTAAACTACATTTAACTCTTTCCTGCCTTTTTCCTTTTTTGTTTTTTTTTGTCATTTATGAGACAACGCTTCTCCGCCATTGACGGAATTTTCCGTCTTTCCGTGTTTTCACCGTTATACGGTAGGGGGCGCCATTACTCATCTTCTGAAAGAGTAGAGAATCTCTGGATCAAAAAACAGGCAAAAAATTAGCAGAAACAAGCAATTAAAGCATTGCTTATGCACGTTCTAGTCTTTGAAGAAGAAAAAAATGTGATTTTCACAGCTTTTTATTCAAAATGTTGCTTTTTTATGAAACTTACCCACATTTAAGTGTTGATAAAAAAGAATGCATTTTCTTTTTTTTCTTTTTTTTTTTTTTTTTAAAGCAGAGGCTCTGTTCTTCTTTTGATATATTGCATATTCAGATATTCATACAACAAAATATTCTGGGGGCCATTCAATTTTTGTGAAAATTATCAAAAACAACTTAAAAAAAAAAAAAAAAAAAAAAAAAAAAAAAAAAAAAACGCTGATGGGGAAAGAGTATTTTTTATACATTTCAGCATAATTATCATGGGCAAAATACAGTAATTTCAATAGTAATCCACATGATTGTGAATTTTGTGTGAATTTCATTAAAATTCCACATAGATTTCGCAACAGATTCAAACTGGTCACGCAAATTCACTGTGTTGATGAACAGAAAGCTGCTTGGTTTGAAAGAACACGAATGAAGCTTTATAGTACGCATGTGTCGGCCGTTTGTGTTCGCACACACTATCAAAAACGTCTCAGGTTATGTATGTAACCCTGGTTCCCTGAGAAGGGGAACGAGACACTGCGTCGACAATGATACTATGGGGAACGCGTCATTGTTGACACAGCGCTGAAGTGCCACTTTGAAAGGTAACTATGAAAGGCTATGTGTTCGGTTGTAAGTGTACTCCAAGTGTTTGCACCAAAACTGAAGTACGGAAATATGCAATATATGAAACTAGCTGATATTTAATCAAATTGGAAAACCTAATGAAAATTTTATTCAAAACGGAACACTCAAACCCACAACCTCAATAAACATCACATTCAGAGTGTGCTCATGACTGATGGAGGCCAAAGGTACGAGAAAAAGGAAGCAGTTTAGACAGAGCTAACAGTAAATTACAGATTTATGCCTGAGAGTGAGCGTAATAATAGTTAGCGTGCCTGAGAGCAACAATGCATTTAGTATTCATGGAGGGGAAGTGGATATTTTTTCAGGTCACCATCAACTGGACACATTAGAAGGTCATAAAAGACATCAGCGAATCAGCATTCACGACACCCCCCTCTCATTAAAGTCCCAGCACGCTAATGGCAAAGCTACAACACCGCATTCGGCTTTCCTTTTATCTCTCCGGTTTTAGATACTGTTTTTTCAAAACGGCTGGAATATATTAGCGACGGATCAAATCGTCACCGCAGTCTCTCTTAATTGCTTGAATACGATCGCTCTCTGAAGCGTATCTGAAAGATGTGCTGCAGATCTGGAGCCTGTGAGATGAGCTTCCCCAAAGTGTGTGATAGTTTGTCTCATATTAACAAGTATGTGTAATAGATATGTGCTTTAATATGAAGTGGGCAAGTAAAATGATCAAGGATGCAGCGTTCCACACTTCAAAAGAAAATAATAAGCACACAGGTCATGTATCAGGGATTATTACCATTTAATTGCATTCTTGCCATCAAAAGTTTTAATACAGTTCATTTAGGGGAATCATCATGCCCAAAAATCTTTCATATTTTCTTTTTCTTTTTCAAGGCAAGACACCCTAGGTGAATAGGGTAAAAAAAAAACTAATAGATATCATCATACTTCCCCAGCTGATTGATTACTTTAAGAACTGGCAACATGTTTTTGTATTACAAGTTTTCTGAAATGTTGTTTAAATATGCAAATGATGCATTAAATATGCGTTAATTTGCATACATTTCTAGAACAAAAATCTGACCATTGGATAAAGCCAGGTTCAAAATTTGTGTTTCATTTTTTTGACATAGGCCTATATGGTCAAATGTTTTTACGGAGGGGATTTTGGATATCTCTTTTTATTACTCCATAAATCAGAAAGTACTTTCAACAGACAGGAAAATAAATTTTCACAATTTTTTTAGGAAAAAAAATGTATAAAATCAGGCAAATGATATATGAACAAACCCCTCTGTAAAATCTCCAGAATATAGATAGGAATTAAACTGTAAAGTTTGGTGTAAGTTCTTCTGAAGTGGAGATTTCTGACTCAGTGCAGAAGAAAAAACTCATTTTGAGAAAATGGCTTTTAAAGAAATGTACTGTAATGGAAATCTAAAGACGCAAACAGATAAAGTGCTATAAAAGATACACTTACAAGTGTATTTTGGATGTTTTCTTTCCACTAGTCTGAAAAAACACTTTATGAAAAGCCAAAAAGCCCAAAATCTCAAAATTGACAGATGCATGAAAAACAGTGTTTTTGCCATTAGTGTCTCGGCATAAATAATATTGTTAGGCACTCACAAGCCAAATTTAAGCTCTAATGCTAAATATCAATTCAACAAGACACCAATCTTAAATCCAAAATAAAAAGTGTCGTTCGCTTTGCTTTTTTACTTCAGGGATGCAAACTCTTCAGAAGTGAGGCAAAGATTTGTGACCCAAAAAAAAAAAAAAAAAAAAAAAGTGAGATTCAAAAAAAAAAAAAAAAAAGCCCCCTAGGGGGGTCTGGGCCAAATATTAAAAATATCAGCTTTAAAATGTGGATTTACTGTCAATTTCAGCAGGAGGATATTGGAGAACAAAACCTAATAATAATAATATTATTATTATTATTATTATTATTATTACACACACATATACACATACATACATAATATATATATATATATATATATATATATATATATATATATATATATATATATATATATATATATATATATATATATATATACACACACACACACACACACACGCATCTTATATTATATATATATATATATATATATATATATATATATATATATATATATAATATATATATATATATATATATACACACACATATATACACATACATATATACACACACACACACATATACTAATATATATATATATATATATACACACACACACACACACACACACACACAATGACTACATCACAATGACTATACATCAACAACAATTATTATTAATATAATTAATATAATTATTTTTTATAAAATTAAACAAATCAATAAAGAAATTATACTGTAAAATTTGAAATAAAGGTTAAAAATAATTATTTTTTAAATAAAGATACACACTTTTTTCTCTCTTTTTTCCTTTTTTTTTTTTTTTTTTTACGTGACAAATTTGCATTCCTGTACTTACATTTTTACCTTTTTGGTTTTACTAAAACTTTAGCAAAAATAAATGAATTAATAATTAAAAAATTAATTTGTCATTATTTATTCACCGTCATGTCCAAATGGGTGGGCTTTTATTTTTACAGTGGAAAAGAGTAGGAAAATTTATTAACTTTTTGCATGTCAGTTTTTGTGTGTGAGGAACAAATTCCACACTGTTCTTCACAAAGCTATTTTATTGCTTTGGAAAACTTGGATTATAGCACACCACCCCTATCACTGTGCTTTAATAGTGTTTTTTGTTGCTGCTGTTTGTTTTTTGGAGTCTGACAGCCTCTGGTCATCAACAACTATCTTATGGAAAAGAGCAGCATGAACATGAAAACTCTGCATTTGTGTTTCACAGAAAAAACACCAGCATATGGTCTGGAATGAAATGAAGGTGAGTGAATAATGACACAATTTTCAAATAATGGTGAACTGTTCCTGTACAGAATGTCTTTTGTGTCTGTCTGCCGTAGAACAGATTTGAAAAATGCAGGCTGTTGGCCGAAGGTAAATTCTGTGGAGACATGCAGCAATCAGAAATGCATTATACTTTAATAGGCAAATTATAATGTCATCAATAACGGTACACTTCTGCAAATTAGGCCAGATTGCTTTCACAGCAAATGCAAACCATATTGGCGTCCATACAAACCGTAACGCAAGCCAAGCGTGATTCCACAGAAAACACAGACTCGAATAAGAAAATTCTGCCGTCATATTATGAAATTGCACACTTCAGTTTTCAGAGGCACTTGTGGTTTTATCCCTGCCATGGCGGTGAGAGATCAGACATGTGAAATCTTGCCCCGCTCACCTTGCCTGCTGAACTCATCGGCTTCGTGGTGCACCACGTCTTTGACTCGGCTGCCATAGGCCAATCTGGAGTCCTGATCAAAAGCTTTGAGGGTCTCGCTGGAGCTGTAGGACTTGGGGTTGAGCTTGCCGTCCTCGCTGTCAGCTGAGGAGCTGGTGTACCGGCGCTCCGCGTCCCGCCTGGAGGTCAGAGAGCGGTAGGGTCTGCGTTCTTTCACTTCCATGGCAACCTTGTCTCTTGTCTCAACATCAAAGGGAGGGAAAGAAGCCAGTTCAGTCCGTGTGATTCTACAAGAAGACACAGACGGGAAAAAAGACCATGATTACTGCTTCTGCTAATCTGTTTTTACAGCTAAAACCTAAAATCGAATCAAAAGTACAGTGGAAACAGTTTTTTTTATTTATTTATTTTTTTAATATTCTTTGCTAAATAGAATGTGCATTATTTATTTAACATTATATAACATTATTTAACATTATTTATTTGAAATATATATATTTTTTGTATGTAAAACTTTTTACTGTCACTTTTGATCAATTTAATACATCCTTGCTGAATAAAAGTATTAATTTCTTTAAAAAATAAAATAAAATAATTGCAACATAAAAATACAAAACAACACTCCATATTTAATCATATCTATTCATAGGATTCAACGACCCAGCTATTTTAGTGTGCCACTCAGTCTGGCAGGTTTTTTTTTTCATTTATTTTTTTATCTTCCAGCTGGAACATTTTTTTTCCATGACAAGACCCTAAAGGACTATAGTTAAAAAAAGAAGATCTCTGGACAATCCTTTAAAATAGTTCTCCCAGTCGGGGTGACATTATGCAGCACTGCAGCAATTCGAAAAACAGGATCCATTTTGATAAAATGCAGCACAACAAATCTTGTGGCCGTAAACTTTACGACTTGAATCTCCCTCCCTGCCTCTGTGATAAACGCTGCACTTCCAGCAGATTTTTAAGTGGCAGGTGTCCTTCTGTTTGGTCTGCGGTTTATACGCTGTGAGTCAACGCCCAATGCAACAATACACCCTTATGACTCCTGTCACGACTATCAAACTGCAGCAGCCAAGACTGGGTGACTATTCCTCAGAGAACACTGGGGGAAATATTAAATATAGTTCACCTAAAAAAGACAGTTCGGTCATCAATTACTCACCCTCATGTTGTTCCAAACCTGCATGACTTTCATTGAGCACAACAGAAGATGTTTCGCAGAATGTTCAAGTTGCTCTTTTGTCTTTTCCATTCAACAAAAATGAGATACTACACTATAATGAGAATACAATTTTTTTTTTTCGTAAAATCACCATCAATTTTTGTTGTATGTGTAACTCTTCCGGTTCTACTCGCACCATGGGAGGCGGATGCACTAACAAAGACACTAAAGACCACAGCCTCTAGCGTTAGTCACTAGTGCAAGTCTTGAGGCCAGGGGAGTAAGGTTTACTCGCTCAGCTCTTACTAGCTGGCCTCCCATACACTCACCCCTCTAAACCTCACTCCCATCCGGGTCACGGCACCAATGTAACCACCCAAGTTCTACTCGCACCGCTCCAAATGGGATTCGAACAAGCGTTTCTGGCATTGGGTGGCAGGCATGCTAACAAGGACGCTAAATTCTGCAGTCTCTAGCGTCAGTCGCTAGTGTGCCTCTTGAGATCAGGAGAGAGAGGTTTACTCGCACAGCTCTTACTAGCTGGCCTCCGTTACACTCACCCCCCTAAACCTCACTCCCATCCGGGTCACGGCACCAATGTAACCCCTCTGGTTCTACTCGCACCGCTCCGAGCAGGATTCAAACCAACATTTCTGGCATGGGGGGCCGGTGGGCTATCAAGGAGGCTAAAGACCTAGTGCGCCTCGAGGCCAGTGGAGTCAGGTTTACTCGCACAGCTCTTACTAGCTGGCCTCTGGTTACACTCACCCCCCTAAATTTCACTCCCATCTGGGTCACAGCACCAATGTAACCCATCCAGTTCTACTCGCGCTGCTCCAAGAGGGATTCGAACCAGCGTTTCCGGCATTGGGTGGCAGACACGCTAACAAGAACGCTAAAGACCGCAGTCTCTAGCGTCAGTCGCTAGTGTGCCTCTTGAGGTCAGGGGAGTGAGGTTTACTCGCACAGCTTTTACTATAGCTGGCCTTCGTTACACCCACCCCCTAAACCTCACTCCCATCCGGGTCACGGCACCAATGTAACCCCTCTGGTTCGACTCGCACCGCTCCGAGCAGGATTCGAACCAACATTTCTGGCATGGGGGACCGGTGGGCTATCAAGGATGCTAAAGACCTCAGCCTTTAGCATCAGTCGCTAGTGCACCTCTTGAGGCCAGGGGAGTGAGGTTTACTCACACAGCTCTTACTAGCTGGCCTCAATTACATATGGAAAAGAGCAGATTGGACATTCTGCAAAATATCTAATTTTGCCTTCTATAAAACAAAGAAATCCTCACGGGCATGACATGAGGATGAGTAAATTTGCATTTTTGTTGCATTATTCCTTTAACACATGAGGAAAAGGAATCTACATCATCGTTTACCTTATTAATATTCCAGCATCATCCCAAATCCTCATTACAAAGCAAACAGCATGGTGAGAAACATTAGACCTTCGTAATGCCAGCTTGTCTTCAGTAATGCATGCCATCTCTGTAACTAAATGACACTTTGTAGCACAGTGTAAAAACAAAATGGCCGTGTGGAGAGAAATATATTGGTGTAGGCGCCACTGTGAGATCACGCAACCTGACATCAATTTATAGGTCCCTTGATTTTCCCCGGACAGGATATCGCACAGAACCGGAGCTGCGGAGGAGGTCTTAAACATGTCGATGTGGATTTATGAAGTTGATTAGAGGTTGGGTCATTGTTTTCTCTAAGGCTCACTTAAGATAGTGAGGTTTCCCTGCTTGATTCATTTCATTTCCTGGACTTCAGCTCAGATCCACATCAAGTGTTTCTGACAATACAAGGTTTAGTATCTGTAATGGATTAAACCACAGGCTGGTTATCAGACATTTTAGACCATAGAGCACTTTATTCATCCACTGCATCTGCCGACAGAGCATGCAATGTGGTGTTAAAAATAGAATACACAATAAAAATAATCCTACGGAAATTGTCATGAACGCATCTTGGTCGCATCTCACCTCAAAATGAAGAAAAAAAAAAAAATTTAACAAAGAAAATGTAGCCCATTTTCTGTAACATTATGACTGAGTAAAAAATGAAGAAAATGTAAATTGTAAAGTATATTTGTAAAATAGAACCGAGTATTGGTTAAATTAAATATTTACATTTCGTTTTTATTTTTATTTATTTATTTATTTTTAATAAAAAAAGCTTTTACATCCAGTCAGGATGATTTTCATTAATTTAATGAGAATATGATTTTTTTTTTAATATACATTACACTAATGACAATTATTCAAGGATAAGCTTAACCGTCATAAAAATGTCACAATTAAAAAAAAAAAAAAAAAAAAAAAAAAAAAATTTCTTTAGGCAAAATATAAATTCTTATGTAGAATTGAAAATACTCACCATCATATTTTGTTGTATTGGATTTAATTATTATTTTAATATAAATAATAAATATTACACTTAATTTGAAAACATTGGGTTATATGTACTATAGTATTATGATTTTATTCAGTAATTGTCATGAAAGTAATGTAGTGCTGAAAAAAATCTTATATATATAAAAATATATTTCAATTATTAAAGTACAAGTGTAGATAATGTTAGAATGCTGAAATTAATTGCTAAATTAACATTTGTATTTTATTATAAATTAAAAAAAGCTTTTAAGTCCAGACAGAACGATTTTCATTACTGTAATGAGAATTTTTTTTCCACATTACAGTAATGACAAATATGCAAGATAATGTGCTTAACGGTCATGAAAACAATGTCACAATTAAAAACAAATATATCATAATGGTCATACAGGCTAAATCTTGTTTATTATGCAAAATATAAATCTTTTTAATTTGACAAAATGTATATTTTGATATAATATAAAATTATGGGCATTGCTTTGTGAGATTGACCCCAGTATTAGTCTCTGTCTAAGCTCATAAAAAAATAAATAAAGAATCACAAGTCAACCCACGCATCAAAAATAGAAGGCTTAATCATAATGGAATTTGGTTCTAGATCCTCTTAAAAGCAAAAAACCCCAACAGTACGAGTGGGACAATATGGCCGACTCTCTCTCTCTCAGCATTTCCCAGCAGATAAGCTCTTTAAGACCACTGTAATATAAATGTGTGGCACTCCCACAATAATCTGCAGTAAACTATATCTAACCCCCCTTAAACAGCCTCTTTATTGCCAAGCCTATTGTGAAGTCGGGGTCACCTTTTGTATGGACTGGCAGCTGAAAAGATGGCCGTGATTAATGACTTGGAGACCTCTGCTCCAGGACCTCCGCTGTGGACAAAAACTGCTTTTCTCCTAAAGACCCGCAAGAGCACTTCAGCTGCCGGACCGGAATCTCCAAACTATTTGCTTTTAGGTTACTAATTTTTCAGCATTTAGAAAGAGTCTTCTAGCTTATGCTAATTCATACAGAGACAAAAGAGCCTTTATGGCAACACTTGAGGGGGTTTTGTTAAAGTGCATTGTCTTAATTTCCAAAAGCCTCGCTTCAATGAAATCGCCACGTAATGTGGAGATTCTGCGCATATGCCGTGCTCCTGAATATCCGAGGTCTCGCGTGCACAAGGGTGTACCTTTGGGGCCATGGGAACGCTTTCCGTCTTTTCAGCGAAGGAGCAGCCGTCACTTACACTTTGACAGCTGATGTCTAGTGCAAATACATATCTGTGAAAAGGAAGATGCGTTTGACTGACGTTTCTCTGTGAAGAACTTATAGAGCAAAACTATTTTTGCTCTCCGTGTGTTTTTCTATGATAGTATGTTAAGCTGTATGAATAATCTGGAAAACAAGAATAAAAGTCAGAGACGTCGGCTCCTATCTAATCCCCAGAGCCCTGTGGTGGGCAAAAAAAAAAAAAAGACAGATTTCTGCCCTTGGATTTGCTAAACTGGTGCTCAGAATGAAAAGGGAACACAATATATGTATGAGATGAACCAGAGAACAGCAGATGACGATTAATTGTGAACATATTTATGTTTATCTCTAAACTTGAATAAAGGTTAAGGCAAAAATACACTAACGTTTTAAAAGTTTGGGATCAGTAAGATTTTTAAATGTTTTTGAAAGAAGTTGCACCATTTTGCGCACCAGACCTGCATTTATTTGATCAAAAATACAGTAAAAAATATTGTGAAATATTATCACAAGTTCTATTTTAATATATTTTAAAATGTAATTTATTCCTGTGAAGGCAAAGTTGAATTTTCCGTCTTCAGTCACATGATCCTTCAGAAAAATCATTCTAATATCTAACATCATAATAATAATAAACTCACTGACCCCAAATGTTGGAGGATATGCTTAAACGACAACGAGTTACTAAAAACGAAAAAGATTTTCCTTCGCATTTTTGAAATGTTTTGCATAAATACAACAACATTGTCAAAACGATCCCTGTTCACACGGATCTGCAAAAACAACTAAAAACACTGTATTATTCATGCCAGGCCAGTAGATGGCGATGTCACTTTGTAAAGAAACTATAGACTAAACACGTAATAAGCATGCACATGATGTCACAAATTCGCGTTTTTGTAGTTTACACGGAGATGATAAAGGTATTGTTTTCAAAAAGTTCGCGTTTTCAGGCCGCCAAAACGCTGTTGTCGTGTAAATGAACTGCCAAAACGCATTAAAAGTTTTCTGTTTTTAGTTGAAAACGGTGTTGTGTAAACGACCCCTGAAAGTGATAATGCTGTGCAATGTGACACAACAACAGCCAGTCAGAACATATTTGATGTTTAATGTATAACTATTTGGAGCGGTGGGCGGGACTACTCATAAAACAATCAATAATCTCTGACAGGACACAGTATTAGCCTGTGGCCCAGTTCTCTGAACTCATTCACTGATCAATTTGCTTTTTTTAGAAATGATATTTATGCATATTGTTTATACTGTAAGTCTTATACATCGATCTTGGCAGCTTGACTTTGTAAGCTTCAATTGAACAAATAATACCCTATCCTGGAGTATTCAGGGCTTTAATGAAATGTTATTGAATTGTTTATTGAAAAAGCAATGAAGACAGCTCTCTGTTGTTCAGCTTTTGCTTTGTTTCCTTTGATTTCCTTTCATATTAAACACAGCTGTAGCAAAGCACTCTGGGGAAAGTAGCAAATAGCATATCTATAAAACAATCTGCTGCTCAGGTATCAGTTTCCTTATACATTCAATGATATCGATCAGTTAGTCTGTATTCGATAAACTTTCATGAACACCCCATTTCCTGGTTTGAAGCCAAAGGGAAAAAATGTATCTGAAATGTTTCTGATAAGGGAATGAGGTGATGTTCTGACACCTCAACATATGGGTCAGAAAAACAATGCAAGCTTGAACATCTGCTCTGGAGGAAGCAAGGTCTTTGTTAAACACCTTTAAAGTGACATGAAATTTGCATTCAGTATTCTTTTTACTGCTGTAATAGGACACATTTATGAGTAAAAAAAAAAAAGGATATTAAACAAGAAAAATGGAGAGAGGGACTTGATTTTATCCATTGGGAATTGATGAGTAAGCATTAAAAGTGGGCGTTTTAATGCCAGAGAGGAGTCAGATGTATAATCTCCGTCTATGAGAAAGATTATGTTGGTAATACCGTAGTACTTTGATATATGGGTGTTTCTTCAACTTTGTGCACTTTTATGTCCCAAAGGTTGGTTTTTATTAAAACCAACTGATTTCCATTTTTTTTTTTTTTTTTCACGAAGGTCGTATTAAAACTTAAACTTTTTACCATGCCTTCAACATTCATCAAGTGACTTATGTATAGATTTTAGTTTTATCCTTGTCCCAGACTTTAAATCTTAAAATATGAAAATCCATTATAAAAATACGTATTATTACACGTTTAAAAATATAATATTCCTAACAAAGACACAATGGATATAAATAACGATGAATTACGAGCAGGTTGAATTAAAGGACCTATTAGCCTGTGCCATCTAGAGTTTCATGACAGAACTTTGTATCTATATTGTTATTATTATTATTATTATTATTATTATTATTATTATATTTTATTTTTAAATACTTCTGTCCCACAACTGTAGCGTCATTGCCAATACACTGACCAATTTTACCCCAAAACAAGTTTTCAAAAGTTTGTGTACTTGTTTACCAAGAAGAAAACAGCGGAGCTTGAGATGAAATGTGTGAAAAAAATGTAATAAAGAGAAATCGAGGTAAATATCACTTGTGAACAGAATATTTGGTAACACTTTGGTATGGGGAACACATATTCACTATTAACTACAACTTTTGCCTCAAACTCTTAATTTACTGCTTATTAATAGTTAGTAAGGTAGTTGTTCTAGCGTTTAAGTTTAGGTATGGGGTAGGATATAGGGATGTAGAATATGATCATGCAGAAAAAGGCATTAATATGTGCTTTATAAGTACTAATAAACAGTCAATATGCAAGCTAATAAGCAACTAGTTAAAAGTGAGAATTGTTCCCCATACTAAAGTGTTAACGAATATTTTTGTGCATCATTTCCAATAAAACTGTAACTTTGTAAAATGCTAGCTATAATATTAGCCATAGCTAAACAGTAATCAACAATTTTATACCAAAAATGTTTCATCAGTCATTTGCACCACACATCACTACCAAACACAATACATAATTTTGAGATGTGGTGGAAATGACAGTATGTGTGAAAATACTATTTAATAGTGTGCATTTATGATACGCAAAAATGATGGCTATGAAATTAGCCCTAGCAAGAAAAATAGTCTGTGATTTTATACCAAAAATGTTTACAATGTCATTTCCAACACAATCATTTCCACCACAGAGAGAGAGTTGAGATGTGGTGGAAATGACACTGTGGTGGGAATTTGCATGGCTTTCAAAGAACATCATGGTACTTTCCTATACCATGTCCAAAAAAAAAAGGAAATTAATGCAGTTGTGTATAATATACCTTTCTGTAAACTAAAATGTGCACCAACCAGTATAGCAATTTAACATAAAAGAGCCCAAGACTCGGAGGGAAGGGTGTGTAAAGTCCCTACAGGGATCAGTCAGGGCGGTACGAGGTCCCAGGCCTGCTGTGGTATTATTAGAGCTCCATGTCCCAGACTGGTGGCTTATGGAGCCCTCCTACTACGCCTGAGATGAAAGGGTGCCATCTATATGCAAATGCTTTGGGTCTTTTCTTGCAACAATTAGTGTGTGTGACAGTGTGAAAGTGAAGCTATTGAGCTCTGAATGCCAGCTTGGTCATCTATCTGTTGGACTGTTGGCGCTTTGATTTGTCAACATTCGTAATACTTGTGGAGCTCAATTGTTTTTGGTGATTAAATGGCACTGCATATTACATGGAAACCTTTCAGAGGATTACGGCAATCAATATGGTTTGTTGAACTATAACACAGACACACAAAAAAGAACATTTACAGACTTGTTTGGCGCAGATGGCAAACTAGCAAATCGAAGCTAATTTTGCCACTGATTTATGACACATGAGACAAAACAGGCTCCTGATATAAATCAATCACTACGGTTCAAAAGTTTCATAAGATATTTTATGTTTTTGAAACAATTTTCTCATACAAATCAAGGGTGCATTTATTTGATAGAAATACAGTAAAAATAATAATATTGTAAAAAAAAAAAAAAAAAAAAAATTCAATTTAACAGTTTACTATTTTAATATATTTTCAAAAATGTAGTTTATTCCTGTGATCAAAGCTGAATTTTCAGCATCATTACTCCAGTCTTCAGTGTCACATGATCCTTTAGAAATAACATACTGATTTGCTGCTTAAGAAACATTTATTATTAGTATCATCAATGTTGAAAACAGTGATATTTTTGTGTAAACTGTGATGTATTCTTTTCAGGATTCTTTGATGAATAGAAAGTACAAAAAATGCTGTTCTTTTGAAATAGAAATCTTCTGTATATAAATGTCTTTACTGTAACTTTTGATAAACTGAATACATCCTTGCAGAATAAAAAGTATTAATTTCTTAAAAAAATTTTTTTTTACTGACCTTGAACTTTTAAAATGGTAGTGTAAGTAGGTAAATAAATACATTTTCCTTCTTTTAAAGATAAAATTCACATTTCTTCTTCTTTTTTTAATTAGCTCTGTGGAGAGGTCAATTAAATACAACAAAAGAGTGTACATTTCTATACAAAGCATCCAAGTAATCATATAAGCCCAAATGATGTTATTTTCAAAACTAATGGCAAGTGTTGCACATGTGTCCAATGTCTGAAGAATCAGAGCAGCATCTTAAAGACTATTAAAGGTCTTTTCTGTGGTTTGAGAACTTTATCCATCAGAAAGAGAGAGCTAGCAGGTTTGCTCACAGCTGACCTATTAGCACAGGGGTCAGATCGATCAGGAAATTCCACCTTGGGAAAATGAAATGAAAATAGATGCAGTATGTCCTGCTGAAATTTAAGAGGCTTATATAAAATCAACCAGTGTTATTCAGCGAGTCAATAACCACATGACATCGGCCATGAACTAGAATTCAGAATTAATTCAGTTTATACCGTTTCTTCCTTCAGACGGTTACAAAAACAGACCAAAGTTTAAAAGCTTCCTGAAGAACTTAAGTTTAACCCCTCAGGTTGTGTTTGGATCATTTTGACTTGGAGAGGATATTTTTTTTCCTGAAAATGTTAATGTTATTGCATTCGACTAAAACTTACTGACTTCTCTCACACAGGGTATAACTATTTCCCAAAATTTTTGGGATATTTTTTGTACTTTTTGTTACACTTGTCAAAAAAATGAAGAAAAAAAAAAAAAGCGACTCTTATTACTCTATATTAATCACCAAATATTGGATTCAATCTTTTAGTCAGCTTGTTTTCTTTCAATTAGCACAGGTTTTGTACTTCCTTCTGAAACTGATTGATTGTAAGCCTCATTGATCTGATCTTATGCACCTCAGTTTTTGAGTGAAAAAAAAGCAGTATTTGTGGATAATTTTGTCAATGTTCAATAAAATATGAAAAGATTGACAAAAAGATTGGATCCAATATTTGGTGATAATATAGCATAATGAGCAATTTACAAGCTATTTTTAAAATGCCAGTCATTTCTGACTGGGAAACCCAAAAATGTTAGTGTTTTCAACACAGCTTAAGGGATAATTATAAGATGTTACACAACAAGTCCAACAGAGCAGTTTAAAATATATTCATTTATTTTCAAGTGGCATAAAACTACATATTTCACCTTAAAGGATCTTCAGAAATGTTTGAAGATACAGTATGTAACTTTTGTCCCACTTGTGGTTGAAGAATAAAACTACAAGTGTGGAGGAACTTGTGGAGGAACACTGTTTGTGTTGTGCTTCGGTTTCGCTATTCTGATGATCGCCTTATCAGTGTGTTATCAGAGTAACAACACAAACTCTCCCAATAACAAAAAATGGATATCTGAAAAATATGTATTATGAGCAGGTAAGTAGCTTATATGCCATTGTTTTGACTTGTTGAAATCAGTTGTTTTAACTTACAAAAGTTTGTCGACACTGACTATACATAACAGCTGCTATTCATATCAGATAACAATGAAAATTATAACTTGGTAAGGCCATTTATAGGCAAATGGCCCAAAGTAGTAACTGGTTTAGAGATTGGCATTATGCACAGCAATGCACAGCAAACGTGATGCTATGATAACCTGTTCATTCATGTTTTATTACATTATCGTCATTTTTCTTTTTTTGCTTGCAAGCTCCTTTCAGTTCGAGGTTCAGTTGTTGTGGTTTCAAGCTTTTTCCACTGAATATAGTAGTAGCCCGACCTCCTTTCCTTTATTTACGGATATGACATAAACACAGACAGATGAATGACGAAAGTATGCAGTTTCAAGGAAAATCCGTCCCGACAACTGTAAAATATAAATAATTATTATAGGCTAACCATAGTGATTTGGGGTATAGCAAAAGCACGGTTTGGAAGATGGTTTTATAAAGCACTCGCTCATTTAAATGTTGTTAATTTCAAACAAAAACTTCAAGCAAAATCGAAGAATGAACTGGTGTGACACTTCAAACAAAAATCAGACTAAAATGAAGTTCATTTTGGGAGTTCGAAACCTTTCTGGAAGAGTTTGTTTCGGCTGGTAAACACCTTCGAACTAACATTGGTCCATGGCGATGATAGGTAGGTGTGGCTCTAAGTCTCCACCTTCTTTGACGTGAAAATCTTTTCCAGTTCACTTCTTATTTTCAGTCCGTTAAGATCAGTCTCGAGTAAAAACATGAACACACTGGAGAGCTGCTTTATAGTAGAAATGGAAGTAATTCTAACTGAAAGAGACACTGACACTGTTTTCATGGTTTATACTATAGATTGCTTTAAAACAAGCAGCTTTACAGTATTAAGTGCTATATAAATAAACATGACTACAGAACCAAATTGCAGAGCTGAAGCAAACATATCCACATTGCTATGATCAGATGCTTTCTTAATTGCCATTTCTTAACTTCTTTTTACCCCAAGCAAAGCTTTGCAGTGAGTATATCGGGGACTTCAGCTTTGTAAAACAAGAGCGAGATGTTCTTATCAAAGCTTACCTAAAAAAAATTCACATTTTGGCATTTCAAAAGGAAGAATAAATCAAGCTTAGAGTACCCTAAATTGATGTTCTGTAGATATCCTCCATTCTAGCGCTAGTTAACAAGCTTGTTTACAACCTGAGTTCAGTTTTTGAGGTCCTCCTACTCAACATCACTTACAGGCGAACAATAGCGGTGTTGGAGCCAGCGAGTAGGTTCACAATTGTGTCCCTGCAGGTTTTAAAGTGTGCTCAAAAGCTGCAGGCGAGCACCCCTCACTCTTTTCGCAGAGCTTCATTCACATGCCTGTCCTGTGCTGAAAAGCCTGCTGGGTCAACAGAAAGGCTTGCTTTCAATGGGCGAGAGTGAGAAGTGTATTGGCGCAGGGGTTGTTATTGATGTGTGCATGCGTGTGCGTAAGAGACAGTCTCCTTCTGGGATCAGAAAGGGAACCCTTCTAGCATTTAGAGTGGAAGCGTAAAAGCTTCAAGGTGGAAGTAGCCCAGGAATCTTCCATTTGCGAATCGCTGGGAAGAGAAGGTTTCAGGGCGATGTGGCATTAAGTTTGGTTCAGTAAATAACCAGCTTTCTGAAATGGGGTGGGGGGTTTAAATGCATTTTTTTGCTTTCCTCACCAACGTACATCCCCGACCTTGACCAGGATCTACGAAATTGTGCAAAGAGCGATCGTCAAAAACGCTGCTTATCCATTAATAGCGCGACAGTGAAAGACACCCTAAATCATTTTCATGAGGTGACAAAGTCATAAAAACACCCGTGGAAGGGCATGTCAGCGGAAAGAGAGAGAACTGTCGAATGCGTGTGGGGTTATATATGGTAGTGTGTGCGTGAGAGATGCTCGAGCATCACGCAACATCACAGATCGTGTCTATGACCATAGGAAATACATCATCTTGACTGGATCTGCCTCTCTAAATCCTTGAAGAGCAAATGAGCCAAGAAGTGAATTAGGGGCAAAATAAATAAGGAGTCTGAGAGCATGAGGGGATGGAGATCAACCTTAAGTCTGGAAAAACAAGAACATTTTCTAAAGGAAATGTGAGTGGTGCTTATGCGATCAATTCAAAGACCCATCACGAATAAAGCGTTAAGGGTGTTCTCATGTCGTTACCATGTCAGTGCGGTTGCTAGGGTGTTCTGGGTGGCAAACATTGGGTTGTAATGGATTACAGAAAAAGAAAGTGATTTGGTTTTGAAGTTTGTCATTTCATTGGAAAGAGTTCTGACATTTTGATTAAACATTACGAGGTCAAACAAAACAAAAACAAAACAAAAAAAATTTAAACATACATGGATGAATCGTTCACAAACATATCTAACATGCATTTACAAAATAAGTTGAACTTTCCATGCCGAGTTTAATTATATTAAAACAAGTATTAATGTTTAAAAATGTAGTTAAATGTAACAAATAATAAATCAATTATTTTTTTAAAAGCAACATCTGCCCATTCTTTTTTATTTTTATGTAATATATAAAAAATGAATTATGGGAGTTATTTAATATATTTTATTTTTTTTACATTTAACTAATATTTTAAACATGAGGGAGAGAGGGAGAAAGAAAGAAATTAAGGAAGGAAGGAAGGAAGGAAGGAAGGAAGGAAAAAGGGAAAAAAGGAAGGAAGAAAGGATGGAGGAAGGGAAGGGAAGGAAGGAAGGAAGGAAGGAAGGAAGGAAGGAAGGAGGGGGGAAGGAAGAGGGGAGGGAGGGAGGGAGGGAGGGAAGGAAGAAGGGAAGAAAGGAAGGAAGAAAGGAAAAAGGGAAGGAAGGAAGGAAGGAAGGAAGGAAGGAAAGAAAAAGGGAAGGAAGGAAGAAGGGAAGAAAGGAAGAAGGGAAGGAAGGAAGGAAAGAAGGAAGGAAGGAAGAGGGGAAGGAAGGAAAAAGGGAAGGAAGGAAGAAGGAAAGGAAGAAGGGAAGGAAGAAGGGAAGAAGGGAAGGAAGAAGGGAAGAAGGGAAGGAAGGAAGGAAGGAAGGAAGGAAGGAGGGAGGAAGAAAGAAAGGAAGGAAGGAAGAAGGGAAGAAAGAAAGAAAGAAAGAAAGAAAGAAAGAAAGAAAGAAAAAAAAAGAAAGAAAGAAAGAAAGAAAGAGAAAATTGAGCAATAAATAGATTTCTTTAAAGCTGTATATTTAATTAATGTTTAAAAATGTAGTTAAATATAGCAATAAATAATACATTAATATTTAAAAGCAACATCAGGCCTTTTTTTGGCAATTTTCTGCAATTTAAAAACCGTTCTTTTAAAAATAAACGATGGAAGTTATTTAATGTATTATTACATTTAATATTTTATACATGAGGTATATAAACATTTTTAAATGTCTGTTAGTCAATTTTATATTTTATAGTGGCACTCCTAGTACAAAAAAGCTCGTCCTCAATCATATTGTGTGCTAGGATGTAGAATATGGCTCAATCCTTCCTTCAGAGCAAATCTATGGGATTTTATCCTGTTTTATTGTATGCCAGGAGAATATCATTCATACACAATCGTAGGTAACAGTGATGCCTGCCTTAGCCTGCACCCCAACTGAAGGAAAGAAAATAAATGGCAATGTTGCAGTGGATGTGGGGACAGGTGGGTGTTCTGCGCCACTCCGGCTCATTAGCGAGCGATTACCGCTCATTACGCCCCTATGGCCAGGCTTGGCTTGATTTATAACCCCGGAAGGGTTGAGAGCAATCTTAATACTCGCTTAAGCAATAATCAACTGCTTATAATCCCTCAGCACTAAGCCCAGAATCCCTAAACTCCAAACGTGTTGACTTAACGCAGCCGGAGAGATGAGAAGAGAACGTGGCCGTCGCTGCACGAGTCTCAGAAAGATCGGGAAAGCAGACAAGCTCTCTCTGGCGCTTCCTTCTCGGGCTCTTAAACAGAGGCAGATCACTCACGACAGACCTCGTATAGAGGCAACGAAAGAAGTGTTTTACGCTAAAGGGACATGGCACTGAATATTTTTTGCTTCTCACTAGCGTGGTTTAAAAATACTTCACTCTTTCCTTGAGGTGTGAATGATTTGGCAGTGATGGGCTGCAAGGCAAGGCCTGTTCTTGTGCTGCACATTATTATTTGTTTTGCAGTGCAGCATCATGTGTTTTATCGTGCATCACTGGCAGCTGGAGGGTTGTGAGTGGTTGTGGATGCGTGTGTGTGACAGGAAGTAGCTGATGAAGAGACCTGCCGTTACACTTAACGCAGGCGGCCATGACAAAACCAAAGATACATACTGCATGTTCCTTGCTCACATAACATAAAATGCTAAATGTTAATTCAAGCTAAATCATGCTAGCAACATGCTAATTCATGTTAGCAGCATGTTGTTAACAATATGCTAAAACATGTTAGCAACATGTTAAATCATGCTAACAATGTGTTAAAACATGCTAACATGCTTATTCTTGCTATCAAAATGCTAATTAACGCTAACAACATGATAATCATGCTAGCAACATGCCAATTCGTGCTAGCAACATATTAAAACATGCCAGCAACATGTTAAATCGTCTGTCTGTTTTTCTGTTTTCGTGCCAACAACGTATTAAAACATGCTAACAACATGCTAAATCAGCTATCTGTCTGTGTTTTTGTTTTTCGTGCCAACAACGTATTAAAACATGCTAGCAATGTGTTAAATTTGTCTGTTTTTCGTGCTAACATCATATTAAAACATGCTAGCAACATGCTAAATTTATGTTTTTCTGTTTTTCGCGCTAAAAACATTAAAACATGCTAGCAACGTTAAATCTATCGGTCTGTTTTTCTGTTTTTCATGCTAACAACATATTGAAACATGCTAGCAACATGCTAAATCATCTATCTGTCTGTTTTTCATGCTAACAACATATTAAAACATGCTAAATCATCGTCTGTCTGTCTGTCTGATAGACTATTGTCTTCAAAACATTCAAACTTTAAACATCAATCTACTTCAAAAGTAAAACCTTGAAACTTTTAAAACTTTTTTAAACTTTATGGTCTTTATGGTCTTTCTCAAGCCAACTTCAAAGTTTGTCATCAAATTTTACTCGTCTAGTTAATTATTAGATTAATATTTTATAGTCATTTTATTTTAGATATTACTTATTTTGTTTAAATTTCCATATATAACACAGTTATGATAAGTTATGTCATAACTAAATCAAATGTTGGTAACACTTTAGGGCCCAATTCTCACTATGAACTAGTTGCTTATTAGCATATTACTAAGATATTGGCTGTTTATTAGTACTTATAAAGCACATATTAATACCTTATTCTGCATGACCATATTCTACATCCCCTTACATCCCAAAAGTCATAGTTAATAGTTAGTTAATAGTGAGAATTGGACCCTAATCTAAAGTGTGACCCAAATATTTTTATAAAATATATTTAAGACAGTTGTCTGTAATGTTGATAATAGTGTTTCTTGAGCAGCGAATCAGCATATTAGAATGATTTCTGAAGGATCATGTGACACTGAACACTGGAGTAATGATGCTGAAAATTCAGCTTTGATCACAGGAATAAATTACATGTTAAAATATATTACAATAGAAAACAGTTCTTTTAAATTGTAATAACATTTTAAAATATTTCTGTTTTTACTGTATTTTTGATCAAATAAATGCAGCCTTGGTGAGCATTCTTTCAAAAGAAAAAAAGCAAACTTTTCAGTGTAAATCAAACATTAACTGCAAAGAATTTGTCATTTTATGACAATTTTATGGTTTGAGATGAAAATACTGACATTACAAAAATACTGTTCACCCAGCCCACTAGAGAGTTGTTTATTTGTGTTTTTCCAACTTAAGTTTTTTGGCACTTTGTTTCAGAATATGACAGCTGGTTCATTAATTCACAGTAAAACATCTCTCAGTGACGCCTATTTTCAAACAAAGAAACGCTGCAAATATTTACGACCATCAAGTTCATCTCAAGGGAATCTGGCTTGCAATGCAAAAATAGCAACTAAAAAATACAACCAAATAGCTTTATTTAGATTATCATTAATAATACTGACCTTGTTAAGGCAAAAATAACTCTTCTGACTTCCAAATGTCTGTCTGTTTTCCAAAAAGAAAGCTGATTGGAATGAATCCCTGGAAAGAGGGTCATAATTTTGTTTTCTGTGAATTATCTTTGCTGAGTAATTCTTTGTAGTCATTGATGCAGAACCCAGATCTGTCAAGCAGTCGGCTAAAGATGCTCTGCCCGCCAGGATAAGCGTTAAGTACATCTAAAGCCAACCTAGTTTGAATACTAATGTTTGCGTGTGGTTACATTTGCGTGGATCAGCCAACATATCTACTTTCTTACAACAAATTACTTGTGTCTTATTTTGAACAACTGCGTGTTATTTCAAAGTACAACAACAACAACATGCTTTTCGTAGTAATCTTTAAACACAATGTAATACCTTGCTTCGCCTTTTAAACAACTTTCCTTTTCTACTGACATCATCAAGGCCTCTATCACAGAGGCCACGCCCTGCTAGCTGCACTGGTTGGCTGGTTCATTCTTGTTCATAGTTTTCACTATTCATTCATTTCAATGGATAAAATCACATCCTACATTTTCTTCTTGTGATGTATTTCGAGTGCAACAGACTATTCAATATTATGGAAGTAAAATGGGAATGCAGTTTCATGTACTGTCACTATATCAATATGTATATAAATAAACCAAGGCTGAAGTCCCGATCCTGCATCCTAAATAACACATGATTGCACTTCAATCTGAACCATGTGAGCAAACATCCTCCCCCCGTGACACTCGGCAGGATTCAGTCCGATTTAAGGTGGGGATAAAACATCAAATCTCTACCCGGCTTACCCCGACCGCTGGGCGACAATTTCAAACCCTGCCAGCCAGAAAGCTCTTTATGGAGATCTTTTCAACCACCGCATGCACCCACAAACATTTACAGACACACGCCGTTCAGAAGGAATACTGCTTTGATAGCCAGGGGTGTCATGCAACATTTTCTGAGGGGGCACTCAGTGCCGGTCCTGGCTAACTTGGTGCTCTGCATGAGGAGAAAAAAAGAGAAAAAAAAAAAGTCCTTTTTTTAAAACAAACAAACAAAAAGAGGAAGGAAAGGAAAAAATAGAGGGAGGGGGGTTTGGGGGGAGAAAAAAAAAAAAATCAAAAGAGAAAAGATTAAAAAATATATATATAACCCATTAGAGCTGCACGATTAATCATAAAAAGATCGCGATCTAGATTCAAGCACCCACGCGATCTTACTTTATTAATGACAATGATTCGTCTGCATCTTTTAAACCTTTGACAAAATCATACCGGAACATTCAAATATGTGTTCGTGCCGCTCTAATCCAGAGAGAGCAGTTTTGAACCACACTTTAGTTGTTTCTGTGCGTAATTTGCGGGTGGGATGGGTCGATATTGTCCCAACCACTTTTTGAAACACCTCACGGCACAGTTGTATACTAATACAAAAGAAACATCTCTAGTTGATCAGCAATTAGTTCATTTGTGTTAAATAGCCTAATAGGCGATCTGGCGCTGGGATGTGTTGTTTTTGAAATCATGTTGAGTGCTCGTTGCCGCTGTCTGTTATCAGTGGCGCAACAGTGTTCTCTTGGCTCACACTGCGCAGTCTTCACACGGACGAGCGCTTCAATTTATCGCTTAACGCTGTTGCGGCCGGAGACTCTATTCGTTCCAGTGAAATCACAAAACAAAATGCACACAAACGTGCCCCTGCTCTTGATATACAATCACTGATGAACATCTTTGGTTTTAATGAGAAAAAAATAAAATGTATTACAAGAGGGCGGATTAGAACCCAGAACCTCTGGCACACTGAACAAAAATTCTGCCCCTAGTCCATCAGGACAATCTAATACTACGCCGCAAATTCACGTATTTATTGACTAATGTAAATACTCTCGAGACCAACAATATATTGTGTTACAGTAGATGTAAGGACGAAACTATCATATTAAACATGAGGTCTATGTCAATACATTATTATTGTAATAATTAAATTACAATACATCAACAATGTATTTGTCATTGAACCATTCATTCAAAAGATTCGTTAAAAAACACTGATTCATCCAGTAATGTTGTTAGTGAGTCATTGAATTCATTCAAAACCATTTTTTTTTAAATAATTCATTCAAACATTTTCCAGCAATTAGAGTACAGTAATTTATATTTTGTCAGAACCACTAGTAAATTACATGTTATTTTGTTTGGTTGTATATTCAGAATCTCTATTTGAAACCAAAAAATCTTGGTTCTCATTTTATCCAGAATCGTGCAGCTCTATAACCCATAATATTTATTATAATATAACCCATAATATTTACAACCAGACAAACTGTTCAAGTCATCTGAGGTCAAATGAGCAGAACTAGTTTTCCAGAAGTTTTGGGGTAATAACGGGTGGTACTTCCATGAGAATACAGTGTGTTCAGCGACAACAGCACAGCGTCAGTTTTCACTACTCTCTCTTTCATCACAATGATAAAATAAGGGCCAGGAGCTCTGCTCCAAATTTTCTCAACTGCATCTGCCCTGAAAGCAGACAGGCAAACAGACGCATCTCAGTGACAGGTTGATATACTACCCAGCGTCAGGTTTCCCCAAGTAATGAAAAGGCAAGCTGAAAATTGAGTCTGTACACCTGTATTTTCATGTCTATTCTGCCAACTATCCCCAGAACAAAGAAAAAAATAACATTTTACTGCATTTAGGGCTCTCCAGTGAATGTTTTTTCTTTTCAAAATACAACATGAGGATGTGTGCTGTCTAGTTGCTTGTCGTTAATTTGAGCATAAATTAAAATCTGAGTGACATCAACTGATATGTTTTGTGATGCTGATATTTGTAATATACACTGCCCGCCCAAAAAAAAAAAAAGTACTACACTTTCTAAGTGTTTCTAGGTTGTTATATGTTTGGCAATGATTCGTTTAACCCTAAAAGATGAAGTGTGTTTTCATTTCTTAAACAACCATGTAAAGAAAATCTTGACCAAAAATTGATGCACCTCTTGATGGAAATAAATGTTGTGATGTTATTTCTATCAAGAGGTGCATCAATTTTTGGTCAAGATCTTTTATTGACAATGCAAGAGGTGAGCACTCTGTAAAGTCTCATCCAGCACATCCCAAAGACTTTTTTTTTTTTTTTTTTTTACAATATTTACAATTCCTTTATGAATATCTTGAAAAGTAAAGCTTCTCACAGCATAACTGACAGTGGATCCAAGTATTAAACTGCAATATAAAACTGTGCTTGGATGGAAATGTGCAAAATCTTAAGCACACAACACCCAATATTTGCTGAGCTTGATAAAGTAAGAGCCCTGCCTTGTCTGTGAAACTATTACTGCGCCAGCTCAGATGGAACATCAGAAATAGGAAAAAGCAGCATTCCTAGTCCTCTGTACACTCATCTTCCTCAAAGGGGCTGTCGAAGTCATTTCCCCATCTCAGTCGAAACACAGATACCTTCAATGCAACTCATTTTTGGAAGGGCCAAATCCATCAACACCACCATGCATGCACGACAAAATTAATCTACAAAAAATATAAAATAAAATAAAATAAAATATGTAATTTACGTTGTGAATATGCCATCTAAAATATGGAATATTAATAATATTCTCTCTATCTAAAAAAAAAAAAAGAAGAAAAAAAAAAATCATCACAACATACTACAAGTAATACTACAGTATACTACAGTAATACTACAGTATATTCATTAAACGTCATTATTCCAGGAGACAAATTGTTTGAAGCTATATTTTAAAATATCATTTATTTTTGTGATGGCAAAACTGAATTTTCAGCATCATTACACCAGTCTTCAGTGTCACATGATCCTTCAGAAATCATTCTAACATGCTGGTTTGCTGCTCAAGAAACATTTCAGTAACACTTTATTTTAAGGTGACATAGTTACATGTTACTACATGTACTTACTCTGTAACAGCAGTAAATTATGTATAACCATAAACCAAACCCTAACCATATCAGTATCTCTATAGTAAGTACATGCAGTTAATTAATATTACTCAGTACTTATTTGAGTAAGTACTATGTAACTGCATCACCTTAAAGTGTAACCAACATTTCTTATGATTATCAATGTTGAAAACAGTTGTGCTGCTTTTAAATTATTTGATTAATATAAATTTCAAAAGAACAACATTTATTAAAAACAGCAAAGACATTTATAACATTACAAACGATTTCTGAGACTTTTGATTGATATAATGAATGTCTTTGACCAAACCTAAATGGCTAAAAATGACTGATTAAAATTGAATGATTAAAACACAGTAAAATCCAAAATTATTTAGTTTGTATACATGATACAACAGATAATTGTTTATACATATATGTCCTGTATAGGATAAGAAAATTGTGAGAAAGTTTTGATTTTGAGATGTAATATTGCAATTCTGAGAAATAAAGTAACAGTTGAAAACTGTTATTGTTGAAAGAAATTATAACTGAAGTGGATATGAGGCACTTGTCCCATGATGGCAACTTCATTTCTTGTAGTTGTAAGTTTTTGTCGTATTAAGTTGCAATTTTATATTTAAAAAGTTGCAATTACAAGAAATAAGATCACAATTACAAACAATAACAATGTAATTACAAGAAACATTCACAATTATGAAAATGAAGTCTTTATTTCTTGTAATTGTGACTTCATTTATCGGAATTAAGTCACAATTACCTAGAAATAAATTACAAGAAATAAATTCACAATTACAAGTAGTTGCAATTGTGAGAAATAGTCACGACTGTGAGATTTAAAATGCTTAATTATGAGAAATATAGTCAAAACTACAAGAAATAAAGTCACAATTACAAGAAATAGTCACAATTACAAGAAATAAAGTCACAATTACAAGTAGTTGCAATTGTAAGAAATAGTCATGACTGAGATGTAAATGCATAATTATGAGAAATACAGTCAAAACTACAAGAAATAGTCACAATTACCTATAAAGTCACAATTACAAGAAATAAAGTCACAATTACAAGTAGTTGCAATTGTGAGAAATAGTCACGACTGTTAGATGTAAATGCTTAATTATGAGAAAAATAGTCAAAAAGTGATTACATGCATTAAGGACGTAATTACAAGAAACATTCACACTTACAAGAAAGTCACAATTACAAAAACAGTCGCAGTTGTGAGATATTAAGTTGTAATTATGAGAAATATAGTTACAATTACAAGAAATAAAGAAATGAAATTATAATTGATATATGAAGTCAAAATTGCAAGATAGTATCACATGAAATAGTCACAATTATGTTTATTTTTTATAAGTGGGCACTAATTGCAATTGTAAGATTATCACTTACTAATTAAACTGATGCTATGTCATTTTTAAAGAACTATTTTCGTCCTTACAATGAAAGTCAATGGGGTCCAAAACAAATCCAGTGACTTTCATTGTATGGACAAAAAAAAAAAAAAAAAAAAAATTGGTAGAAGTTTTGGCTCTTACAGCTTTACACATCATTATCAATGAACATATAATTTTTGTTGACTAAAATTAAGCTCTCTCGTTCATCGTAAAATCTACAAAAATGAATGAATATGACATGACAAAACATTAACTAAATGGACATTTTTAAAATATTAGCTGGGATCATGACGTATGCAGTCTTTGTAAAAAACGCTTAGCAAGATTGTCTTGGAACTGAATTATGGATGCCAAAGACAGAGGATGCACATATGCCGCTTTCATCCTTTTATACTGGGCATCTGCTGTAACTAAAATAAGATTTCAACACAATAACAAGATATGACAAAGTATGACGTTCCACATGTCTGAAAATCTAATGAGTCCATGGTGAAACTGTTCAATGGAACGAGCTAATGTCTTTCCAATGGCCCAGTTATGACATCACAATGGAAAACAAACAGATTACGGTATTAAGTGCCGCCCAGGATGATTGGCAGGCAAGTGCACTCTCGATTTAATAACAACCATCATTACCGCTGTAAAGAGCATGGTTGTTCAACCACTCCGGCAAAAACAAGACAGAGATTGTCCTGTGCGCCTCTTTCTTTAGGGCTTCATTATGGATCCTTGACAGTGAGACGTCCTTTCAACCGCCAGGTCAGCACACTGTATCTTTTATATATTAATCTAATTCCACCAGTAAATTAGGATTGATCACTGCAGCTCTGGGCCACAGTCATCATCCAGGATCTAATCAGAGCGTAGAGGTTTGGAGTGGGGCGCTGGCTGGGGCCAGAACGCTCCATAAATATAAAACATATGAAAAGCGTAACACCGAGAGGGAAATCCGATTAGCCCCCCCTCTCTCCACAGGTGTGCTTTCAGCCCGCCGCTTAACAGCCTGGCAGCAGCCTGCAAGCACGCCAAACCAACGCTTTCCCCATCTATTGTTCGTCTCCAGCAGGGGCCACAAGCTCCATACGCACCCCTGACGGATGTGAGCGAGAGGTCTCGCTTAGAGGGCTTTTGGGAGGATTGGACAGGAGGATCTACTGGGAGCTTGAGCTTTCTTGAGCATTTTAGTCAGAAATGATTCTGTGTTAACACAACACAATCTCACTTTCTTAACCGGAAGGTTGTGACCCAAATAAGAAACACATTGCTAAATACAAAGAGTAAAAATGAACCATATACAATAACAAAGAATGTTTCAACAATTTTTGTCCATGTAATGAAAGTCAATGGGGTCTAAAACAAATTTCATTGAAATAAAGAAATAAAGTCTTACAGGTTGCATGAGGATAAGTAAATGACAGAATTTTAATTTAAGTGAGTCATCCCTTTAAGACAAAAAGAAAAAAAAAGAAAAAAGGCTTTTCAAATTTTAAAATAGTGAAGAAAACATTGGTTGAAGCGGTCATCTGGTCAATGTTTCGCAAGGGTGCAGGGTGTGCTGAGTTGACCGTTTTATTGTTATCGTGCTTTTTTTTTGTGTGTGTGTGCGTCTGAAAGTTAATAGAGCAGAAAAATGATTGAAAATGAAATGATTGGAGGACTCCTAAAGGGACGAGTGAAGTGAGATGGAGAGGGTGTTAATGATAAACACACACTAATTTATCTGCAGTCTTGTATTGCTGAAGTCCAACTCTAATTAATCAGTGCTGATCTGTGCCAGTTTTCAGCTATGGGAAGCAGTTGTGTCAACCTTCAATCTGTAAACACATTTACAATGAAGTCTCCTAGAGTATTACCGTTAAGAGGGATCAAGTATAATGCACATCAGATCTCTGTGACCTGAGAGAGGCCTGTGAAACTGTGGCAGGTGGGAATTCACTGCTGTCTTTGAGATGAAAATCTCACTCTCTCTTCGATGTCTGTAAGAGATAGTGACCTGGGCCTGCTAAATGCAGGATCTCTAGGCCTGCTAAATCCATCTCGAAAACCTGCTGTCAACTCATACACTTATGTGATAAGCTGACAACAGAGCATAAAGCTCTTTAAATAGCCTAGTGCATCACCTAATTTCCTTACAATCCAAAAGCTACTGAAGGTCAAAATTAAAATCCAGTCCTGTGGCTGTTATAGTTATTGTCTGTATACATGATACAACAAATAATTCTTGTGTGTGTGTGTGTGTGTGTGTGTCCACAGTTGAAAACTGTGAGAATAGTTATTGCTGAAAGAAATTACAATTGAAGTGGATAAGAGGCACTCATCCCATGACTGTGACTTCATTTCTTGTAGTTGCAACTTTAACTCATGTTAAGTTGCCATTTTATATTTAAAAAGTTGCAATTACAAGAAATAAGATCATAATTACAAACAACAAGAATGTAATTACAATAAACATTTCACATTCACAATTAAGAATATTGAAGGTCGCCATTCCGATAAATGAAGTCACAATTACAAGAAATAGTAACAATTACAAGAAATAAAGTCACAATTACAAGTAGTTGCAATTGTGAGAAATAGTCACAACTGTGCATAATGCATAATTATGAGAAATAGTCAAAACTAAACTACAAGAAATAAAGTGATTACAAACAATAAGGACTTAATTACAAGAAACATTCACGATTACAAGAAAGTCACAATTACAAAAACAAAGTCGCAGTTGTGAGATAAGTTGTAATTATGATAAATATAGTTACAATTACAAGAAATAAAGTTGTATCTACAAGAAATGAAGTCAAAATTACAAGAAATAAAGTCACAATTACAAGTAGTTGCAATTGTGAGAAATAGTCACAACTGTGAGATGTAAATGCATAATTATGAGAAATACAGTCAAAACTACAAGAAATAAAGTTGTGATTAAAAACAATAAGGACGTAATTACAAGAAACATTCATGACTACAAGAAAGTCACAATTACAAAAACAAAGTCGCAGTTGTGAGTTAGTTACAATTACAAGAGTCAAAATTCAAATATGAAGTCAAAATTGCAAAATAGTATTACAAAAGTAGTCACAATTACGTTTATTTTTTGTAGGTAAGTGGGCACTAATTGCAATGGTAAGATTATTGCTTACCAATGAAACTGGTAGACTTGTGCTATGTCATTTTTACTGCAAAAATGCTCTTAAAAACTATTATAAATTACATAAACAAGTGAGTGTTTGTATGCCCCTGGCTATCAAAGTATTGCAGCTTTCTAAATTACTTCGCCCACTTCCGTTTTATATCTTTACATTACATGGTGGGGATCAAGTCTAACATGAGGACATCTGAGAGGATTGTGTAAATCAGTATAAAGACTAAAAGACTCTTTCTCAGCAGAAAGACTCTCCGGGGATGATTCACACCTAAACATAGCATACTGTAACTAAAGAACCTGCATATATTTACATAGCGGAAGACAGAAGCAAATAAAAACCAAGCTGTCTATCAGTTTACCAATTCGGCGTAAAAACGGACCTCCAACACCCATTTCCCTCCTCTCTGAGCAATTTGAGCTCTACGTAGTTGTAAAATTAATTTGGTCAAAGCGTATTAATCAATTCTAGCAGAACTGTGCCGATTCAGTCCGTAAATGAGTATGCAAGGTGCAAATATAGAGGTTCATTTATACACAGCAAAGCATAACTCACTCGTGGCACGCCAAGTTATTAAGTAGGGGGGCCCCGCTCTAACTCCTAAGGGTGTCCTTTCTCTACACCCCCCAAAGCCGACTGATTACTACCGAGCAGAAGAAGCCAGTTATGAGCCTGAATCCCATGGCTGTACTTTGCATTAATTAGCTCGTTCACTATAGCCCTTGAAGACCCTCTAGCCCCTTCACGCTCTTTAGACACATTTACTGTTTTAAAAAATTGCTTTGCGCAGTGTAGGGGCCCGTTAAGATTTCAGTTCTCGTAAACGGTGTAATTGCGACGCAACCAATTATACACCAGCTGAAGCAAAACTTGTAGGTTTCAATTTGTATTTAGGCCTGGGAAATTAAAACGGGAACTTCTTTAGGGCCCGGATTTTAATAAAATATAGTAAATGCAAGCAAGCACACAGAGATGTAAATTCAAAGAACCCTTAAAGAACCACAATGCCGCCAAAATCATAAGGTTCTACCACGGCATAGGTGCAGATAAAGGACTTACAAAGGTAAGCCCCTCTTACACTGGGACAAAGAGAAGAGCACGTAGGAAGGAAGGACAAAAAGGCTTTTCAAGGGTGTTCATTGTCTTGCCCAAAGTGGGGTCATGAGAGGGCCATGTTGAGCACGGAAGGCACGGTTGCTCTCTCAGAGGGCTTCACTCAACATACTACACCAACATCTCTTCGACACAAAGACTTCATCTGTCCAACATTCATATGCACGTCCAACATGCTACCTTTACAAACTGCTTTGGAGATCTCTGAAAGCAACATTAAAGGAGTAGATCTATCCAACAACAGTTCATAGCATCCTTGTTTGTCAAGCTCCAAAAAGGACAAATGTACTATAAAAGGAGCTCATAAGGCTTTTACACTATATTCCAAGTTTTCTGAAGTCATACAGTAGCTTTGGAAATGGACTGAATCATTAAAAGCCTCACATTGTTCATTTTTTGTCTGACTCTATACATTTATAAAAGCGCAAATAAAAGAAAAAAATGTTATGGATATGATATATACTGTAAATTAGATGTATATAAAAAAATTGTAAAATTGTAAGATAAGGCTGCAGTTATGAGAATTCAAATTGTAATTGTGAAAAACAGTGACGTGGAAAGTAAAAATAAAGTGGCACTCACGACAAAAAGTTGCAACTAAAATGAAGTCACAATTATGGGATATTATGTCGCAATTTTATTTTTGACCAAAAATAAGGTTACAAATATGTATAACAGAATATAATTACGAGAAATGTTGCAGACAATCTTTTTGTCCTGATCTATTAATTTATTCGAAAATAAATAAAATAAAATAAAATAAATGATTTGAATGACTTCACTTAGCATGTTTTTAAATTCTGATTTTTTTTATTTTTTAGGGTCATAAAGTCCAAATTTGCAGGGTGGTAGTGGGATAATGAACTGTCCTGATATCATAATGAAGAAAAAAGACAAACATTTTGGTAGAATATTATTAATATAAAAAATGTTCATCAAATCAAAGTGGTGTGACAGACCAGGGGCGTTTCCTCCGAGGAGGCAAGGGAGGCAGTGCCTCCTCAAACAAACTGGATGAGAAAATAATCGATATTACAAAAATAAAACAAGGCAAATATTATAAAATTTGACATTAAAAAGTGTAAAAGTCACAATTTTTCCTAAAGAAACACTGTCCAACAGTGACACCCGCAGGTAAAGTTACAGCGGGGATTCTGCATCTCTCGTGCCTCCCTTGAGCTCATAGAAATAAAGCAGAACCCCTAAAGTGTTTGGTAAATATATAGTTTAAATTGTTACTGCTTTTAGTTAGCTAAATATTTTGGAATAAATGTAAAAATGCGTAAAACTTGCTGAAATTTATACTTGGTTTTAATAAATAGAACATTACATAGTGTAAAAATACAAATTAGAATTGTAAATTTACATAAATGATATATATATATATATATATATAAAAAAAAAAAAAAAATCGAATATTTGCCTCATTTTAAAACACCACCGCACACCACTGTAACAGACAGACATTTAATATTTTTCATTGATCCAGTTCTCATATCTTGTTGAATGGAAAGAGCAGAATAAAATTTGCCAAAAATGGTTAGGTTGAAGTACATGAGGGAAAGTAAACAATGACATTTTTTTTTTCTCCACAGAACTTTTCTTTTACAATCACCAAAAGCACTTTGTTGAGAGGCTCATCATTAGCAAAGTGAATTTCTTTGCATGTAAACAATGAACCCAAGTGGGATGGATGGGCTTAGGTGTAAGAAATGTCTAAAAAAGGTAGAGGCCTGCACAAACAACTCTTAATTAAGGTGTGTGCAATCGGGAGTCTGCGCGGGGTCTGGCCGGGCGTTCCAGATGGCAGGTTGTTATTTCACCGTGCCCTGCTAATGCAGCAGGATGCGACGGCGGTAACCTGAGCCGTCCCAGGAGGCCCTCCGCTTCTCAGCACAGCTCTGGAATCAGGGCCAGCATTGCCGCCATCGTCACGGGAGCACACCCTCCCGCCGCAGAGCGTCGCCCACCGCTGGCCTGGTGTTAGCGAAGGGCAACTCAGGAATACATAATGTTAACAGCAGTGCTTCTGTTAACAAGTTGCTCCAGCTCACTAGCGGTTTGAATAGAAGGGGATGGAGGGGGCTGTACACATCCCTGAGGAAAGGGGAGAGAGAGCTACTAATCATCCTGACACAGGATAACACACCTCACGCTAGCTACATGCACTTGTGCTAGTTAACGGTGCGGAAAAATGAAGGAATTCTATGTTCGGAATGGTTGCTAGGTTGATTGATTGATGATATTAGCGTCATGATTACACCGTTTTATGCTGTGCTCTAAAACAACATATGTGGATGTGATTTTATCATTCTGGATTACAATAAATAACAAATGTTTCCGCTATAGAGGGATAGAAACATACTTTTGTTATTGCTGTTTTTAATGCAAAAGGGGAAAATGAAAGTCATGAACTTTCAGTGCTGTTGTACATCACATTAGTTATGAAAATTTGAGATATTAGTCTTGAAAACAGCACAGTTTCCACTTTGAAATAGATCTGAGTGACACTTTATTTTGATAGTCCACTTTAGACATTCTACTAACTTTAAGAGTTTTAGTAGACTGTCTGCTTAATTATCTGCTAACACTTTATTTTGATTGTCCACCAACAGACATGTTACTGGCTATAAGTAACTTTGCAAGCAACTTGTTCTACTAAGCCAAACCCTAAAACCTAACCTAAGTGTCTACCAATACTCTAAGAGTTAGTTGACATATAGTTGCTTATAGTTAGTAGAATGTCTAAAGTGGACTACCGAAATAAAAAGTGTAAACTAGATCAGAAATGATAACTAGAATGTTCTTAATGAATTGTTTCATTTGATATACACTGTTTTATCAAAATTATTTATTTTACCAGTATCCTCAAAGTAACTTCAATACTTCAGACAGATTGAAATAAAGAATCTTTTCTTTAATCAAATTAATGACATTAAATGCTGGTTAATTAACCAAATTAAATCCCAAATAATCATATATATGAATATTTGCCAAATGCAGATTATTATTGCAGCAGATTATTAAAGCTTTATAAGTCAATATATTGGTTGTTTAATTTCAATACCAATGAATACTGGAGCATATCAGAAGATTATTTGTCAGATTTTCATCAACCGACAGAGTTTACAGTCAGTCTGAAACCATCCTGTGTTTGCAATTTATTCTTTATTCTAGCTGAATGCTAGACAATATTTATAATAAATATTTGACGTGAAAAAAAGAAACATTTTTATGTCTGACCCATATTTGAGTGCAAGGAAAAACATTTCGTAAGAATCTTGCAGAACGAAAACAAACACTATGCAGATTCAAAATATCTCCTCATTTTTTTCATTTGTGTTTTGAAATAAATATTTTTTAAAATCAAATGTGCCAACTGCTTAGAAATGTACTATTATATATAAATGTTGGATATGTTTTTAAAAACATTTATACAATTTCTACGAAAGTTGACACTAAAAGTGTCATGAAGTGTAGCCATTTTATGAGAAAGAGATCGACTAAACGAGTGTATTACCTGCATCTGATATAGCATTTATTCTTCAGTTCGATGTCCATAATATTATATCCACTATATATAAAAAAAAAAAAATCAGTTTAAATGTCCGCTGAGGAAAGTGATATCTTTGTCCTTTTAAAAGTTAAGGGGATTTCCCACAGCGCTAAAACATCTTCCATGTTCTGACTCACTCATAAAGAGAGTCTTTGCCATCTAATGGCATAATAATGTAACTTTCACTGATAATATTGAAGGACCCTTTCTCAATACCAAATACGGCATATTATTTATATTAAAAAAATATTTAAATTAATAACAATAGCCATTATAAAAGACAAACACAATCAAACAATAAACACAATCAAATAAATAAAAAACACAAGCAAACAATTCAGTCAAATGTACAAAAGTAGCGCTCTAGTACAGGATTTAAGTTAAATATAACCTAAATATAAAAGTTATGAAATTTAATTTTCCCCTTAACCCAAATCGTTTTGCTCTGGAACAAGTAATAGATTAATAAGACCTAAGTTTGCCCGTTTGATATTAAAAAAAATGGTTTAAAGGGTTCAAGTTAAAGTGAAGCTAAGATGTCCCTATATTATGAATATCTTTGCAGACCAACTGTATTTCTTATATAGCATATTTACTGGGGACAAAAATATCCTATTGTGCAACACTAAAAATTACATAACCACTATGGCGCTAAAGTAAATCTATGTACACAGACTTATTTTGTTGTGCCAATTCTGAATAATGCTTGAAGAATATGTTTCCCTCATCAGCATTCATAGACTGACCTTGAATGCTTGTTTTCTATTGAGAGCGATACTTGCGCATTCATCCACGTGTCAGATCTACTAAAGACCGTACAGCTCGCATGCTAGAAAACCCACAAGCAAAGAATATGCAGTTAAATGAAGTGAAGTCTTATTTTACAAAGTTAAATGTCCACAGAATATTGGCCACAAATATTCTTCATAATATCTTTCATAATCCCAATGGCCACTGGAAAATAAATTTACAATTATGTTTCCCAGTTTCTTTAGTGAACAAAAGACACAAGGAGAAAATTAAATTAATTCAAACCAGAAATGTGAAATGCGCTGAGCCAGCAAATGCAAATTAGCCTTTCATTACGTAAAGTGAAAACGAGCATCGGTATTCACTTTTGGAGAGTAAACCCATCCATTTCTCCCTGATTATCTTGTCTCTCTGCCCTTCTGGTCAGATATCCTCAAAACCGTCAATGGAGATTATTGTGCATTTTGGGCAATTATCCCACTACTGCAAAATGTCAGATAGCTGTGTGTCTGCAGACGTGCTGAGCAGAGCACTGCTGCAGTAATAATCGCCTAGGGTGCAAGTGAAGCTTGTCTCTTTCATCTTAACGCTTTAGAATTTGCCATGGTTACCTCGTTTTTTTCTTCTGAGGAGGTACAGTAAGTCTGTTCTTTAAGGAGCTCCCCAGAGAGCGAGGCACAGTATGCATGCCACAGTTTAATGTTTATACTGTTTATTGTAAAGTGCAGTGAACTTTAGGTAGCAATAAGTATATAGCTATAATAGAGTGCCCCCTGAATTTGTGCAAACAGCTAAATATTGAATATAAACACGTCTGTTCTTAAAAGTGGAGTGGAAAGTTATTTTAGTGATATTTTTTAGTTATTTTAGTGAAAATTTATTCATAGCATGACCCAAGAAAACATCACTGAACTGTTCTGCACAATAAAACTAATATTTAATTGTCCAGCAGACAAACAGATCACACAATCAGATGATCAGAAGATTACACAGGCCGGGCTTTTTAATCATCTGGCAATGCCCTAGCAACCACATAGCAACACACCAAAAATTACTCATTAGCAACTCCTTAGCAACCCCTTGGCAACCACCTACAACTGTAGCATTGTGGCAGCATGTTTAAAACTTCAAATTGCTTCCAATAACGACAGACTTTTACTTCTCATTTTAATCCCCTGGCAATGCCCTAGCAGCCACATAGCAACACACCAAAAATTACTCCTTAGCAACTGCATAGCAATGCCTTGGCAACCACCTACAACACTGTGGCATTGTGGCAGCATGTTTAAAACTTGAATTTGCTTCCAATAATGACAGACTTTTACTTCTCATTTTAATCCCCTGGCAATGCCCTGGCAAACGCATAGCAACACACCAAAAATTACTCCTTAGCAACTGCATAGCAACACCTTGGCAACCACCTACAACTGTAGCATTGTGGCAGCATGTTTAAAACTTCAAATTGCTTCCAATAACGACAGACTTTTACTTCTCATTTTAATCCCCTGGCAATGCCCTGGCAAACGCATAGCAACACACCAAAAATTACTCCTTAGCAACTGCATAGCAATGCCTTGGCAACCACCTACAACACTGTGGCATTGTGGCAGCATGTTTAAAACTTGAATTTGCTTCCAATAATGACAGACTTTTACTTTTCAGTTTAATCCCCTGGCAATGCCCTAGCAACCACATAGCATCACACCAAAAATTACTCCTTAGCAACTGCATAGCAACACCTTGGCAACCACCTACAACACTGTAGCATTGAGGCAGCCTCTGGCAATGTCCTAGCAACCACATAGCAATGCACCTAAAAGTACTCGAAACAACTGTGCAACCGCATAAAAACACCTCGGCAACCACCCACAGCACCCTAGCAAAAACAAAAATTTTTTACAGAAAAAATAATAAGTGCAGTCTTAGTTAATTTTATGTGAAAATAAAAACTTATTTTTCACTATATCTGATTTCAGAAACTTGTGGTATGTCTTTAAATTGTATAATGTAAATAATTAACATTATATCGGCCATCTTGTTCTCTAGATATCAAGCCATTGAAAAACCCATATCGGTCAACTACTAACATCTAAATCTTGTCAAAAAGCCTGAAATAGATCCAATTTGCTTGATCGATGTAGCAGTAGCACATACGTGACCAGAGAACTACAAGCCTTCCAGTATTGACAATCAAGATTATCAACGTCATTAACACATTAACGCATAAGATCACAACAGACCACATATTTGTCATGTCATCAAGCTTTAACAATAAAGATCAATATTCCACCTACATGCATGCATTTACAGTAAACAGTAACTGGCACATAAAGCAATGAAACGTCAGCGTCTGTGTACACAAGATGGTGAATGCTCTATAATTAAAGGAATGCTATGTGAAGAGCAGATGTATTTGTTTACATCTCCATGGAGGACATCAACCGAGTCAGCTTCAAAGAGAAATGAAACGCTACTCCCACAGAGAGCACTAGAAAAACTCTTTTACTGTGCTTTACATATAGCCATGTATCTGTGTCTGTAATAATAGTTAATGCAAAAGTCACTGCATATCATTATTGTACAGAAACATCAAAGCATTTGATAAATCACTGGTGTGGCCTTCAAAGACACATTATAATTTACAGATTCCACATGATTACGGCTCTATTATAAAACCTAGCCTTGCCATCTACCACCTGCATACGTAGCATGCTAACCAAAATGAAAACTTTAAGTGACTGTTTTAAAACACTTTGCATATGCAGCAGGTCTATTTAGTATCACTTTTTTCCTCTTTATAGGAACCAAAACAAACATGGCTAACATTATCCGCTAACTGTTTATTTCAATACAGTCTGCTGTTAGCATGTTGCTAAGCTAACACTCTCTAATAGGCACAAAAATACAAAACAGATGACACACAACATTTCAAATGAGACTGAATTTTTTAGCAGTACTTCTAAAAATAGTTTCATTTTAATGAGCTTATCTTGGATTGTTTTTTTCACTAAACTATTCTGGGATTGCATTATTATCCACAAAGGATATAATTCTGCCTTTAAATCTGGTCAAATTGAGTTATCTAATAAGGATCAACATACTTTTGCTGCATTCCTTTTGGAACAGCCTTTGTTTGGGAGCGCATCTTTGATGCTTTAAAATGCTGTCTAGGTAGGCAGCTTATGTCGGCAGTCTCACAACAATATGATGCTTATTTTGCAAGAAACGTCAGCACTCGTCTTGGACCACAATAGTATTGAAGTCTTACGTTTGTTATATGATTTTTTTGTTGCTAACGTTTAAAATGAGTCGCAGCATGCAAATGCTGATGTGAATGTCAGATGACTTTAAAATACATAAAATGTGTAGGCAAGCATGTTAAACTGCTTAGCCATTTAAAACGAATCTGTCTCTTTCAGCTTACTGTGTTGGCACTCAACACATGGTGTCCAAATTTAACTTTTCCAGCACATGCCAATAGAAAGTGATGTTAGAAAATCATGACTACAAGCATTTCCTACTGGCCATTTATTTGTATTTTGCATAATTTCATTAAAACTATTTGTTTGTTACATGACAGTTAAAATGAGACACTGCACCTCTTTGTTTGTGTTCGACATTAATCCAATGCTATTCATTTTAAAATCCAAGCATATGTTTAATATTGACCATAAACGTCTGGAAAACAAAATATTTTAATGAGCCATTTTATTTTTATCCTCATTACAAATTAAAACCTAGATCTCTGTAAACATATAAATATCAATAAAAACTACTATAACTATAAATGACTTTAATATTTAGATAGCATCAGGAAGGTCAAGAGTTCTGAGGTGGAACAGGCCAAAAACACTATTTTAAAAAGGATACAGTCAGTAATTGACATTAAAATATCAAATACTAAATACATAACTTCAGCAAGACATGGATCAGAGCTGTTTAAGTGATTTAAGCACAGATACGGTATATTTTACGGACCCAAAACTATGAGGTACAGTCATTCCCAGGTTCCAAAAAAACATGATTCCTAACCACAAAGCAGACTGAAGTCTACATGCCTCATATTAAAGACCCCTGTCAGTGCAAGACTAAAAGAAAAGGTCAGGTAAGAGATATGGTGTATCAGAGAGGACAGTCGTGAAGCGAAAGCTAAAATACCTTTAGGCTTTTTTCCCCATTTATTTTCCTTTAAGATCAGACACGTGGATTCAAAAAGGCAGCGTGAGTGCTTACTATTAGTGATATTACTGCAAATTTTTACCTTTCACACCCCTACAGAGCATTACTTAACACATTCGACTTTCAGATACATTAAAACTAAATGATCTTACTGAGACAAGCATATTACTACTGCACGCTTGCATTCGAGAATTAGGGATTTCAACTAGCCAATAATCCCAAGTATTAAACTTCAGTATGTAACATATCCCACACCATTTGTGCTACAGCTTTCAAATCAGCTATTAGACTTACATTTTCAGATAATATCAGATGATAAAACAGACAAAAAGTTCTCGAAGAAAGATAATGCGAATAACCTACACCATGAAACATCCATTAAAAATTTGTGAGTGTTCTGGACACCCCTAAGGCACAACGTGTCTTACTGATACAAACTGAAATACAGCTGAAATACTGCATGTTACTTCAGATTTGGATTCACTAATTCAAGCCATGCCGAAAAGGGCAAATCTTGCCTACGGATACTGCCAGATTGTATTAAAATCAAACATGTTACAGCACTACAATGGATAATCCATTTAATAACAATAATGCTCCCAACTTTGTTTTCATTTACAGTTTCAATTTGCAGTGAGATGCACACAGGCCTTTAGCACTAACACCGAAACAGAACTAGGGGGAAAAAAAGTCTAATTTCTGGCACTTTCCATAAATAGCATACAAAATAATGGCTGAAATGCTTCAAGAATGGTCAGTGAAAGAATATAGCTTAACCTTCAGAAAATGTTGACCATCAACATCAGGAGGCCAAACAAACATTATAATGAGCCAATTTATTTTCTATCTTTTTTCATTTTTTCAGTCCTGTTACCAAAATGCGGGACATGTTTATATAAAAAATTTAACCAGATTTGTGTAAACACTATACAAATATCAAAATAAAATGAATGAGTCAAAAACCTGATCTCATGAGAAAACATAACTGTTTTATGAGACGATGATTTCGTATGAATTCGTACGATGCGATTTGTAAAATTTTTAGAAAAAAGCAAGCATGAAGGTCCAACCCCTAACCCAATCAGTAAGTGAATAAGCAAATCGTATGAAAACATTGTACAAATTCATACAAATGAATTAGCCTCAGATTTGCCAAAACATAAAATAGTTACAAATTGGATTGAGTAATGTATGTTGGTAACAGAGTTGCAAATATTGCCAAAATTAACTCACTCAGTAGGGCTAGCCGGTTTGGGATCAAATGTTGATTTGTAGTTATTGATAAACCTAGAAACTAAAGGAAAATATTTTCATTTTTTATTTTTTCCTGCAACTTGAGTAACAGGGTTGAAGGTTGAGCTTGACAAACACATCAATACTAAAATATTTGTAAAATTTGAGAAACTAAATGAAATTATGCATGTAGAAACAGGCCAAATCTTGTGGTAACACGGTTTTGAACAAAATGTGGGACATTTATTACATTTTTGGTAATCAAAATACCTTTAACTATTTTTTTTACTATGATAAATTCAATATCAATTCAGTTCAAGACCTCTAGGTGGAACAGGCCAAAACACTGACTCTTTCCCCGCCCTTGATGGAACTTTCCGGCAGTCCATGTTTTACTGTTATATGGTAGGAGGCGCTATTACACATCTTCTGAAAGAGTACAGAATCTCTGGATCAAAACACAGGCGAAAAAGAAGCAGAAACAAGCGACAGAATCACCGCGTATGCACATTGTAGTTTTTGACAAAACTATTTTCTCAGCTTTTTGTTCAAAATGTTGCTTTTTGTAATGAAACTTACAAACATTTGAATGGTGAAAAAGAATGCATAAAGCTAGAATAAAACAAAATTTTTTCGTTTGTTTAAAAGCAGAGGCTCTGTTCTTTATTTTAATTTATTGCATGTTCAGATAATCAATAATGCTGGAAAATTTGAAAAATAAATAAATAAATAAAATATAAAAACACTGGCTGGGGAAAGAGCTAATGAGAATACCGTCATTGAAGTATTTTAAACAAGCTACTGTTTATGATAGCTTAATTTTATGTTAAATAAGAACATGCACAACACTTTTCACAAAGTAAAACAGTGTTTACAATAATTACAGATTTTTTGACATCTCATAATCAAATTAATGCTCAGTGAACTTTATTTCTGGATTATGCAATAAAATCCCATTCTCTTCCAATACACGAGTCTGGCACATGACACTGTAGGTGGGCGGCAGGTCATGAGCCGGGAGATGGGGACTCGAACTGACATACTCTCTTTCATCAGAACTGCGGGAAGATGATCCGTTGCAACAAGAAGCATTCTGAGCAGGAAGGTTCCGTCCTACTGTAGAGCAGTAGGCTTTATGGTCTTCTACAGGAGAACTCGCTTCTGACTCACAGACATCACCGTTTACACAACACCACTGCAAACATACTAATGATAACTCCATCACAACACACTTCACATTTAAAGTCGGCATGAGAGCAGAACTGGCATTATTTATTTTCTTAATTTGTGTTATTGGTCTTATTATTCCACTTTTCACAATCCAAGCAGCAACCAACTGATTCAATTAAGTCCCACCCTACATTTTTTCTTGTTCAATAAGACTTTCACTTGGAAATATGTGCAAAAAATAGTGTGCTACTCAAGTAAATTTGTAACATTTTCACTGCAGTTCTCACATTAGAGAATTCAGTGTCTTAGTGGTAACCACAACAGCATCATGGGAGAAGGAATTGCTGTACATTCTGTGCATCTCCGCAGACTTGAGTGTATTCGGTGAACTGTAAGAAATGAAATCGGACATGCTCCGCTCTAATAACAGACAAAGCTTTTACAAACCTTCCCCGATTCTGTTCTTCTGGAATTCTGTCAGATTCAATATTCTTTTCACGAAGCTAACCAACATTCAGCATACAACCTTGCAGAATGAATAATCCAGTAAGAATTTCTACTTGTGCTCAGATTAAAATTAAATAAATAAATAACACTTTAATTCAATGGTTCACTTTAGACATTCTACGAACTATAAGTAACTTTGCAAATACATGTCAACTAACTCTCAGAGTATTAGTAAACTGTCTGCTTAATATCTGTCTGCTTAACACTTTTTTTTTTTTGATGGTTCCCCAACAGACATTCCACTGACTAGAATTTGCAACTCCAAATGTATTCTACTAATAAGTTTCTCGCTAAATGACTGATCCTGGAATGTGCCTATAGGTGAACTGAAGTGACTAAACGGTCAACTTCACGTTGTTTCTCTTAGTAGGATGAAAATAATCTGTTATTTAAACGTGATTAAATTATATATAGAAAGCGATCAAAGAACGCTCCCTTTACAATCGCTAGAGCTGTCAATCAAACAGTGCTTCAGTTGCAATGAAGAGATCACTGCTTTTGTGCGCTCAACAACATGTCTGTGATCGGCTACATGCTCATCACTGCAACCTTTCATGCCACGATCTAAATATAATGCCATAGATTTAATTGTAATGCTATAATCAACACTTTTCACGATTAGTGAACCTTGAGAGCTGTAATAGTAAAAATGTGCTAAAAGTTTGAGAGAGTAATACTTAGCTATTTCAAATTGCAAAGATGTTAGCCAATCACAGCAGTGGGCGTTTACACTGAAGTAACACAGCAGACACGCCCCTTAAAGGGTTAGTTCACCCAAAAATGAAAATTCTGTCATTAATTACTCACCCTCATGTCGTTCTACACCCGTAAGACCTTCGTTCATCTTCAGAAAACAAAATAAGATATTTTTGATGAAATCCGATGGCTCAGTGAGGCCTCCATTGACAGAAAGATAATTAACACTTTCAGATGCCCAGAAAAGTACTGAAGACGTATTTAAAACAGTTCATGTGACTACAGTGGTTCAACCTTAATATTATAAAGCGACGAGAATACTTTTTGTGCACCAAAAAAACAAAATAACGACTTTTCAACAAAAACATTGCTTCATGAAGCTTCAAAGCTTTACGAATCTTTTGTTTCAAATCACTGGTTCGGAGCGCCAAAGTCACGTGATTTCAGCAAACAAGGCTTAGTTACGTTATGAGTGATTCGAAATTTCAGTAGTTCACGTGACTTTGGCAGTTTGATATGCGATCCGAACCACTGATTCGAAACAAAAGATTTGTAAAGCTTCGAAGCCGTGTTTTCGAAATTGGCCATCACTAGATATTGTTGAATAAAGTCGTTTTTTTTTTTTTTTTTTTTTTTTTTTTTAGCGCACAAAAAGTATTCTCGTTGCTTCATAACATTAAGGTTGAACCACTGTAGTCACATTAGTCACATGAACTGTTTTAAATACGTCTTTTTTTAGCTTTCTGGGCATCTGAAAGTGTTAATTATCTTGCTGTCAATGGAGGCTCACTGAGCCATCGGATTTTATCAAAAATATCTTAATTTGTGTTCTGAAGATGAACGAAGGTCTTACGGGTGTAGAACGACATGAGGGTGAGTAATTAATGACAGAATTTTCATTTTTGGGTGAACTAACCCTTTAAAACACAGCGTTCAAATCAGAGGGCTAAAGTCAGGATAGGAAAAATGCCTTTTATTTCTAAATTAAATTATTTATTATACTAACATTATAAGTGCACTCCAAGAAACATTATACAACAAAGTTTCTAAAAGTGTGACTAGCTGCAGATTCTGTACAAACTATTTATGAATCACCCAAATCTGGGGTTTGAACCAACAACCTTTGGGTTATGAATCCAGATCCTTATTCACTAAGCCACACGGCTCTATGCACCTCACTAGATATCAAATTCATTCATAATCTGTGTTTGGTCCCATTTGTTCTCTACTAGCAGTCAGTAAAATGTCAAGATGCCCAGGATTGGCAGTGTACTACCACAGACATCGTTTTAGTATTTGATGGATCTAATCTGTTCTTTAAACGCGGAAAGAGGCTCAGGTGATTTAAGCGATTTCAATCTCCCTGTCGGTCCAGAAGCAGGAGAAAAATATTTAAAGATGCTTAATATTTTATTTGCAAACACGAAAAAGTGCCTGAGGGCTTTAGATAATGTGTTTCACTTTCCCGTGAAAACCTGATTTATGCCAAGGTCAGATTGCAGCGTGTTTGTATCCAGTGACACGGCACCGCCGCTCGCAACACAAAGCGGCCTGCCACTCATCAATGCCATCAGTCGGATCAAAAGTGTCGCCAGAGATAAATGAAAAATGATATCAAAACAAGTGGAGAGACAGAAAATGAACAAGAGATTTGAGCCGGCTCTTCATAAACCTACAACGAGATGAATACATAAGACGAATCAGGCCGCGGGACACAAGGATAAAAGGTTTATCACGTTCCAACTGGGTTCAATTTAAATCTACTTTTCTGAGGAGACGGAAGAACAACTTCCATGTGGATATTCATAAGATTAAGCTATTACAATTGAGCTCATTTTGTATTTGTGTAATCTATTATCAGAAGTTTCGCTCAGGTACGAATGCAATGTATGTCATTATTCACATTCACATCTGCACAGAGCCGTGATCGTTCACACCCTGGTATATATTTTTAGCAGCTTGAAATAAAGGAATGAATATGAATGAATGCGAATGAATATTAATGAATATTAATAACCCCATTACTAACCCCATTTTGTGTCTGGCATTTTTATTAGTCAATTTTAGAAAGTTTCATGGTAATGGATTTTGACACAAATCTACTGACACTTACCCATTCCGTAATTTTTCTGATCCTGGTGCGACCGGGTTTAGGTGTCAGATAATGAGTGTCAAAATGAAAGTGGGTCAGAGAGAGGTAATACATTTGAATCCATGGCACGATATTATTTTGTAATTCACCATAAGATTGTTCTTGGCAGTATGATGATGTCTGGCAGTAGAACTCAGAAACAGCATTTACTACCATTATATTAAAATTAGGGCTGTCAATTTAACTTGACAAAAGAAATTATACACTATTATACTCAGTATTGTAAAATATTATTACAATTTAAATTAACTTTTCTATTTTAACATTTTAAAATGTGATTCCTGTGATGCAAAGCTGAATTTTTTATCATCATTACTCCAGTCTTTAATGTCACATGATCCTTCAGAAATCATTCCAATACGCTATTTCTTATTGTTATAAATGCTGAAAAAGTCCTGCTTAATATTTTTGTATTCTTTGATAAATAGAACATTCATATGAACAGCATTTATTTGAAATAGAAATCTTTTGTAACATATTTGTGTCTTTACTAACCAATTTAATGTCTTTGCTGAATATACGTATTATTTTCGAATTAATCTATTTGTTTGTTCTTACAAATGTACTTCTTGCATTCATGTTGGTTTCTTACGGTTATAAAAAACTTTTATACCATTTTCAAGAAAAGATTTAATGACTTTAAAAAGGTCATGTGGTGTAACCAAGTAAAAAGTTTCCTTATATATACACTTTTAAATACCATGAATGAATAATTCATGCATATTATACAAGCTAATGGGAAGTTACACCAAATGACATTTTACAATCCAAACAATTTCTCAAAAAGAAGGTCAAATTATTTGAAATTTTATGAGGTTTAATGATCTTGAAACTGCAGGTATCTGATCTGGAAGTATGAAGTTCAAACCTACAGTGCGAAAAATGATTTTGTGCACTTTAAAACAGTTGTAAGCAGTCTACTTCATCGAGTAAACGCACTGTCAAATGCTTTCAATTTATATTTAGAAACTGACAAATCAGCTCAGGAATGTGTTTTGAGTTTCTCCAATTCAGAGTTGTACGGTTAATTGATAATATCTTCAGATAATCTCCTTCAAGTCGATTGCCTGCTAACTGCTTTTGATTTGCACACGGTTCTGCATGTCAATTTAATTATACATGTTGAACACAAATAGGTGCCATTTCATTTGTTCTGTTTACTTATGAGTCAATTCCATTTAATGAAGGGAAGGTTATCCCAATCTAATCATAGTCATACATACTCCTTTATGTCTACAAAGAGAAAAGACCAGAAGATCAATCATCCACAGACCCTTTAACACAGAGTCACTCTGTCCACTGGCTGAGTATCTGTCTCTTGCAAATTCTCTATATCGGTTGATGAAGATACTGCACAGACAGGAGTTTGAGATATTATATCTTTAGTGTGTTAGAACCAACCAATCAAGAGCTCTCAACATCTCTCAAGATCAACACTTCAAAAATCAAGCAACTTTCAAAGACTTACGATAAAAAGGCCTGCATAAAACAGTGTAATGAACATAGTTCTAATGAAGATAGTTCTGATGGACAGACATGAGAGACAGCAGATGGACAGACAGTTCTGACAGACAGACAGATAGACATAGGGATAGATAGTTAGAACGGCAGACAGATAGATTGGTTTGAGTAGGACAAACTAAAAAATTAACTGTTATGAGTATTTAGAGCAGTGGTTGGCAACAGGCGGCCCGGGCGCAAAAATTGGCCCGCCAGCAATAATATCTGGCCCGCGCCCGCAGCCAGATTATTTTGATAGCAGCTAGTTCTGAAATAGATCTTCGTCTCATGGTGCTGTCTAATATTATCACCATGTCTACACCAGACGCAATTGTCTGAATGCGACAAACCGACCGTTGGACTACGTCAGAAATAGAAATGAGAAATGAATGTGAAAATCCGTTTACAGTCGGGAATTTGTTTTGTCATGTCGTGGCGCGCCACATCCAGTGTAGACAATATCACTGATTATAATGGGTTCTATTATCTTTTGACGCGTCACGCCGCTCGCGTCCGGTGTAGACACGGTGTTATATTCTTTGCAAACAGCGACAACAGATAAGACACACTGGCTTACAAAACTAGGTAGGATGAACACATAGTTGTCTTTCCATTCTTCTTTGTATGCCCTATTTTCGCTGTCAACTTTCCTCTTTAGACTCTTTGATAGTGCCATTTTCTCTCACCAGCTAGCTTAAACGTTAACATCACTCTGCACACGACGTAATAGCATACCTCCAGCACGCAAACAATTTAAAAAAAAAAAAAAATGCCGTTTAGTACATGAGGATGCCAAGGAATAATTCAGTGTAAAAGTAGGCTATACATCAAATAATTATTACAGTAAGTTAGGCTCCATTGTGTAACAAGCAAATTAAAATGATACACATTTATTATTCACAGTATGGAAAGAGGAAATAAAACATAGTTCGTTAAGAGCATGACTCAAACATGCAATTAATGGGCTTATTCAAGTTATTTTTATCCATTCCGCATCTCCCACATATGTGTGTTTTAGCAAGGCGGTCTGTGTTGCAAGTTGGTGAATGAAGATACTTGCCAGGTTACATGTCACTACTCTGCTTTATTAATTTATCCTGTGCAAAACCCGGACACCGCTACAAAAATGTGGCTTTTTGTTAATGACTGTCCTACTACAGGATTTAACAAAGAGTAACAGCTTACTACCAGTTACAAAAGACACTGTAACAGTCTGTCACAGGCAATTCTAGTTGTATTTTTCATCAATTAATTTCTTACATTATCCTTTGACTATGTTCTGGCCCGCCATCTAGTGGCGAAAATTTATTTTGGCCTGATGCCAATCTTACTTGCCGACCCCTGATTTAGAACTTTCTTTTTCTTTTGAGTTAGCATCACTGACATATTTCAAGTAAACTGAACTGTTTCACTGTTTTGAGTTGTATGAACTCATTTCTATTAATTTAGATGAACTTAAGTTTAAGTGAAACTGGGCTAGGATTTCTATTTCCCAGCATGCTTTGCCCATGGCACTCAAAAGGGAGAGTAAATGCTAAAATTAAGTTTTAGATAATGTTTTTGTGCAAGATTAATGGTAAAGGAGATTTAGTAGTGATTAATGTTTTGTTATGCTAATTCAGAAGAGTTTCTGTTAAATTGGGTTTTTGGAGAGCTACCATCATGGTGACAAGTGCACGTTGCTTGGTTTGAGAGCAGGTAAGTTACATGTTTTAAGTTGCTGTACTCATTCAGTAAGTGCTATACCATGCTATTGTTAACATGTTAGCAGATTAGCAAGTTGGCACTTTCTGAATGAGTTTGTTATAGCTAGCAAAATATTTAAAAATAAATAATAAAAACCTGATAATTTTAAGTTAAAGCGTAGTGTACTCAAATATTTCAAGTTAAGAACAATAAAAATGTATGAGTACAAAATAAAAATCCTACTTAAACTTTGTTTCTTAACTTAAATTTTCATTCAACTTTGAGTTCTGACAACTTGTTAGAGTTTACAGTGAAGTGAACTCATCTGATTTGCAAGAATTCAAAATAAAAAAAAGTTAATTAACAATCTTTTATGTTAATTGCTATCAAAATGTATGAGTTAGCTAACTCAGTACTTCAAGTTAGGCGCAATTAATTATCTAGATTTGAATATCAGATACCAAATTCTTGATTCTGCATTAAGTTACAGGAAGTATGCACAACCAAATTAAGTACAGAGTCAGTATAAAAATTTATATATATATATATATATATATATATATAAATATATATATATATATATATATTTATATATATATATATATATATATATATATATAAAGACTTCAGATGCAAAAGCCTCTAAGTGCCATCTGAAATTTTCTTTTAAAATTAGCATTTCTATCAAGGTTGTATGTTTATGTTCAGTTATTTCACTTTAATGGCAATGAAAAGGACCTATTAATTGCCATTAAAGTGAAATTACTGAACCTAAACATACGAGCTTGATAAAAATGCTCATTTTAGAAGAAAATTTCAGATGGCACTTAGAGGCTTTTGCATCTGAAGTCTTCATATATATATACATATAACATATACACACACACACCTATTCCTTAACACCAACACTTCTTTGAACTCGAGGTGTAATCTGAAGTCTAAGGGGATAGAAAAAAAAAAAAAATTCCTTCAGCCTTAAAGATTTGTCAACTAATTAACACTTCCTCTTGAATCTTAAGTAAAGGCTTTACATGGAAAAGGTACGATTTTACACACAGGAGTTATCTTCTCTCCACAGCTGGTGGGGAAACATTAAAACAAAGAACTCAGAATAGAACGCAGCCATATAGCAGTTCCAGCCATGATGGGCTAATCGGTTCCACTTCAGTCTCTACAACCTTTATAATATGCAAGCATTCGCTGCATGTCTACACACTGTAGTGTTTCGAAATGTAAATTCCAGATATATATATAGTCAAGATCAGATGCAACATTTGATGGCTGTAAACACCTAGCAGCTCATGCGAAGCAGGGCTGAAGCTGCCTGAAGTAATAACGACAGATCGTTCAGCATAGCGGGGTTATTTGATGGAAAATGCATGCTAATGTTTTTGCATTGCTGATCCAGCATGGCAGCAAAATGACTCTTTCAACACTGGCTCCGCTGTATGAACACAAAACACAGAAACACAAGAAGAGACCTTGTAGCTTGTATACGGTTGACTTACAAGACTGATCCTGTGACAGAGCAAGAAGCAAGGGAACAAAGAGGGAAAAAAACAAACCACGAAACATCTCACAAGTCAGCAGATGTTATTATTCACCAACAGCCTTAGGAATATTTCACAATGAAAATGCATGAATCATTTACTCACCTTCATGTGATTCCAAATTTGTTATGACTTTCTTTCTTCTGTTGAACACACAAAGAGAAACTTTGGAGAATGTGCTGGTTGCGCTTTTCCATGCAATTACAATGAACAGAGATATATTTTAAAAAATATCCTTAGTCCTCCAAGGTTTATAATGGTTGTGAACGGCATGCGCATTCTGCATACAGTCGTCTGCCGGAAGCTAGTTTTTGAATTTATAAAATTGTAAATACGGATATTTGTCTTACAAAAAAGCATTGCTTCGCTTCAGAAGGCCTTTATTAACCCCCTGGAATCGTATGGATTACTTTTTTTTAAGGATGGATGCATTATTTTTGTCTTCAAAACGCGGCCCCCCATTTACAACCATTATAAACCTTGGAGGACTAAGGATATTTTTAAATATCTCCCCGATTGTGTTCGTCTGTAAGAAGATAGTCATATACACCTAGGATGGCTTGAGGGTGAGTAAATCATGGGATAATTTTCATTTTTGGGTGAACTATCCCTTTAAATGCACTGATACTATTGGAAGAGAACTGAACTGAGCTGACAGTTACTGAACCAAACTAAATAATGACCGTTTACTATTACAGAAGAAATGAACTCTGTTTGCATCGTTGAATCATTATTTTCCTGTTTATCAATGTAAAGCCGTTTTGAATCGATCTGTATTGTATAAAGCACTATATAAATAAAGGTGACTTGACTCGACTGATTTTGGCATGTTCACAAGAGAAGTATCAAAGTTGAATTCATGAATGAATCATTCTTTTGATTCAGTCATCTAGCTCACAAAATCAGTCTGAATGATTTATTCATGAATTCAACTGATCCGACTACTGATGATGATGATACGTCTTTGCGTTCTTTTTGAAGCTTGAAAGATTCAGTTTCTCATTCATTGTATTGTTAATTGTATTAACAAGAAAAGTCAGCACACTCTTTAGAATTTTTCCTTTGCATTTCACAGAAAAAGAAAGCCATATGGGCTTGGAATGACATGAAGGTTATAAAACGATGACAGAACTTTTTTTTTTTTCTTTTTTTTTGAATGAGCTACTCCTTTAAGATAAGATTTCCTTTCTTTTTGGGTCAAGTCAATGATTCTTTTAAAAAGACAGACAAAGTAGCATTACACCGCAAGGAAAAATGGAAGCTCCAAACGCAGAGTGCTTCTCTTCTAAAGGTCATTCTTCCTCACTGGTGTCAGCCTCTTCGTATGGGGAAAAAGTGAAAGGATAAACTCTTCTGACAGCCAACAATGCATTATGTATGGCTAAGCTTTTTATAGGCCTTACTGTGCCACTGAAACATAATTACATATCTCTATTCATTTGTGCATGGGCCAGAAGAATACCACTTTTAAGAGAGATTTTAGATGCTTCGCTAACTTTCTCATTGCTGCTTTTTTTTTTTTTTTTATACAGATAATAACTAAGACAAATTTTTCTGGAAAGAGATGCAAGCCTAATAAAGTGGCAAAGGGTTCATTTAGTCCTGTCAAACAATTTGTCCACAATACTTTTGAACTAATGTGAGATTCTTCTAACAAGTACACTAACAAATTTAAATTGGAACAAGGACAAATTTAATAAACATTGTCATTATAACATTTTTTTAACGTAATCAGTGACAAACACAAAAAAATGGTCACACTTTATATTAGGTGTCTTTACCTGTAAATCAGTTTTGCTGCTATTGACATGGGATACGGGCAGAACCTTTAAGGCTTTTCAGTAAACGGCCACTGTTATGACTGCCTAATGTCATTCCATAGGAAACAGTATCAACGCCCACAAGCTATTTGAAAACATTATCCATATAAAACCGTCATTTACAGACAAAGCATTATGAAATCAATTACTTTACTGCTGTCAGATCCAATACAGTTGGCTGCTTCATCTGTAAACAAAAATTTCTTTGCGAACTCTCCATTACATTCATTTACAAAACAAAATGCTCCAAACAAACATATACAAACAACAAACAAGCTGGTTAAACTGTGTGTCAAAGTGTAAATCTTTGTTCGTTCACTTTCTCCATTTGTCCTGTTGTCGGCAGTATGTCAGAAACTGAACGAGAATCTGTATACTGTCTCCAGTGTAGACAGCATCAGTGATTTTAATGGGTTCTGTTTGCTTTTGACCCGACGCGGCGCTCACATCCAGTGTAGGCAAATGTCAGCCATTAAGTGAGTGAATGCCAGTGGGCGGGGCCTATGGTGCGATGATGTATAACTATTCGTTGATGTCTTGCTTGGGGGCAGTCATATGCAAATGTATTTTCCCGTGTGACATCACAGATCCCGCAATATCAAAACAAGCGTTTTTGGAGCTTGATTAAATATTGAGGAGGACATTTTAGGCTATGAAACTTGCAGGATGTTGTAATGGTAAAGAGACCTCTTTTAAAAAAGACCTGTATATGTCAAAAGATCAAGGCAAATTTAATTTCTCATTTCATGACAAATTTAAAGGTGGGCTAGGGTGTAAAAGATGGGTCAACAGTGTAATTATAAATGTAATTACAGAAATTAATTACAATAACATGCAGGAATTCTTAAAATATAAGTACAATGTAGAAACATATGTACATAAGTGCATTGTATAAAATTATTAATTTTAAATATTAACATAGTAGTTAAAGATACTTAATCTACAGGTGCTGGTCATATAATTAGAATATCATCAAAAAGTTGATTTATTTCACTAATTCCATTCAAAAAGTGAAACGTGTATATTATATTCATTCATTACACACAGACTGATATATTTCAAATGTTTATTTCTTTTAATTTTGATGATTATAACTGACAACTAAGGAAAATCCCAAATTCAGTATCTCAGAAAATTAGAATATTACTTAAGACCAATACAAAGAAAAGATTTTTAGAAATCTTGGCCAACTGAAAAGTATGAACATGAAAAGTATGAGCATGTACAGCACTCAATACTTAGTTGGGGCTCCTTTTGCCTGAATTACTGCAGCAATGCGGCGTGGCATGGAGTCGATCAGTCTGTGGCACTGCTCAGGTGTTATAAGAGCCCAGGTTGCTCTGATAGTGGCCTTCAGCTCTTCTGCATTGTTGGGTCTGGCATATCGCATCTTCCTCTTCACAATACCCCATAGATTTTCTATGGGGTTAAGGTCAGGCGAGTTTGCTGGCCAATTAAGAACAGGGATACCATGGTCCTTAAACCAGGTACTGGTAGCTTTGGCACTGTGTGCAGGTGCCAAGTCCTGTTGGAAAATGAAATCTGCATCTCCATAAAGTTGGTCAGCAGCAGGAAGCATGAAGTGCTCTAAAACTTCCTGGTATACGGCTGCGTTGACCTTGGACCTCAGAAAACACAGTGGACCAACACCAGCAGATGACATGGCACTCCAAACCATCACTGACTGTGGAAACTTTACACTGGACCTCAAGCAACGTGGATTGTGTGCCTCTCCTCTCTTCCTCCAGACTCTGGGACTCTGATTTCCAAAGGAAATGCAAAATTTACTTTCATCAGAGAACATAACTTTGGACCACTCAGCAGCAGTCCAGTCCTTTTTGTCTTTAGCCCAGGCGAGATGCTTCTAACACTGTCTGTTGTTCAAGAGTGGCTTGACACAAGGAATGCGACAGCTGAAACCCATGTCTTGCATACGTCTGTGCGTAGTGGTTCTTGAAGCACTGACTCCAGCTGCAGTCCACTCTTTGTGAATCTCCCCCACATTTTTGAATGGGTTTTGTTTCACAATCCTCTCCAGGGTGCGGTTATCCCTATTGCTTGTACACTTTTTTCTACCACATCTTTTCCTTCCCTTCGCCTCTCTATTAATGTGCTTGGACACAGAGCTCTGTGAACAGCCAGCCTCTTTTGCAATGACCTTTTGTGTCTTGCCCTCCTTGTGCAAGGTGTCAATGGTCGTCTTTTGGACAACTGTCAAGTCAGCAGTCTTCCCCATGATTGTGTAGCCTACAGAACTAGACTGAGAGACCATTTAAAGGCCTTTGCAGGTGTTTTGAGTTAATTAGCTGATTAGAGTGTGGCACCAGGTGTCTTCAATATTGAACCTTTTCACAATATTCTAATTTTCTGAGATACTGAATTTGGGATTTTCCTTAGTTGTCAGTTATAATCATCAAAATTAAAAGAAATAAACATTTGAAATATATCAGTCTGTGTGTAATGAATGAATATAATATACAAGTTTCACTTTTTGAATGGAATTAGTGAAATGAATTAACTTTTTGATGATATTCTAATTATATGACCAGCACCTGTAAAGTGGGATTGTGAAAACATATAGCATGGCTGAAACGGCATACTTTTTGCATACTCATTTAGCAAGAACTAAAAAGAAGGAAGGAAGGAAGAAATTAACACAGGTAAGCCGTTATTAAAAAAAAATCTGAAGTAGTTTGGAACAGCACTTTACTGAACTAACAGTAGTTAGTTGAATCTGTCTATTTACAAAGCAGCTGCAAATTAGAGATCATCAGCAGACGTTATAACCCAGACATGCTGAACTGCACCACTGCCCCCTGGGATTTTGTTTAGACATAGATTAATAGCATAGCTTTGCTGTAGTACACATATGTGTGGGGTCAAGCAGAGAAATGCATTACTGCAATTGTGAACTGAACTTTTAACCTACAGTAAATAAAATGACTTATATAGCCTGGAGGGTCACTCATACTATGAAGTACATTTTCATGTACATTTGTGTCTTGTATATTGGGGAGAAAAAAATATAAAAAACTCACTAATTTAGTTAAACCATATTAGTTAACTATATTAGGAAATCATATTATTTAAACTGATTTACAAAGTTGTAAATAAAACAGATTACTGGAGAACTTTTTAATAGAAAATACCATTTCAGACTTTACATTTCATGTTTAAAATTCAATGTGTTATTTAGCATTTCTTTGTAATTATTCGTGAACAGTGAAAACTGTAAAAAGTATTTTTTTAAATGTTTTTCAGATAAAACTAAATATGAGAGTGAATTTAAATATCTTAATGATGTTGTCATTTTTGCCATATCTTCAGATACTTTGCACCCAATTCTAAAACCCAATATTAAGAAATATTTGTTAACATTTATTATTACTATATAAATTAATTAAAAAATATTCAATATTATAATATTGTGATATTAAAACATTCAAATGGTACTTTCTGTTTCTTAAACAAAAACATATTCAACAGATGAAAACATTATTTAGCAGGAAGAATACAGATAGCTAGTGCTACTTTATTTTGATCAGTTGGGGTGCCATAATCTGGATTATGAAATTAAAACAGAAATGCGAGGTGTCACTATGGGTTTATATGGCAACAATGTACTAAAAACTGAAAAGTTTTTCAGTTTTCTGTCAGGTTTTTGAAAAGACGACAACATTGTCAAAATAATACCCATTCACGGATCCACGAAAAACGTCTAAAAACGCTGTATTATTCATGCCAGGCCAGTAGTTGGCGATGTCACTTTGTAAAGAAACACTACTTGCTTATAGACTGAACACGTAATACGCATGTGCATGACGTCTCCGTTTTCACAAATTCACGTTTCTGTAGTTCACACGGAGACGATAACTGTGTTGTTTTCAAAAATTTGCACTTTGAAACCCGTTTTCAGAAGTTTTCATTTTTTTAGACTCCTAAAACGCGTTGTCGTGTAAATGAAAAAGCACATAAAAAAGCTTTCCATTTTGTAGTTAAAAATGGTGTCGCCCCCTAAGTGTCATCCCATCTATCTCTTCATAGCTTGTCACACTGAAGCACAGTCAATGACACAAGCCAAAAGCGCTGAGCCACCTTCCAGGCAGGCTTGTGGGGCTGATTAATATTTATAGAAAAACAGCTTAAGGGCAGTCCCCTTGAGAGCTATCATTCCACTTTGCTGCCTAACACTCGCAAAATATATTGACAAGTCCCTCTCAGAGCTGGGCCCTGCCCTTTGAAAACCTTTCTAGCCGAGTACGCACTAGGCCTTGAACCGAAGCCAGTTCGCTCAGGAAACAAAGTGATGAGAGAGAGACTGCCTCTGGCTAGCCATACTAGGCCAATTTACCAATTCCCTCTACATTCCCATTTAATAAAGTTTCTTCACTGAACATGTCAGAGACCGTTTTATTGCTAAAAATCGATCTTCATGCCTAGTTCAGCAAAAAGAGAAACATACGTGTTTTCTTATTAGTGTGGTTTGCTAAGGCAAGCATCCCTATTACTTCTGATCATAAAGTACTTGCAGTTAAGTGTTTTTCAAAATCCTTAAGCCTAAGTATTAAACTTTAGCACAAACAGTGCATGACACCTTTTTCTTAAAGGGCACCTATTATGCAAAATTCACTTTTACATGGTGTTTGAACATAAATGTGTCGGCAGTGTGTGTACACACCCACCCTATAATGATAAAAATCCACTCACTCCTTTATTTTTAATCCCCATAAATCATAAGCAGTGTCCCAGAACAAGCTGTAGATTCTGTACAAAGTGACGTCAGTTTGTACAGGCCCCGCCCATGACTGTTGCTGTATTAGCATAGACCCCGCCCTGAGTGAGTTGTTCACTGTCCGCAATTTTCTCCGAGCCGGAGCAGCTGTAGCGACAAGGTCTCGTAAGCAACTCAACAACAAGGTGTTTTGTTGTTGGATGTAAGAGTGCACATAACAGTCTTAATGTATTCCCGACATCAGAGCCGCTGAAGACAGAGTGGATTCATTTTATTTTTGATGAGAATGCACCTGGACGGGGTCCGTTACAACAGGCTTGTACTAATAGTGGGTAAAAGCAAGATGACAACATAAGTTATAACCGTAATTAAACTAAACTATACTTGTTCTATCTCAATAAAGCATATATTCACTCTCTGTATCATTGTCTGACTCCGGTTTGAACTGAACACCTCTACTGACAGTTTCTGACATTGTCAGTGCGTGAGATTGTCCTGTTTTGTTGTCTGCGCATTTTTGCTCACCCCCCAAAAGTGGCAATATTAACATGCTATAATAAATGATCTGTGGAGTATTTTGAGTTAAAACTTCACATACACACTCTGGGGACATCATTTTACATCTTGAAAAAAAGGAACATAACGTGTCCCCTTGCATTTAAGAGCAGGCACGGCCATTGAAACTTGATTGTGTCGAGGCTTGTCCGTGTGACTACTCGCTAGTATTAATCACATTTTTGCTTAAATGATCCTATGTTGTGACAAATGATGTCAAAAGAGTGCGCAGTCTTTCAATTACTGTGCTCATAAAAACTGCATCCAAAACATACAAGCAAGAAGTATACCAAGTTATATGTGAACTACATGTCAAACACATACATGCATACAAAAAATCTGCATACTGTGGACAGTGTATACTGCTTACAGCAAAAATAAAGTACCATGGTATAGTACACCATTCCAAATATACTCAGTAGTGGAGAGAGTTATAGAGAGAGGAGTAAGGAAAGAGCGTGGGAGGTTTAAAAGCAAATTAGAGTGGATCAATATTTCTGTCTGACTGGCTCAAGACTTAGTGAAGTGACCTTAAAGTGCTGATATTCTCTCGCCGTGTGTTACGACTGACACATGATTACGAATAAACAAACAAATGAACATAACTTGTAAGGCTACTGCCAATCTAGTCTCGCGTAGCCAGACCTTCAGACTGACAGCAGAAGGTCTGGACTCCATCGCAGCTTTCATCAGACAAGAACCGCCCAGAGGCCGTATGACTGACATGTCCAACAACCAATCACAGTTCGTTTTGTTCAGAGACATGTTTAGGGGCGTGAAAATGTAAAGTCGATGTCCCTACGATAACAGACCAGCATACAAATCCTGTAGAATTCAACCAATCAAATAATAACTTAGAAACTCAAAGTTTTTCCCATTTTGTGAGCCTTATGTATCAGACGTTCAGCCAGTGGTCCGTTAGTGTGACATCCGACACTACTGCCAATCAAACGAGAGGTCATTCTCTGTATTTTCTTCATATTTAACATTTTGAGTGATTATGATTTCATTGTTATTGAAACACCAATATTTTTAGCATAGCTATTTTTGGAACAAACACTTCAGGACAAAAAGGACTGTATAAAAAGTTTGCACAGAAATTCATTGTGCTTGGGGGGGGGGAAGGCTCATTGCATCAGTTTCTGTCTTTGGAGCCAAATACAAAGCTACTTTCCAGCGTACAGTCACCCAAATGTCTATGATACAAATTTCAGTATTTGATCATTCAGTCCACCAAACAGAGACTGTACAGTATTTGGTCATATAAGCGGCTCTGTTCCTTTACTGTAGCTGATCATTTCCATTGTTCAGTTTCATTTCTCACTCATAAAGCTGATTCAATTTTCTCAAATGGCCACCCATAATTATCTGCAGTGTCTGCACAGTGTTTCTGCATGACCGCACCCTCTTTATGAGAACGGGCCCATGAGCGGGGGCCAAATTCCTTAGTAAGCCTTTTAATTGTGTGACCGTAATTGCTGTTGTATTAGATGGCTTAGCATATCTTTCATTTCAGAATCAGAGCTGATTTTGCCTTAAGACTCTCTGTCTTTGAAACATGTACTGTATATGATGTTCGTCTCTTTTATTCGTGTGCTGAACAAGACGTTTGAAAGCACTGAAGGCAAAACAATTGATGGAGGAGTTTTGCAGACTAAAATAAAGCTGAGATGGTGCTCCAGATGGGTTTCTAAAATAATTATGTAATATATTTAATGTTACAGAAAAAGCCTACTGAGGCTTTTACCTTCTTTCTGAACGTGTTTAAGTTATGTCAGAATTATCACATTTATGAGCTAATATATGATACCTATGGGAAACTTTCTTGTTACTGAGCACAATATTTTTTTATTGAGCACAATAAAGTGTAGTTATGAATGTTACGGTAAAATTTAGGTTTGTTTACTGCTGATGAAAATTTGCAGAAAATACTACTCGTTCAGCTGGTTTGAGGAGATAGACTTGTGCAAATCCAACTAAACTAACTAAAATCATAAAAAGTCATTACCTGAAATAAAATAAACATTTACTTAAACTTGTTTTATTCCAGCTAGTTGCCAGGGAACATTTCTCATTTCTGTTTAGTTCAAGTTAGTTTTAGTACTTAAACTAAACGAAAGTTTATGGATTTATGGAAAAAAACTAATAAAAATGACTAATAAAACTACTAAAACAACTAAATAAACAAGCTAAAACTTATAAAAAAAATAAATAAAAAAAACTATATAGACATTTAAAAAAAATAATAAATAATAATAATAATGACATCAATGACAAATGACAAAAACAGACACAATGACTAAAACTTTGGCTAAAATTTTAACTAAATCTCTAACTGAAAACAGAATATATAAATATAATTCAAAATATTAACAAAAACTATAATAGTAAATGATAAAATAACACTGGATTTAAATAAGCACCCAAACTAAATTTCCCATCATTACATAGGGATTATTAATAAATAAAATATAATATAATATAGATAAAGCATCAGTCAAAGACCTATAATGTGCATCCTTTGCTCTTTTTATTATATTACATTAGTGCTAAAAAAAAATCTTCCTGTTTTAGTTGGGAAGTGAAAATGAAACTTCATTGAGTAAATTTTATTCCAATCAATGAACGCACATTATTTCATAATCAAACTCATAAGTAGAAACTTCCCAGAAAGACAGTAAATGAAACTAAAGGAAAATTATATCCTGTTCAATTAATGTTCACACAAATTCTGATGCATGTAAAAAAAATAAATAAATAAAAAAATACAAGCAATTTAAATCACACCAAATTCTATTCCAAATTTTCACCATTCCTTGAACAAAGCTTGCATATCCGAACAATAAAAAACAGCCTAGCCATATTTACAAAAATTAATAAATAAACAAAAAATATATATATTATGGCAGTGTAATATTTTGGGCTCAGTTTGAAGGGTTCATAAACATTCAATTTCACAGTCGGACAGTGCTCCAAATGTGATTTAAAAAAACAAAAAAACAAAGCAAAAACAAAACTAATTTAATACGGTGAAAAAGAGATGTTTTTATATTCAGGCGAAATATTCACTAGCAAATTTTGCACTAAAACATAACGGATGAATGATATTTTTTTTTCTATAAAATGTTATATTAAAAAAATAAATTTACTTATTTATTTCATTTAAGGCATCAAGGCCTTAAAAGATAACATGTAATTGCCTACTTACAGTTGTCTCTGCAAATTAAGTATTAAACTACTTTAAATATAAATTATTTTAACATCCTATATTTAACATTGGACCGAATCAGTTAACCGCAACAGGGAAATTATGATTCAGGCCATTTTTCTGCATTTCCTCCTTACACCTTACAATGTGAAACCATTTCAAAATGAGTAACTGCCGCCCAATCGTCCAGAAACGACTCCAGACCTAATGTACTTTATCTAACGTAATATTATATGACTTTCAGTGATTAACGCCTTGGAACATTACGTAGCAGTTATTCCAACAAAAACATTCCTAACGTAATGAGTGCCGCAGCCTGCGTGACATTCAAACACAGTCCTCACTTCTGGTGTCCTTTCAATGGCAAATCACTAGGGTCTAATTACCTGCAAATTAACTGCCATTTCACCATCTTGCATAAGATTATGTGCCACATGATGAAACGCCACTGGGGAGTCTAATCTGAAGAGAGGAATCCATACATGCAGAAAATGTGGGCGCCACATTGTTAGTCTGATAGCAGGAAAATATGTGACGGCTGTCACAAGAAGTGCCCGGATAATGTAACTCTTAAACACCGTAAGTATATCTTATTATTTACATGTCACTTTGTTCTCTGTTCCCACAGCTTTGTGTAGTGGCCTGCTCTCTCATTTCTGCCTTGTATTTGTCTTGCACGCACAAACACACACACACACACACACACACACACACGCATGCTCTCTCTTCCTCCGTTTCGCTCTCGCTTGCATACACACTCAATCCCTGGAGTCTTTCTCGACAGAAGAGGCAGATCTGCCACAGGACAGAGTGGGTTTCGTCAGCGGCCCAGGCTTAGTCACTACCTTTATTTTCCTTCTCTCTAGAGCTGAGGTTGCAGCATGGCCACTGGAGTTCAACGCTGCCCAGCAAAACGACTGAATCACTCTCCATAACAAACACAAAATGTGTCACTTCTTTGTTTTATGATGCAACCTTCGATACATGATCCAGCCGAAAATATAGCTTTGTCGAACGATTTGAACCAAATTATTTTGGTTTCAGGAAGAGTCATGTTACACATGATCATTGTTTAGGCTACATTATCAATCATTAGTGCCTCTTCAGAGTACTCGTGTATGTCCATATGCATTTTATATCTAGTTCTGTCATGAAACTCTAGAGGGCACAGGCTGATAGGTCCTTTACATGCAATCTGTAGCCAATGAGATTGCTTGCTCAACATTTAAATAGTCTGGTTCAATGGTCGCTGTAGGCTAGTTTCTCTGAGACCCTCCACCTCCCCAGCTCCACCTGCCTAAATCTGCTACGGGATTCATGTATGTCTATGCTGAAGCAGCAATGTAGCAGATCTAGTTCGCCAAGACCAAATACATTAACATTGTCATATTCATTAACATGCCACAACTACTTTGAGAGTTGACATGATTGATATGTAGTTAGTATTATTTTTTAATGATTAATATTTGAAAAAAAAAATAAAAAAATCGAATAAATTCATTAAACAGCTTGCTTTGGGGATTTGTGAATCTGGCCACCGGTCTCCTTGTAAACAATGCAATTCATCTGTGCATGTTATTCTAAAGAACTATAAATGTTTGTATTCATAATCTTTAATCAAATGGTAAAAACTTGCTCTTACTCTGAAACAACTTTTCTTTCCCGCTGAAATCTTTTAGACCGCACAGGTTATGGGATAATATTAACAAATAGCCGAATAGCTACTTCAGCAAACATGCCTTTGGTCTGGCTCCATTCTTACTTTACTTTGTAATTTGTCACATTACAGAAATGTAATGGTTTGTAAATGGCATTTTTACGTTGACTTCATCAGTGAAGAATGTCATTTCTTTGCCGCTATTGGAATCAAAAGGAACAAAAATACTAAACATCCTCCCATCTTCCACTGGTCAGATACAAAGTTAGCCCCACCCCAATTTCACGCCATTGGTTGAGCCAACTGTTTGTGCCACTGATGAATAGTATCCACCTTTTTCAACACAGAAGTAAGCGGTTTCCTGACAATTTGCAATATCAAGAAGCATAATGTAAAATTCAAGTAAAAAATGGCTGTGCTCGCTCTTACGTTAAAAATAAGGTGGATACATTTAGACCATGGACATGCATTAAGAAATTAAAATGTAAAGGGTCCTTTTTTTAATTTCATTTTTGACTTAAAAAAAAATCTAAATATTCCACCATGAAGATCAATTTCGTCAATATTTCCAGAAAATATAAAATAATAAGCATCACAGCTCAATGCGTGCAACATTTTCCCACGCAACTACTACAATGTGGCTACACTAGATGAATTTATTTATTTATTTAGATTGACAAATGACATTACGCAGCACCTCTCACAAACGTCTCCATGGTTACAAGGCACGCTCCCTGTGCAAGCAGGGGGTCACAGGCGCTGCGTAATATCATTGCGCCTGCTGCACCCATGGTACGGCAGCAAAGTTCCTTGATTATTACGCCGGAATGAGAGTATAGTTCCTAGCCATATCGGCCTAGAAAATCGCAACTTTTCATTTTTCATTGGTCTTAGTACACGATTTAACTACAGAAGAGTCAAGTTTTAAATAGGAAAAATATCGAAACTCTTTGGTCATTTTTAAGCGAGATGCTAACGGTCTAATCAGATTCAATGAACTATGCTAAGCTATGCTAAAAGTGGTACCGCCAGACCCGGAGATCGGCTGAATGGATTTGAAAACGGTAAAACTCAACTGTTTAACTCTAGGGGAGTTGGAAAATGAGCCTATTTTCAAAAAAAGTGGAGTGTTCCTTTAAGCCTGAAAAGCCTCAGCAATTTTATAATGGCTCCAATTTCCTCTATTAGTCCTGGAGAGAAGCTTTAATAATTGTGAAGCACACATAATACTCACTTGCAAAAAACACCTTGTAAGATCTACGGCCGACATACTTCAGATAGACAGGCCGTCCTAGTAGGTGTTTTTCCAGACACCTGAGCAGAAATGTATGAGGCGCATTCAAGTTTGTGACAGTAAATTAAGCTCCAGCGACAAAAGCTGAAATCCAAGACTCATGCAAGGAGATTGCGATTAGCTTTCAGTGACTTACGTGAATCATCACAGAAATTGCTACATGTGTAGCGTGAAATGCGGGACACAATGGACGCACTGTTTCTCTCAGCACAAGAGAGGTAACATGAACCTCCATCCTCTCTGGAAAGCGGCTCAAGTGCACATATTAAGGCCTCCTCCTTTCACACGAAGCCCCCTCTCCAAAGACCACTTCAAGAGCAGATTCTGCCTGATATGAACAATGAGATCCTCCAGCAAGAGCAAGAAAAAAGCTACTATTAAGAGGCAACATCAGGCAGGCCTTTCAGGGAAGAGAAAATAAATCAATATCATACAAAGATGTTCATTAGCAGTGTCTGCTAAGGCAAGAATCACTGTTACTATTGCTCATATTTAGGGTCAGGGACTGAACAACCTCCTGACCTGAAGCATTAAACTTTGGCACATGGGTCAATGACAAACAAAAGTGTCCAAAATTAAGAAAAGGGAAAAATTTAGTTTAAAACACACAAAATAAAAGTATTAAAATGATTTTTTATTCAGAAATGCTCATCATAGTATAGACGTAATGCCTTTGTATATTGAATATTTTAGGTATTTCCTAAAATTAAAAGATCTGGACAAAAAAATATGAGCGTCATGTCACTGTCCCAAGTAACTCTGGCTCTGTTAGTACTAAAAATCTTTAGAAGTATAAAAAAAAAAAAAAAAACAATTAAAAATCTGGTTTATAACACACGTGCCAAGTTCTTATAAATGTTTTAGTATTTATTCTGAAGAAAATAAAAAAATAAAAAGATTCTGCCTAATTACTAGGTTAACTAAAAAGTAATAACAAAATATGTTATTGCCTAATTACAAATAAGATTCTCTTTTCAAGACTTTAATTATTTTAATGAACCGTTTTCCTTATTATGAAGACAAGTTGTATAAATCACCCTGATTTGCCCTTCAAAAAATATAAAAAATTAATTTTATTTCAGAAATTTTAAAATTTGCTCATAGTAGAGTTGCTAAGCCATAATGCATTTTAATGTATTTCTGAAAAATTAATGGATCCGAACAAAAAATATGAACATTATACCATTAACTATGATTTTGGAAGAAAAGTAAACAAAACAAAAAAACTTTTATACCTACACTGTAAAAAAGAATTGTTGATTTAACTTAAAAAAGTAAGTTACCTGGTTGCCTTGAAATTTTGAGTTCATTGAAATTAAAAATTTTAATTAATACAATGAAGGCGATTGCTTTAATCAACAGAAACTCAAATTACCACATTAATTATTGAAGTTTATTTGACAAAAGAAAATGTTGTAATAAATCATAAAAATAATTTTTACAGTGAAGTTCAAAGTTTAAATATCTAGTTTAAAACACGTGCGCCAAGAAAAAAATCCATAAAAAAAAAAAAAATGTAATCTTTGTATTGTTCCTGAAAATATAGCTTTTGTGTGTTAGCTTAAAAATATATAATACCTAAAGATTATGCCTAATTAATAAAGTTTTGTTTTTAGGAATTTCACTCTTTTAACAAAACTTTCTTCACCCTGATTTTTACTTTATGCCCCCTCCCCCTCAAAAAAAAAAATTATAAATTCATCAATTAAAACATGCTCACCATAACTGAGTTGTCAAGTCATTGTATGAAATGCATTAAGTATTTATGAAAATAAATAATAGATCCAGTCATTGACCCACATAACCATTTGTGCTAAAAATCACATAGATTTACATAGGACTGGTCCCTACGTAGAAACCAACTAGCAATATTCAACTGCAGAGATCTTCAGGCAAACACCCACAACAGGTTTTCATATAGACAAGCAGCATCCACATATTTTTGTGAGAATGTAAAACCTACTTCAGTTTTCTCTGCATCCAAACATCACCACAAAGGTGAGTAAACGCAGGAGGCAACGACCCTGCAGGATTGTGGGAGGCAGATGTTTTAGGCTCCAACACAAAAGGTACTGGGGTCGAAAAGCAGAGTGTCGACTGTTATCAAAACACAACGGCGTGAAGAGCATTCATCACCTAACTATTCAACCAATTGGCCAACAAAGAAAAACAGTTGGTATTAAACACATCCATGTGAATCTTTTTCTTTCCTCAGATGAGTAATAAGGTCATTTACAGGCCATGAGGTGCATTAGCATTGCTCAAACAAAACAGACAATGCCACAGTATACAAGGATAAATGGAGAAAGCTCAAGTCTGACCTCACTCTGGCACAGTACTGCTGCTGATGGCAAATAGCCAGTAATTGATTAATTACCCAGCGTTCAAAGGCGGCATTTCGTTCGCATGTCAACTGAAGCAAACCCATCATTTGTTTTACCATTTCAACGTTGCAAAATGCTATTTTTCAAAGCGACTTCAGCTTTCAACTTACGATGGCGTGGTGAACTGCATTTGTGGGATTTTTCTAAGGGTAACAAATAACTTCCCAGAGGAAAATTCAATGTATTGTTCAGAGATTTCTCTTTCAAATCTCTTGAGATTTCATTGGAGTTTTTCAGGTTTCATCTACCCACCTTTTTAATCACCAAAAATTCTAAAATTCCTTTGGGGTATTAAAAATTGCTAAGCTAATAATTAATTCCATGGCCAATGAGTATACATGACCAATATTAAACTAAAAAAAGATCATTTTAATGCTATAAGTGAATTTAGGCATCACCACATTATAATGTACTGTATGAAAAATTATATTCATTTTGAGATTTGCTAAAGATTACATTTAAAAGTGTTATTAAACTGTCAAGGTTTTTAAAGATTAACTATAAGTGAGCGTTAGATTAAGTCAAAGGTAATCTAACTGTAAAAAATAAGTTAAGTCAACATGCAAAAATAGGGGAAATGAGCATTAACCAATGATAACAAAATACAGATAAGGTACCAACAATATATTTACATTTATGCATTTGGCAGATGCTTTTTTTTTTTTTTTTTTGCAAAGTGACTTATATTGTACCTAGGTACACATTTTCATCAGATTTTGCTTTCCTTGGGAATCGAACCCATGACCTTGGCCTTTTGCAAGTCGCAAAAAATATGTACCAATACGTACATATCACTGCAGTTTCTCGTTTTTCCCCTGGATTCGTACCCAAGGCTTCCTCGTCCTAAGTCCAACTCCGTATCATCTGAGCTACCGAGCAATCTTGTTATGTCAGAAAAGCGAAACATATGGAGCTGGTTAACCGATGCAAAGTCCAAAATATATTCGTTTACAAATCGTGCACTTTGGTAAAAAAGCGTTTTGAAGTCATAACGGCACAATTACGGATGCTTTTTATGTCACATTTGTTTTTGTTAACACTATCGGGTAGGTTTAGGTGTAGTGTTGGTGGTACGTTATTTAAAAAAAAAAAAAAAATGGAGCACTACACTTTTAGCGCCACTCACCAGACAAAATTTCAAATCAGAACTGCGGTGATTCGTATAAAAACCAACGTCATAAAAATGTACCATATTCACGTTTATCTGTTCCGGCAAAAAAAAAATGAACATGCTTTTAGCGCCACTCAATGGACATTTCACATTAAAACTGCAGTGATATGTACGTATTGGTACGCATTTTGCGACTCGCAAAAACGTGCCCACAGGTACGTTTTTCTAAAGGCAGGTACACACCAAACCGACGCCGACGAACTAGTGGCGACGAAAGCAGACTGCGAGGTTGGCTCACGTCGGCAGTGTCTGGGTCCAAAGTTGCCCTGACACACCAAACCAACGCTCGACAGCCGACAGCCAAGTAGCACGTCCGTTCTGCGCCTGCGTAAGATGAAATGCCTTTCCGTACCAGCAGGTGGCAGTAGCTGAACAGCCAATCAGAATGATCAGATGGCCCGACGGACCGACGAGCTCCGACGCCGATTCAACATGTCGAATCGGCCGAAAAAAAGCCGACGAGGACCAACTTCAGCCGGCGGTGCGGAACACACTGAGAAAACTTAGTCGGCCGACGAACAAAAACTGCCCGACGGCCGACCGTCAGCTTGGTGTGTTCCTGCCTTAATGAGACCAGGCTCAGAAAAGCGGAAAAGCAATATATCGTCTATGTCTGGCAGAAACCTTGCATCTCTGTATTTCTTCCTTTTCTTTTCATGAAGCATTACTATTGATCACCCTTTACATCTGTCTTTGGATTTTGCAAATATTTAACCAATGAAAAGGTTTAAAAAGAGCTTGTAACTCGTAACTCCATTGGTTCCTCAAGCTGTCGGTAAACCTCATAACTCTGCCTCGCCTCAAGCTTGAATGAAGTGCAAGGGTAAATAACTGGTTGTTTGAATAAACAGCATTTCCTTTAGACACTATATTTAAAGGCTAATGTTTTATGTATTTGAGGAGTGGAGAAGAGTGTCTTAGTCTAGCATTTGTTGTCGAGTCATAGCCAATAATGTCTTAAATAGCCTGTGCGAAGCACTTAATCTTCTATAACATGATATTTTGGTCAAATGACATAAAAAACTGAGTGCCCACATAGTTACAGTAAACTTTATAACCTGTAAGTTGATGAAAACGTAATGCTTTGCACTTACTGCCTCAGATGCAGCCGTTCTAATAATGGACAAAACACGTAGGTCCATAAATGTACTGACCATAAGGCCCCAATATCAGCTTTGACAACAGTGTTCTTTCTGTTTCCTGAAAAGCAGCGGACATACAAGGTTTCTGTCCGACAGCAACAATATATGATATTTATGAAGATCTCCAGAGGAAGCGTGAGCTTACTGGGGGCTTTTTCTCTGTAGAAACATCTGAGAAACCAAAGACTTAAGCAATAGTCCCCATGTAATCTCATTGCTGCCAAGGAGAAACAATTGAGATTTTCTTTCCTAGGGGTTTACAAGCAACGCTGCCTCTTTCGATTCTCTGGGAAAAAAATCAAAACCTTCCTAAAAAAAGACACTTCTATGCAAAATATGGAATTGCAGTTTAATTTTTTTCATTCTTGGAGTAAAATTGCTTGGCAGTCGGCATCCCAGATTGGAGGGAGTATACCTGGAGAAATTGCATGGGAATAGGTGCCCAGACTACGAAGTAGGATCTCTTGAAAGTCATTTGAATGTAAATGTGGCAGCTGTTGTTCCTGATCCCACTTTTAGAATACACAATGTCCAAGCCCACTGGAGTGAAGAAAAAGCTTTTCTTTCCCCCAACACAGAAAAGCTAGAGTCACATTTCATAAAAACACCCAGCTACACTTCACATTTAAAAAGTAATGCCGCAAAGCCCTGACAGCTGCGTAGCCATACCAAGAATGTGTCTCCTTCAATGAGAATTTTCCCAAGATTAACCAAGTTTCACTAAAGAAAAAAAAAGGAGAGAAAATTCCCTCATTCAGCAACTTGCAGCCCTCATTCAGCAAATCTCAACTGCTCAGTTGACCAGTCACAGTTCAGCGATTCTGGAAATGAAGGGGGCTACGGATTTTTTTTTTCCCCTCTCTTCCAACGTTCAAGTCCAATAAAACGTTGTTATCTTGACAGGCTGCCATTAGCCTTATGTACGATAAATCACAGCATGACAGACTGCAGCTTCAACTAAACATAATGCTGCGGGGCAAGCAAATACGCCCCCTGCACCCTTTGCACTCATCATCGCCATTAATAGCGTTCATGTTGAGAAGGTGAACGGGAAGGCTGCGTTGATAAAGCCCGGCTAATGCACCAACTGTACCGAATGACAGTGATTTATACGCCATCTGAGAGGGACAAAGCAAAGCTCTGGTCGTTTGAGCGTGCGGAAATTAGCGGATTCCTCCCAAAACAAGTGACCGTGACAATGAGCTTCATTTACAGTAAGATCTTCTCTTCCTGTCAGAGCAAGGCGCCGTTTAAACAAACAGAGGTGGAAAACAATGATGTATTGTTTTGATTGAGGCATTGTAGAGTCGCGAGTAAGACCTTTTTGAGTGCTAATTACCGGATGCCACGGAAGCTGTTGGTTGTTTGTCTTTGCAGGATTTCAGGAGAAGGTGTTATTTCTGGCAATTATCACAATTTTTTTTTTTTTTTTTTTTAAAAAAGACTTTTGCTTAAATTGCAATTTAAGGCATTTTTATCTCTTGAAGGGTTTTTGAAGAGTATTGATAGAATAGAACTGCAATATTCTAAACATACATAAAAAATACACTTAATATTATATATATGGATCAATGACGTGATGGGTCATTTTTTTGTTCAAAGGCCTTAATAATAAATAATAATAAAAAAACAAAGATATGACATCCAAAGTATGTAAGGTAGTAAAACTAGATCTCTTTTATTGTTTTAATTATATTTTGCTACATATAAAAGGTATTTTAAAGATTTTGAAGTGTCAAAAGGTCATTCGGTTTAACCGTCCAAAGGCCAATACAGCCATTTCATTTGTGATTAAAATATCTTAAAATGTAATAAATGTATATATTTTTTATTCTGGCATTATTTTATAATATCATATATCAACAAAGTGCAAAATGGTATTAAAATTATGTGTAGAAGTCGTTGTTTGTTATGAGAAAGAATGTCCGGAAAAGTGAATTTCATTGATGTCATTCGGAGTAACCAATATAAAGGGACCATTTTGGATCAAGTCATGCGGTCAATATCATGTGACAGGATGTGACATCATTCAGACACCTGCAAAAGACCACATGGTCGTGAAGCAAAGTAAATAACTCACTCTTAACTATTTGAAAAATTCATGTTTTCACTTGCTCATACGCATATCCCGAGACATGAGGTCATTCGGTACAACTGCTATAAAACATGGAAAATGCTGTAATATTTTAAAAACTTGTACTAAATATAAAATGTTTAATTGTCCTTTTGCTAGCTAGCTAGATATCAGCCTGTTAGCATTGTTTGAAAATATCGTCATTCGGTATAACCAAAAGTGTCATTCGGTAAAACCGAAATTTTGGTTAAACCAAATGACTTTTTTTGGTGACAAATTTTGTCCATCTTGTAAAAAAATGACAAAAGCAGTGTTAATTGATTATAAAAACCACATGATCTCATTGTTAACACTTAATAAAACTTCAAAATTAATTACATCGCCATTATATTTTTTTACACTTTTAAAGACCTTATTCGTCAATGACCCATATATAAGGAATTAGGCATTTCATACAACAATATTTGAGTTGTTTTGTGCTGCTTTTGCATTGTCCTCAGTGACTGTGTGCAAAAACAAATATACAAAGTAACATGCTATCACATTCAAAAATTAAACATTTGATTCATTTGTGGAAAGAAAAAAAAAAAAGAAAAGAAAAAATAAATCCAGTAGGAGACAAATGACTCTCGTATTTATTTATGTTTTTAACAAACTATCTCACAAACTGACAAGTGGCCATTAGGACAAATTGGCGTTTATGGTAGCCATTGCTTTTAATCTTGGTGAATAACGGGGGTGGTGGTATTTACAGCACTATAAACTGACACACAATAAAACCCTAATTGCATTAGCAGTCAGTGAGGGTCACACAACTTCCACATTGATTTCAAATGGACTGAGCACACAGTAGGTCACCGCTATAATGCAGTTTATTGATCTGATTTTGCATACATGTTTGTTCATAACCACCCCCATGCACCACAATTTATTCCCCTTACTTTCCTTACTACCCAGCAATGTACTTAACTTTAGCTTATTGAAACACTACTACACCGTGTTGTCGAAAGGATCTGGCACAGTATTACAGTTCTGATTACGTTCTTCACAATCTGATGACAGACCTCTGCTTTCTGCTTCAGAAAACTAATGCCTTGATGTCAAAAACAAATGTATCTAAGTTGATACTTCTTGGTAGGGATGTTTATCCCTTTAAAGCTTCCTTTTGAGCCTCTACTGGAGTGTAAACAGCATACACTAAAAACTTATTTTTCGAAGTTGTAAATAAAACAAAGATTATTGGAGTATGTTTTACAAGAAAATACTATTTCTGTTTTTCTACTTCAAAATTTCACTTTTAATTTAATGCGTTACTTGACGTATCTTTGTAATCATCTGTGAAATTTACTAGCAATTGAAAATTGAAATTAAAAAAGGTAAATCCTACACCAATTTTTTTCAGTGTAAGCAACATTTTAACGCATATAATAGGAGGACGATTGGCTGTTTAAAAGAAATTGAAAAAAATAATGACGTTTGTTTTCAACAACACACTCTTACGGCAAGTTTTAAGTTAAGTTTTGCCGAATTACTAGGGAATACATATGAATTTTTGTACAATCTTCTTACACCCCACTGAGGGTTCGGTTTAGGGGTGGACCTTCATGCTACTTTTTTGTAAACATTCTACATTTTACGTACTAATTCAAACAAAATCACCAACTTGTAAAACAAACGCTCCAACGACGATTTCAGTTAACCAATGTCAACAACACTTTCGCTTGAGATTGGGTTGGTTTTTAAACAGTTTTCCGCAAGAACACGCCTTATCTGCCATTGGTTGGGCAAACAGATAGCCACGCCCCTAACTCACACCATTGGTTGAGCCAATGTCACTATGTTCGGCTGGTTGCTCAAACAAATAGAGCAATATTTTGATAGCAGAAAGTAGGAACCTACAAATGGTTTATTTAGCTGCCTCTGCATTTAATTACAATTATAAATAACCATTAAAAAGGAAAACTAAATAATCGTGGACTTGCTAAAACAGTCCCAAAAGTAGGCAAATGGCCAAAAAAAAAAAAAAAAAAAAAAAACAGTCCAATGTTTTGTGTTTTTACTACAGGTGAATCAGATTATATTTCTGAGCAGTGGTTGAGCAGGAAAAATGGCTCACTGCACAAGAGTCTTGTGAAGACAGTGATCAGATGTTTGTAGCACTGCAGGGATAAAGAGACCTGGCAGGGGTGCAATTCTGTGGCTCCTTAATAAGAGGAAGGTGCAATGAGCAACACTTCACACTGTGTGTCCACCTTCCATTGATGTCTACACTCCTTCACAATAGCTCAGCTATGAAGCCTTATTACATGAGAGACTTCGCATCCCTACTGGAAGAAGAGTCACTGGGGAGCTCAAGCAATTCATTGGTCTGTTTCCATCATTGTTTCGTCTCATTGCGGTTCCTCAGATGGCTTCAAACAAGCCAGTAGGTTATGAAACCAAACCAAACCCACAGGAAAGAGCTTGGACTATTAGAAAACAGGCATTTTGGTGAATCCATTAGCAAAATATCCAAATTATGTAATATTATCCATCATAAAGTCCACATACAAAAAAGAGAAATGATTAGAAGAAGGTAAAAGAGAGAAGAAATTAGCCTGATGTTTTTCTTCGTTCTCTTTGTAAGGGCGAACAAAGGGAGAGTTGCCTGAGCTTTTCTTTTCATGGAAATCGCTTGTGTGGACCATCCCAGAGTCCTCATCAACTTGGACCATGACAACCGGGAGAATACAGGGCCGTCCTCGAAAGGTCAAACCCATGGGACCCACCAACTTCAGACTCATTTAGTCCCGCTGAACAACACCTCACGCCACACTACAGAACTTGGGGTCCCTCGAATTTAACCCCATGAAGCTTATTACCTTCACCAGGCACAAAAAACACAGGCTTACAAATATTTAAGCCATGATAAAGTTTACACGGTAACAAATTTCAGTAAGGTCTCATTTGTTAATCTTAGTTAATACATTTACTCATCTTTGTTAATGTTAGTTAATTAAAAAAAATACAATTATCCATTGTTCATGTTAGCTCACAGTGCATTAACTAATGTTAACATAACTTTTAATTTTAAAAATGTATTAGTAAATGTTGAAAATAAACATTAAGATTAATAAATGCTGTAAAAGTATTGTTCATTGTTAGTTCATTTTAACTAATGTAGTTTAAGGGTTAGTTCACCCAAAAATGAAAATTCTGTCATTAATTACTCACCCTCATGTCGTTCCAAACCCGTAAGACTTTCGTTCATCTTCCGATCACAAATGAAGATCTTTTTGATGAAATCTGAGAGCGTTCTGTCCCTCCATTGACAGACTACGCAACTACCACTTTCAAGCCTCAGAAAGGTAGTAAAGACATCATTAAAGTAATCCATGTGACTCCAGTGGTTTATCCTAAATTTTACGAAGCGACGTGAGTGCTTTGTTTTGCGCAAAAAAAAAACAAAAAACATGCGTTCACGAGAGCACCACGACGCATGCGTGTTGTATTGACGCAAGAGCGGACATTGTTGCGTGAACACGTGTTGGAGACTAATATTTTGTAAATTCTGTTTTTTGTGCAAACAAAGCACTTGCGTTGCTTCATAAAATTGAGGTTAAACCACTGGAGTCCATGGATTAATTTAATGATGTCTTTACCACCTTTCTGGGACTTGAAAGTGGTAGTTGCGTAGTCTGTCAATGGAAAGACAGAACGCTCTCAGATTTCATCAAAAAGATCTTCATTTGTGTTTCGAAGATGAACGAAAGTCTTACAGATTTGGAACGACATGAGGGTGAGTAATTAATGACAGAATTTTTGGGTGAACGATCCTTTTAAGGTAGTCTTCAGCTGTACTAAATAGTGCAGAGCCAATGGAGCTTTGCTTTGGGTATATTTTTCATTGGCATAGAAAAAGCTACCTGGTCATATTTTGTTTGAAACATAAGCTACATGATGTTAAGAGATGAAACCTTATTGTAAAGTGTTACTATATCCTGCTGAAGATGATTAACTCATTAAATGTTTATTCATCTGGTATTTTTCCAAGTACAGTGGCCCCCCAAAAATCTTTGCTCTTAAAAACTATCCAAAATATCAAACCAACTTCAATTTTCTGAGCAATTCTGCACTTTAACCAAATGCTTGATCATTTTAGTAGATGTATGAAGTCAGTTCTCCACTAGTTCACACAGGTGTTCTAGCAGAGTAACCAAAGGACTAGTTAATCACTTTAACTATGAACGTTTGACAACCACAAAGTGTTCAAATACTATATCTTGTTTTATAATTTAAAACCCAATCTATTTCTTTTGTTAAATAATTGGCTTGAAAGTGTGCTTGTGCCATCTTCCTTCAGAATAAATATCATTTGGCCTGATTTTTTGTTATCTAATGCAATGCCATACCCCATTTTAAGTGCGTCCAAAGAAATTTTGTGTATCTTTTATGTATATTGTATAAGATGAAACATCTCTTCTATCAATCTACTACAGTATTAATTTTTCAACAGCCCTGCTGTTATGAGGAACGCACATGTGTGCTGCTGAATAAAAAACAGATTTAAAATCTCAAAGCTTTTTTTTTTTTTTCTCTCCATTAAAATTACCATTAAAAAAAAACACACTGGTTGCAGTTCACATTTTAACTACCAGTATTAAAATGCAGCTACCGTAGTACTGTCAGTCCACACATATTCTGCCAATATTTGCCATTATTTCCAACAGCATTAGCCTCGAATGACCATCACGCAAACCCTCACACCCCAAATAGGAGAGTAGGAGGTAAAACAAGAGCTGTAAATGCCCATTTGCTTCACGGGATCAACGCAGTATCCCACTGCCAGAAAACAACGCTAAAAAAACTACCCTATAAAGTCGAACACTATCTTCTCTATATCCTTAAACTATAGCCATCCATCCATATTACACCCTTAAGTGAAGGATCATACAGGAGTGAAACATGCAGCAGTAAGCAGGTACACCCTCGGCCCATTAATATGGGATGGATGTTGAGTTCGAATGCTGGAAAATGCCCAAAATGCCCTAGTTAATGAGAACAAACTTCTATTTAGAAGGTTAGAAGGAGGCTTAAAACACACTGAGATATGAATCATTTATCCTTAAGCAATAATTAATGGTTTTACATGGTAACAGAGTGCAGCCAAGCCCTCTTTACTTTGCACTGCCCTTCCATGCTGCAAGTTTACAAGCTGCTCCATAATAAATAACAGAGGAGGCTGTGCGTAATAGTATCGAGCATCCTCGCGCACAGCCCAAACCAAACGCTCCAGCTGTTTCTGCAACAACACGCACTTTTCTCTGGAACATGCATCTCACTCACCATTGCTGAAGAACAAGGCGTCTATCCAGCGTCTTGGAGGTCGATTTTCCGGAAGGTGTTATGCTCTTAATATCGGTGTCTCATCATCTTGATCTCCCGTTTGGAAAATGAATAGGAGGAAAAAATGTCCAGGGCGCCGCATAGAGAGAGAACGAGAGAGCGCGCGCGTGAGAGAGCAGTGCGCATGAATAAGACGAGCCGTGTGTTTTACTGCGGAGAGCTGGAGGGCGAATAGCGTCCGTGAGCGCTTGCAGTGGAAAGCAGTGCAGCAGGCTGGAGGCTGGAGGGAATGCCGAGGAATGACAAGCGGCTTCCACCATCCACAGTCGGCTCGTACCATGTGTGCGCACGGGAGGGGGGTGTGCGCGTGATAGATCGCGAGCGCTTTTTACGCGGGCTAGTAAATTATGTAAAAAATACTACAATAAAAACTTTGTGTTTGATTACATTAAAGCTACCTTACCGTGTACGGTAAATATGATGCTGTGCTTTAAAATTACATCTATTTTTACTGTAAATTAGCTTACAATTAAACATTACGAAAATTTTAATTAACAAGACAATCACATTTAAAATGACGTTTTTTGTAAATGAAAATAATGTATAGTTTATAAAGAAATTGTAATTTCCCCAAATCCATGCATGATTTGTTTGGTTTTTGTTTTGTGTTTGACTTTGACTGGAGGACTTTTATTACACTGTGCCACCTGTTATTCTCAATATATTTTGCATTAGGCCTATCAAACATATTAAAAAAATTAAAATAGATTGCCGTATTAAAAATGATTCTTGCCCTCAGCAAATACTGCTTATTTAAATTATCAGATTTTACTTTAAAAAAAAAAAAATGTTTTGTGAAATTAAACATTTGGGTATCGCCAGCTAAGGTTTATTCGAATTCAATTTGAAAAATGCAAAAAAAGTGGTTTGGAAAAATAATGAATATTTAATCAAAATAAATCCAACATATCATTTTAAAGTGCATTATATAATGACAAGTTACTAAGCCATTCAGTGTTTGTTTGTTTGTTTTTTATTGTGAGTTTGACAAAAGAAAGATAGCACTTGCAATATTTATGTGAACAATAAAATCACACTGGCATACATACAGGCAAGTTAGATTTTTACTAAAAAAAAAAAAAAAAAAAGTTATGTTCTTTTTCATAAATATAAGGTCAGTGCATGTTGTCACATAGAGTTTATAAATTACAATATATATTAGCCAAAACAATAGTTGAATTTATATGTTACCTTATCAGTGGTTTTTTTTTTTTTTTTTTTTTTTTTCATAGCCTAATTGTTTTACTGTTTAAATTTTGCTAAAAGTCTATAATATGCTGTTTAATGGCAGGTACCATAATAACAATTTGCCCAATAGAGTGACAATAATAACAGTAATAGTGACAATAATCCCTATTAGGGCATTGTTTGGTTATTATCACGTGTTCAGTGAACTGCATCATTTTGTCTGGGCAATAACAGTAGAAATGTTTCAATAGCTTTTTTGCAGTAAAGACTAGGTTTGTGCCTACACAGTAATTGACTCTCCGAATTAAACTCACCCTGATTCAATGGAGTAAAAAGTGGCAATTTGCCCTGATCTCTTCTATATGTTTATTAGTGCACATGAACATTTGTCAGTTTGTATAGAAGCAACAACAAAAATGACTGTTTTAATAACAAAAAACTTTTAGAGCCATATAAATTTATATATTTACCTAAAGAAGGGGGAATATAAATAAGAGACTATATGGAGAATTCAGAAACCCTTGTTATTAGCGACACTGGTGGCCGTTAAGTGAACTGCAGTCAGCAACTTGCTCATGCTCGCACTCGTGCACACGTACCGTACAAGAGACTGAACGTGATTCAGCGAAGTTTTTTTTTTCGTTCTTCGCTTAAAAGTAAAAAGAAGTTGAATAGCCTACCGTTTGCAGCGATATTCTTTTAACGAACATCCCGACGCCGTATGTGCTGCGCGTTTTCCTCTCAAAAACAACGGCAGCGGTGAGAAAACTGCAGTTAAAAAAACATCTAATCATAGCGATGTGGATATATTTGCACAAGCTCTGCAATTCACTGGCATGTCGACAGATGAGGTAATTAAAATGACATTGTTATAATAGTTTGATCTGAGACTATATAGATCTGGCTATTTGAGACTATAGTTTGAATTTATCCCTTTTATTTGCATGACACATTGACATTACAGCACTTTCGGCATTATTCTGAACATAAGCATTCATTTCATGTGTCATAACCATAGACGTCATAACGGAAGACGCAAATAGCAATCTTTTGATTTTCCTTTTGAGTCCTTAACATAAAAATCAGTCTACAGGCTTTCATAGACAACATAGGAAGTTGGGGAAGGTTACAGGCTGTTCACACATTGGCAATAAAATGCATTGTATTAATCTACAAGATTAAATTATTACTCAGTATAGCCCATAGTTCACATAAATTAAGTAAATTATATTACTTTTAATGAAATTACAGATTACCTTTAATCACATATAAGTGAGTTTGTGAAGGAAATTGCAACAACCTCTGCCCAAACCTCTAATGCCAGAAATGTGTAGGTTAATATAAGATGCAACCTTTGCGTTTTTCTATTTCTTTTCCTTTGTTTGACCTCACCGTTTAAGTCTTGCCCTCAAATGAAAACTCTTCTTTTCCGCCTTGCTTCTCTGTAAGGTTAAAAAGAATGGTCAAGGGTCCCTATCCGTCCAAGTATGTTTGGTTACCCTGAGAACAAGAGAGAGGCCAGGAGGTGGTATGTGTGGGGTTCAATTCACTGCGTTATCCTCTGAAAGCTAATCTCAGGCAAGCTTAGGCCTTCTTACCGCTCCCTGACTGTGAATGGGTGAGTGAAAAGTTAAATATTCTTTCACATGTAAAACTGCAGGCCAAGTTGGGATTGTGAACGTGTCAGTGTGGGATTTGGAGACCCTTTTGGTTGACATAGGCAACAGGAAGACGGGGCTAACCTCATTATGGGGGGCCCTTACTATATGTGCTTTTTCATAGCATCTCAGAAAGATGTAGTATGTACTGCACTTTCCTGCAAACTAAAATTCCAGTCTAGCCAGGAAACCTTTGGGTAAATAAATGGGTACAAAAAGAGAGCAGGCTTAAACAATTGGAATGATCCACTCTCAAATCTCCTGTCATCAAGTCTTACCTTCACCTGGATCAGCGAAGGCCTGAAGGCACCATCAGTGGCGCAGCTCTGGCTTCTCTCCAAGCATGAAAGCCCAAAGGATGCAGAGGCTACAGCAGATTACCAGGTCATTGCAAAGCGCTGCCCTTCAGGCACAGGACACCCTACTGAGGACAGCATCAATGCTTGTGTGCTGGTGTGTTGTGTTTGCAGAGTTTCAGCAAAGTAAGCCAAGAGAACAATCATTATTCTGGCCAAATACTCAGGAGCACACTTATCAAAAGAAGACGCTGTTACTTTTGCTGCTTTTTGGGGGTGATTCCACTTCCAGGTAAAACATAAGTGCAGTTATGAAGTCTTTATACATTGTCGAATGTCTTTAACTGTACTCAATACCATGGACAACAAAAGCATCTCACTATTTTACCTTTCTTTCATATGTCATCTTGTACAAATGCATAAGGCCTTTTTCAGATAAGAGCCATGGATAGTGAGCAAAACCATTTGTAGGTATAATCTCACACATTTAGATGCTATTCTCACAGTCATTTCCTGGGAAATGGCTCTGTTATCAGTAAATGGGTAGTTTCTTCATACCGTAAGCATCCTATCATCATTGGCCAGGATGATTGGATCTCGTAATGTATTTGTTGGTCATACTCATCATACAACATTGCTGTTATTGCTATGAAGATTTATTTTAAAAGCACCTTGGTTGTTGTATTGCTTTTTTTGATCAGTTATTTGATTTGTATTTATTAACAAGCATGATGGCATTTGGAATAGTGAATTGCTCACAATAAGACATCAGTTTTAATTTACTGACTTTAATGGCTCTTTACAGCACTGAATATGTTGATATGGAAGTCTCAAAGGTCATTCCCATATTATTCATCATAAATCACATAGAAATTTTATTGTGTTTTATTGTCTAATATGTTTTATTTTTAGACAAGGTGATTGCGGAAGGAGACCTGCATTACATGCTCCATAAAACCCATAATTAGTGTTGGCTTGGCTGTATTCACCCACTCCGTATTAATGAGATAATCAAACTAAATCATTGTAACACTCAAGGGGAAAAGCAGGCAGATTTTTTTTCTTCCAGTAGGAAAAAACTGGATTTTTGGATTGCAGTTCATTTATTTATCCAATGTAGGTTGTATCTTCCAGTGAGCACATTTAAATTTAAAAACTCACGAGGGGCTTGATTACTTCTCATAAACTTTCATCTTCCAGAGACAGAATTTTCCCATTGAAGTGTGATTAATTCATAGCTGCTTGGGGAAATTCACAGCAACAGTAGTGCTAGTACAGCAACACGCTGAGACATTTGACCAGCAGGAATTAAATGAACAAAAGAAGGAATCTGAAAGTAATGTTTTTACTGTACACTGTAAAAAATGATAAGATCAGTAAGTCATGGAAACATATGTTCTTATATTAACTCATCAAAATATTATATTATAAGGTATACTAGATTCAACTTGATTTTTAAAGTTTAATATAATTTAAGTTGAGACGACTTTGCAGCCTATTTGATTTTACTTTAAAAAAGGGCAGGAACTGAACATACAGTAGGTTTTTAAGTTGAAATAGTTGTATTTTTTTACAGTGTACTGAGGTTTTTCGTTATGTTAAGATTGTTAGCACTATATATATAAATATATATACACCGATCAGGCATAACATTATGACCACTGAGAGGTGAAGTGAATAACACTGATTATCTCTTCATCACGGCACCTGTTAGTGGGTGGGATATATTAGGCAGCAAGTGAACATTTTGTACTCAAAGTTGATGTGTTAGAAGCAGGAAAAATGAGCAAGCGTAAGGATTTGAGCGAGTTTGACAAGGGCCAAATTGGATGGCTAGACGACTGGGTCAGAGCATCTCCAAAACTGCAGCTCTTGTGGGGTGTTCCCGGTCTGCAGTGGTCAGTGTCTATCAAAAGTGGTCCAAGGAAGGAACGATGGTGAACTAGCGACAGGGTCATGGGCGGCCAAGGCTCATTGATGCACGTGGGGAGCGAAGGCTGGCCTGTGTGGTCCGAACCAACAGACGAGCTACTGTAGCTCAGATTGCTCAAGAAGTTAATGTTGGTTCTGATAGAAAGGTGTCAGAATACACAGTGCATTGCAGTTTGTTACCTATGGGGCTGCATAGCCGCAGACCAGTCAGGGTGCCCATGCTGACACCTGTCCACTGCCGAAAGCACCAACAGTGGGCACGTGAGCATCAGAACTGGACCACGGAGAAATGGAAGAAGGTGGCCTAGTCTGATGAATCACGTTTTCTTTTACATCACGTGGATGGCCAGGTAGATGTACCTGAGGAACACATGGCACCAGGATGCACTATGGGAAGAAGGCAAGCCAGCGGAGGTAGTGTGATGCTTTGGGCAATGTTCTGCTGGGAAACCTTGGGTCCTGCCATCCATGTGGATGTTACTTTGACACGTACCACCTACCTAAGATTGTTTCAGACCATGTACACCCTTTCATGGAAACGGTATTTCCTGGTGGCTCTGGCCTCTTTCAGCAGGATAATGCACCCTGCCACAAAGCAAAAATGGTTCAGGAATGGTTTGAGGTGTTGACTTGGCCTCCAAATTCCCCATATCTCAATCCAATCGAGCATCTGTGGGATGTGCTGAACAAACAAGTTTGATCCATGGAGGCCCACCTCACAACTTACAGGACTTAAAGGATCTGCTGCTAACATCTTGGTGTCAGATATCACAGCACACCTTCAGGGATCTAGTGGAGTCCATGCCTCGACGGGTCAGGGCAGCAAAAGTGGGACCAACACAATATTAGGAAGGTGGTATATATATGTAATTATTTATTTATACTGGAATAACTGCCCTGAGATTTTACACTGATCTCTGTGACACCCTTACGTCAGTAAAATAAGAAGTTTTGTGTAGCCAATTAGAAGGCTTTTGAGCATGCTTTCTGCCTGTCAATCATTTTGCATGTTTACAGAAAGTCCATATACTGTATGGGAAGCGGCGGAATCTGAGAGCGTGATAGAAAAACTTGGAGTGGTTATCATGCATTTGGAGGGTGAATGTTCTTGACGAACACAGCCAAAGTCCTAAAAGGAATAGGAAGACAAATGAGAATAAAAGACCAAAAAGGGACCAAAAAAAGAAGCAAAACGAGAGTGAATATCGCTGGAGGGAGCTGAGAGCTTCAAAGTGCTTGAAAACAGCCATTCATCTGTAGGCACGAGGCTGCCGCAGGTAAACATCTGTGCTGATATTCAGACCAGACCAAATTCAAGTGTATAAAATCAATATGCAAGAAGCTAATATTGTGTAACTTACATTTTAGACATGATATTACCTGTTGCTTTGTATATATTTGTTCCGCCATCGAAAGTAGTTCTAAACAAAGTCAAAGCAACACACTTAGTGTTGTTTCGAACGAATTGGTTGACTGAATGATTCAATTGCTGTGCCCGAAAGCTTAAAAATGCCTTCGGAGAATATATTCCAAGGTAGGAAGGCAACAAGACACGTCCAAATCCAATGTTAGCTTCACTCCCTGTCTCCTGAGATACCTTCATCTGATCGATTTTCGAAGGCAGCATAGACAATCCCACAATCCTGTGCTTTCCATTCTGTGAGAGTTGATCTAAAAAAAAAAAGATGGTGTCTGAAAGTTGTGGTTGGTGGAGAAATTGTGTGTAAATGTACACTTTCGACTAACGTTTTCCACTTTTTATGTCATTTCTAGCAAGATATTAGTATTGTGATTAAATATTTGCTTAGTTATCACCAGAGCCTGCCTCAAAAGTCTGTCCAAAATCAGTTTCTTGAGGACCTTTGTGTGCAAACGCTGCCTGTAAAGTCATTGCCTGATAGGGCAGCGAGGTAACAAGTCAGCTTTCGGACGCAACCAATAACTCACTCATAAAGACAGTTGATGAATTCAGAATAGTATACTACTCTTAGGCTGCATCCAAAATCGCATACTCTTTGAGTAGATACTTCTTTTGAATAAGTATACTTGACTGTTAAAAAGTGTGTTCTATATTATATGAATGTGTGTAGTATGAGAAATGTAGTACGTCTGGATTACATTCATGTTGATATTGTTACGTGACCTACCAACGTTAGTTGTAATCGGATTTTATCAAAAATATCTTAATTTGTGTTCCAAAGATGAATGAAGGTCTTACGGGTTTGGGACAACATGAGGTTGAGTAATTAATGACAGAATTTCCATTTTTTGGGTGAACTAACCCTTTAATCCTTCTTCTTGTTGGATAATCAGTCTAACATATTTTTTTTTTCTCTTTCCCTATTTTTGTAGAATTAGTTTTTCATTTTGAAGTAAGTTTTTGTTCATTTCCGAATAAGATATTCATCTTCGGGTACATCCATTGCATACAGTATTGGAAACAAATGTACTGATAGCAAAAATGATATTGTATTCAAATAGCAGGAATAAATATTGCATGATTTGTCTCATCACTGGAGGTCTAATTGCTCACCAGAGGCAGATATGGCAAATTGCACATTTAAAAAAAGGCTGAACAGAGACATAATGTAAAAACACATCAATCGGAAAGCCCAACCACATGTGCTTCTCAGTCAGAGTGCATCATTCTCCAGGTTGTTTATTTAAAGAGCTTGTGAATGAGACACTGGGTGATTTGTTCCTTCGATTACTTGATCCAACTTGTCATTACCACCATTGCACTGTTGCCAACTTTCACAGCCAATTGCAGCATGTCTCCTCTCAGGGATAGCAATTTTCCCCTGAACGGTAATAGGATCAGGGCCTCTACGCCACTTCCACATGATTGATGAGAGATTAAAAGGATTATTGAGGTTGAAGGCACTTTTAGCACCCTACCGGGCTCCAATTTCCAGCATTGAGGTGCCACCATGCAGATGGGGGTCTCCGTGGAACACAAGGAGATTGTAAAACTAACGTTTTTGATGTGAGCAGCAGGTGGATTTCCAATGAGACTGAGAAGGCAATCATCTAAAAGTCAAAATCAAATCAAAGCAAAACGGAATTTTTAAACTGGTCAGATTCACCCTTTATTGGGCACAACTAGAAAAAAGGGAAAACGATGTCTTTGTGCAGTTTGCAGTTTCTTATGGTAATACAGTAACAACAACAAACAATTTTCATTTCTATTATTATTATAAGGCGCTACCAAATGTTTAAGATGTCCATTAGTAATTAATTTAATTGACATATGTTTCATAATTCTGCCTTCAAAAGTTTTTTTTTTTTTCTTTGGTGATAATCTGGTTTAACAATTATAAGAAATGTTTCCTGAGCAGCAAATCAGCATATTTGAATGATTTCTGAAGCATCATGTGACACTGAGGACTGGAGTAATAGAAAACAGCTATTTTAGATTATAATAATATTTCACAACGCTACTGTTTTTACTGTATTTTTAATCAAATAAATGCAGCCTTGGTGAACATAAGTCTTCTTTCAAAAACATTTGTAATTCATAATTTTTTTTAAAAAAAAATGGTAATTTTTCAAACTTTTGACCGTTAGAGTATATCCAAATTCTGAAGTCATAGAATAGCTTTATGTGATAATTCTCCCTCTCAAAAATGATACTTGCGTAAATGTAGAACTAAGAACTCATCAGGTGTCATATTTGCATGTATGTGGATGGGAATGAGATTTTCTACTGAAAATAAGAGATATGTCTTCAGAAGTCTTGGAAAATAGTGCATAAGTTACATATGGACCACTTTTCTGGTGCTTTTTTTTTTTTTCCTTTATTTTTAGAGCTTGACTTAACTTTTTTCCTTTGGTGTTCCACAAAAGAAAGAAAGTACAGAATTTTAATTTTGGGGTGAAATATCCCTTCATATTGAATTAAATGTAAAATTTTGAAGTAGAAAGAATGTATTTTCTTGTAAAACGAGAATCTTTGTTCTATTTATAACTTTGAAAAATCATTTTGGTAACACTTTACAATAAGGTTTAGTTTGTTAAAGGGTTAGTTCACCCAAAAATGAAAATTCTGTCATTAATTACTCACCCTCATGTCATTCCACACCCGTAAGACCTTCGTTCATCTTCAGAACACAAATTAAGATATTTTTGATAAAATCCGATGAATCAGTGAGGCCTCCATAGCCAGCAAGTTAATTAACACTTTCAGATGCCCAGAAAGCTACTAAATACATATTTAAAACAGTTCATGTGAGTACAGTGGTTCAACCTTAATGTTATGAAGCGACGAGAATACTTTTTGTGCGCTAAAAAAAACAAAATAACAACTTTATTCAACAATATCTAGTGATGGGTGATTTCAAAACACTGCTTCGAAGCTTTACGAATCTTTTGTTTCGAAACAGTGGTTCGGAGCACCAAAGTCACATGATTTCAGTAAACGAGGCTTCGTTATGTCATGTGTTTCGAAATTTCAATGGTTCGCGTGACTTTGGCAGTTTGATACGCGATCAGAACCACTGATTCGAAACAAAAGATTCGTAAAGCTTTGAAGCTTCATGAAGCAGTGTTTTGAAATCGGCCCATCACTAGATATTCTTGAAAAGTCGTTATTTTGTTTTTTGGGTGCACAAAAAGTATTCTCGTCACTTTATAATATTAAGGTTGAACCACTGTAGTCACATGAACTGTTTTAAATACGTCTTTAGTAGCTTTCTGGACATCTGAAAGTGTTAATTATCTTGCTGGCAATGGAGGCCTCACAATAAATTCATTTAATTTGTTGAGGTTGTTACTTTTCATGTTAGAACCCAGTTGTCAATTAGTCACTCATTGGATGTTCTGATCTCATTGCTCTCAGGTGTGTACAATTACCATCTTTACTTATACTATTCTCCATTCTTGTGAAACTATACCTTGACAAAGGCTACTAGCCGAAACGTTTGTGAATAAATATTCAGTCTATGCTTCAGTGAGTGTGCAGTTGTTTTCCTTTTATTATACTGCATTTTTCTTCAACTTGCACCTCTTTAGGTGTGCGTTTGCTATGCCTTATTCGCTCTACATGAGAAATCTTATCATCCAACATTTTAAATGAGGTGAAAAAAAAATTTTTATTCACAATCCAACATCCAACAACAGTCATTGTGGCATAACATTTATCATAACTTGCGAGGTTTGTTGTTTTCAATGTCTCATTTAACCATTATATCATCTCATATTAAATGAAAATAATTAGATGGATCCAAATACAGCAGCTGGTTGTGAAGTGGCAGATGATTTTGCCTTTCAAAGGTTTTTGTCGGCTTGACCTCCACTGTTGCTCAGTGTTGGAAGGCGACAAGATAACAACCTCTTGTCTGTCACAATCAAGTGACAACTCTCAGCACTCTGGCCCTTTAATGCGAGCTGACGGCTGGTGTTGTGGGCCGACGGTTAAGGCACTGCATTAACTCAGCCTTCAGCCCAACTCAGCGCAGCTGACATTTATTTATATGTGACTCCTGGGGCACGAGTCTAAGCCGGTCTCAAACATGTCATCACACACACCTTGTGTAAATAAAATCATGCGTGTGTGCCCAGTGTGATCATATGATTCATGGCTCACTGGAGAGTGTGCTGCTCCTGACTGTGTCCGAGGGCTGGATGTTCGATGTTAACCAATGGTTCACATCAAAGACAGTGACCTTGAGACAGATTGACAGTTACAGAACAGTTGTGAAGAAATCAGCTTTCTTCTGAGAGAACAGAAGCCAGTGGACCTCACTGGATCAATTGGCTGGTTGAGCGAGGAAGTCTTGTATTACCATGCAAATGAATAACAGTAGTCTCTTAGGGTGTGTTCACACATGGCAGGTTTGGTTCAATTAAAGGGGTGGTTGATTATGATTTCACTTTTTTAACTTTAGTTAGTGTGTAATGTTGCTGTTTGAGCATGACAACATCTGCAAAGTTACGACACTCAAAGTTCAAAGCAAAGGGAGATATTTTCTTTTACAGAAATTGCTTTTAAGGACTACAACAAACGGCTGGTAGGGACTACAACGAGCTTCTTCCTGGGTTGGTGACATCACTAACCCTAAAATTTACATAAATCCTGCCCCCGGGAACACTCAACAAAGTGGGGGGAGGCCATGTTGGGCTGCTTTAGAAAAGAGGAAGAGTTGTTGGAGTAAAGTGTTGTTACCATGTTGTCATTTTACGCCGGACTGCTTCGCAAACGAGGGTCAATTCAACGCTGGATTTGCACAAAAGATTAACATAACAGCACATGCTAGTCGATGAGTTGAATCAACTCCACAGCAACTACATAAATTTATCCACTAACAGTTCAGAAACGTCCAGTCGCATTCTAAAAGTTGTAACTTCTTCCTGAGTCTCTCCATCAGTGTCCGACTCCAGTTTGAACAATGTAAGGCTGAACACCGTTACTGACAATCCTCATTTTGGCTGTGTGAGATTCTCCAGCTTTGTTGTTGTTGAGCAACCGAAGTGCGAGCTGTTAAAGCTCCGCCCTCTTCTGGAAAGGGGGCCGGGAGCAGCAGCTCATTTGCATTTAAAGGGACACACACAAAACGGCGTGTTTTTGCTCACACCCAAATAGGGGCAAATTTGACAAGCTATAATAAATGATCTGTGGGGTATTTTGAGCTGAAACTTCACAGACACATTCTGGGGACACCAGAGACTTATATTACATCTTGTAAAAAGGGGCATTATAGGTCCCATTTAAAAGAAACTCTGGTGCATTTGCTCTGTTCATTTGAGTAAGTGTGAACACTGCCATCCAAATACTGGTGCGCACCAAACAAGTAGACCGAGAGTCCGAGACCCACCTTATCAGGGAGTCTCGGTCCACTTCCTGGTGCGATTCGATAGAAATATGAATGCAACATGGGCCATCTAAACGAACCAAAAACAGGATGTGATGTCACAAGATGCGACCCTAAAAAGGACAGAATGCTCAAGTATACCTGGTTTTCATCGTTATAGCGATGTTTCCCATTACAGGTGGGTACAGGCATCGGAACTGCCGTCTCCTTGCAGCAGATTTTTGTTTTTGTGTGCAACAGAGGAATTCCTGGCACTTTACTCCTTTACACATTTTAAATGAACCAGGACTGAATGTATCATTAGCCGCGTTTCCATTACCCTTCAAATTGCGCAAATTGAAATTGCGAATTGAAAATACGCCCAATGGAAACACGTCAATTTCGCAAAAACTCCCGTATATCACAAAAAAGTTTTTACGCTCGCATGAGGTGGTTTTTCAGGCAATTCGAAAAAGGAATATTTCGCAAAACTACAATGGAAACGCATTTACAGATCACCTGGCGTTCGTAAAAGTTGATCATTCTTTAAAGAATGATCTTTACTGCGCCATGCAGTATGCTTGGACAGAAGGCGAAACAGAGTTCTTTATTAAACTCATAAAAGACAAAGGAATTACAGGAATACTGGATTCTAAACAACAAAGAAACGCCACAATTTATCAAGACCTCAAAGCAGATAGGAGGGAGAAACACCCAGAAACACCTGATACATGACTCCTCCCAAGTATAAGGGGCTTTCCTTGCTATTAATGCTTGGATAACATGTCTACGTCTCCTTTAATTAAAAATAATAGCTAGTTTTAGTCGCATAACATCAGTTAATGAAAACGGCGTCATTTTGCAATAGTTTTTTATCGACATTTAGAAAATATCACAAAAAAAGCCAAACTACAGGTGTGAACACACCATTAATGTCAGTCACATTAGCGAAATTTCAGCAAAATTTTGCGTGCAAAAACAGATCCATTGTTCATTGTCAATAGCGTAGCATTGCATGAAGCTCTGTTCACACAGAAATCACTTCCAAACCAATCAGCTTTCTGTTGGTCAGCATGGCAAATTCAGGTGACCAACTTGAACATGAGCAAAATCTGCGTGTCTCACACAGATTCCTATTGAAACAACTGGATTTTGCCCACAAAGTTTTGCTGAGCAGCAGTAAATGTGACCATGATAGAGATTTTATCTCGATTATCATGTTTTCATAATAGTTAAAAGCCAAAATCGAAACTGAAACTAAGGTTTTACTAATTGCACAGCCCTAATATTTGGTATATTTCAAATTATTTTGGTGATTTTTGGTCATAGTGAGCATTGAGCTTAATAAGTCTGTTAGGCAATCCCATGTTCATCCAAAACTCAACAGATGCTGTTGGGCTTTTCAACAGTTAAAATATGTAGTCTTTCCTCAATAGGTGTTCAAGGGTGATAGTCTAATATAGTCTAATGTTCATTAAGCTCTAATCATGTATAACATGATAGTCATATCCTCTCAAAAGCAGCATTGTTTAATAAATCTCTCTCAATTGTGAGAGCATCAATACATTGATATGCACACAGACAGTCAGACTCTTCTCGGTGATTAAGACTTCCACAGCTGTGGTAAAATGAAGAGGTGCTCTCTTCACTGCACCATTGAAGACTTGATCAGCTCAGGGGCTGACAAGCCCCCAAATTAATCTTTAATCAAGAGGCTGTTCACTAAAATCGGAAGTGGCTGAGTGCAGTCTGCTTCATATGTTGTACTTGGCAAGAACTATTTCTAAGTAGTGTTGTGCCCTTCTCGCGGTTGCTATCCCAAACCAATTTACGAAATGCTATAAAACTGATCTGCTTTCACAGACATCAACGTGTGCTGGTCTGCTGCAACTAAAACACTAATGCGCACCATTAGCAGGCAGAATCATTACTGGCGAAAGGGCAGGGCAGACAGTAGCGCTCTTGTAAATCAGTGTAAAGTCTCATGGAGTCTTCAGGCATGAGAGGAGCTTCTCATTACGGATGTTGTGTTGCAGTTGTAGGATTGATGAGGAAGCTGATAGGGGCTGCAGGGTTTTCACTTTGCAGCTCACATACTCTGTTCTTCAAAGGCTCAAACACAGATGAGAAGAGTAAAACTTTCTAGTGCTGGACTTGATATAAGTATTCTTGGGATGCCACTTGGCCAAACAGATTAGAGGACCAGAGCTATCCCAACATTGCTGGTCAACTGTATATTTTGTGTTTTGGATGATGGTTCTGGTGTGTTGATATTTCTACCTCTCTTTGTCAACCAACTTCATCAGACAGATCATATTGGTTGGCCACTATTTTTTGCTTGTGAACAACGTTTCACTTTTTTGTCCCACTTTCACTTTTATTTATATAGCACTTTATACAATATATTGCTTTAAAGCAAGCAGCTTTACAGTATTAAACATGAAAAACCAGTGTCAGTGTCTCTTTCAATTAGAATACAACTTCCATTTCTACCATAAAGCAGCTCAACAGTGAGGCGGAGACTCAGAGCCACACCTACCTATGTAATCGCCAACGACCAATGGTACACTCTAAAAAATGCTGGGTTAAAAACAACCCAAGTTGGGTAAATATGGACAAACCCAACAATTGAGTTGTTTTGACCCAGCGGTTAAATGTTTGCCCAACCTGCTGGATAGTTTTATTTAACTCAACTATTGATAAAAATTACTATATGGCTGGCTTAAAATGAACCCAAAATAGGTTGGAAATTAAAAATCAGACACATAATTACTAGAGGCAACAGTTCATTTTAGGGAAGCAATATAGTAATTTTTAAGCAATAGTTAAGTTAAATAAAACTACCCAGCAGGTTGCGCAAACATTTACCCCAACTGCTGGGTCAAAACAAACCAATTGCTGGGTCTGTCCATATTTAACCCAACTTGGGTTATTGTTAAAGGGTTAGTTCACCCAAAAATTAAAGTTATGTCGTTCCACACCCGTAAGACCTTCGTTCATCTTCGGAACACAAATTAAGATATTTTTGATAAAATCCAATGGCTCAGTGAGGCCTGCATCGCCAGCTCCCTTTTTTAATGCCCAGAAAGGTACTAAAAACATATTTAAAACAGTTCATTTGACTATAGTTGTTCAACCTTAATATTATAAAGCGACGAGAATACTCTTTGTGCGCCAAAAATAACAAAATAGTGACTTTATTCCACAATATCTAGTGATGGGCGATTTCAAAACACTGCTTCATGAAGCTTCGAAGCTTTTCAAATCATTTGTTTCAAATCAGTGGTTCAGAGCGCCAAAATCACATGATTTCAGTAAACGAGGCTTTGTTACGTCATAAGTGTTTTGAAACTTCAATAGTTCGTGACTTTGGCAGGTTGATACGCGATCCGAACCACTGATTCGAAACAAAAGATTCATAAAGCTTCGAAGCTTCATGAAGCAGTGTTTTGAAATCCCCATCACTAGATATTGTGGAATAAAGTTGCTATTTTGTTATTTTTGGCGCACAAAAAGTATTCTCGTCGCTTTATAATATTAAGGTTGAACCACTGTAGTGACATGAACTTTTAAATTTTTAGTAGCTTTCTGGGCATTGAAAAAGAAAGTGTTATTGCTGGCGATGCAGGCCTCACTGAGCCATCGGATTTTTTCAAAAATATCTTAATTTGTGTTTTGAAGATGAACGAAGGTCTTACGGGTGTAGAACGACATGAGGGTGAGTAATTTATGACATAATTTTCAATTTTGGGTGAACTAACCCTTTAACCCAGCATTTTTTAGAGTGTAGTGTGAAGGTGTTTACCAGCCAGAGCAAACTTTTCCTGGAAAGTTTGCTTGGGCAAGCAGTTTCAAACTCCTGAAATGAACTCCAAATGAACTTTGTTTTGGCCTTATAGCTGCCAAATGATCCATTTTACACTCTAAAAAATGCTGGGTTAAAAACAACCCAAGTTGGGTTGAAAATGGACAAACCCAGCGGTTGGGTTAAATGTTTGCCCTGCTGGGCAGTTTTATTTAACCCAAATTACTATATGGCTGGCTTAAAAATGAACCCAAAATAGGTTGAAAATTACAAAATCAGACACATAATTACTAGAGGAAACAGTAATAATCAAAAGGTGAACATTTAATAAGCAATTTAATAAATGTTTATTAATTAATTATCGTTTATTAAGCTTAATAATAAATGTTAATTTCCAACCTATTTTGGGTTCATTTTAGGCAAGCAATATAGTAATTTTTAAACAATAGTTGAATTAAATAAAACTACCCAGCAGGTTGGGTCAAACATTTAACCCAACTGCTGGGTTTGTCCATATTTAACCCAACTTGGGTTATTTTTAACCCAGCAATTTTTAGAGTGTAGTGTGAAGGTGTTTACCAGCCGGAGCAAACTTTTCCTGGAAAGTTTGCTTTGGCAAGCAGTTTCAAACTCCTGAAACGAATTCCAAATGAACTTTGTTTTGGCCTAATAGCTGCCAAATGATCCATTTTTGGACATCTGTATTTTTTCAAGGTGAATATACTATAATAAAACTTGAGAAATAATCGGCTAATTCACATTTATTCATTTAGCAAACACTTTTATCCAAAGTGACTTACAAATTAGGAATACAAAAAGTGATTCATCTTAAAGGGACAGTTCACCCAAAAATGAAAATTCTGTCATCATTTACTCCCCCTGTTGTACCAAACCTGCTGATCACAAAAGAAGATATTTTGAAGAACATGGGTAACCAAACAGTTGATGGGCCCCATTGACTTTCATAGTATGAAAGTAAATGATGACAGAATTTTCATTTTTGGGTGAACTATCCCTTTAAGGAGGCAATAAACATGAGAAGTGATAGTAATACAAAGGTAAGTTCAACGTTAGGGATAGTTCACCTAAAAATGATCATTACCTTCTGTCATTCCAAACCCAAATGCTATTTTTCGTGAAAAACATAGGCCTAATAGAAAAACAAAAAATGTGTTTGATAAATTGTACTAAAAGACAAAATTTATTATATATGGCCTATGCCATATTTAGAACCAAAGATTATTGCATCAAGAACTTAATCACATATAGGGAAAAGTTATTAAAAACAGCAGATTTATTCCAAAAGTTATTCAAACTTGGGGGCATTTGCATGTAAATATCAGTTGACCCCGTGTATGCTGTCTTCACTGACACGGAACAACATTTTTATGCTCCAAATACTAAAACTAACCTTTTGTAAGTGGCCAATAAATGTTCAATCGTTTGAATTTCAAACATCTTAATGCTGGCATGATACATCTGCCCAAGAATACAAACTCAAGCATACCTGCATAGTAATTATGAAGGCTTGATTCATGAATATTTATTAGTTTACATAATTGGGCAGCCCAGGAGGTTACCCAGCAACGTCTGTATGACCTAATTAATATTCATGGAATAAACATTCACCCCGTCATGACTTCCATATTGTCTCAAAAGGGTCCTGCACCAATAACCAATTTGTAACTGATTTGATTCAATGAAGTATTACCCAGAAGCAAAATTCAGACTTCATATATAGGTAATGTATAAAAATACACTTAAATATCAGAACTCACATCATACAGTAGTGCCAACTTTTCCACACATTCGTGACTCTGCCAGATACATCAAAACACATACTCGGCACCTGAGATACAGATCGAAATGCATGCGACCTGCAATGAGAAGCGTCACGCTGACCAAATGGGTAAGTTAGTGTGACTATCGCTCTTGACACAGACTCTACCACCTTCTAAATCAAACGAACATGTTTGACGGGGCTCAGCTGAGGACCCATTAGAACTCAGTATGAATCTGCATCGATGAAAGGCTCTCAACTGCTCTCCTGAGAGACTATCTACTTTCCAAGGTACGGGGAAACGCTGAAATGTCACCAACGTTGAATAGCATTGTGAAATATGTCATATTAGCGCACACCTCAGTGAAACGACATTGACTACTGCACTGCCAAAGCGATTGCGGTGTTTGAGATGGAGAGGGTCTCTCGTCTGCTGCTTCCTGCCTGTATGTTTGCGCCTGAGCATTTGAGCGATAAAGGAAGAGAGTTACGAGGGTCACTACTGATTCACATTCCTGTCACTAATTTCCTAATTTCATGTTAATTGCACTGAAGGAGCCCATCATTACTTTAAGATCCCCTCCCCTTTTGTCGACTACTGAATAGTGGCTAATTACTGTCAGTCGTTACTGCAGGCTTTGATGTTAATGAATTCATGCAGCAAGAACGCTCAGAATTCAACTGAAGTTTCAATTCGAGATGGAAAAGCAAAGATATGCTCGAATTGAGCTCAACTGTTCCATACAGAGCGCACAAGATAGTTTGTTTCCAACATTTAATGACACAAAAAAGGGTCTGTGTGCCTGGGTCAAAAACCAGTAATACCAGTATTAACCAGTATTAATAAATATGACCTATATATATATATATATATATATATATATATATATATAGGTCCTATATAGAGCTGTGCGATACTCTAGTGATAACAGCTATCTTTTCACCGTTTGTATCACTCCGCTTGAAGCGACTGTCATGGTGGCAGAGCAAATCCAACATATTTTTTACAAATACTACACTTGTTGTACCTCGAACTGTAGTTTTAAGAGGTTTTTTTAGGTGAGAATGTAATTGTTTAGACCTGAAATATGTGACTCATATTTATTCATAGTGCCTATTTTACATTTTTTTTTAGATGTTTTCGGAGATACGAGCTCCAGATCGTCAGTGGCCATTCAGTGCTCATGTACCCGCTGAGAACAGCTTCATCTCGGCCAGTGCTTCGGGGATTTGCCACTGGCTCTTATAGTGGTTAAATTAATTTTGGGTACATAAAATGGGCAGTCTTTGGTCTTATTAATCTATTACTTGTTCCTGAGCAAATTGAATTGGGCTATGTTAAATTTAATAATTTAATATTAAAGGAACACTCCACTTTTTTTGAAAATAGGCTCATTTTCCAACTCCCCTAGAGTTAAACAGTTGAGTTTTACCGTTTTCGAATCCATTCAGCCGATCTCCGGGTCTGGCGGTACCACTTTTAGCATAGCTCAGCATAGTTCATTGAATCTGATTAGACCGTTAGCATCTCACTCAGAAATAACCAAAGAGTTTCGATATTTTTCCTATTTAAAACGTGACTCTTCTGTAGTTACATCGTGTACTAAGACCGACGGATATGCCAATATGGCTAGGAACTATACTCTCATTCCGGCGTAATAATCAAGGAACTTTGCTGCCGTACCATGGGTGCAGCAGGCGCAATGATATTACGCAGCGCCTGTGACCCCCCTGCTTCATCACGGCAGCAAAGTTCCTTGATTATTACGCCGGAATGAGAGTATAGTTCCTAGCCATATCGGCCTAGAAAATCGCAGCTTTTCATTTTCCGTCGGTCTTAGTACACAATGTAACTACAGAAGAGTCAAGTTTTAAATAGGAAAAATATCGAAACTCTTTGGTTATTTTTGAGCGAGATGCTAACGGTCTAATCCGATTCAATGAACTATGCTAAGCTATGCTAAAAGTGGTACCGCCAGACCCGGAGATCGGCTGAATGGATTCGAAAACAGTAAAACTCAACTGTTTAACTCTAGGGGAGTTGGAAAATGAGCCTATTTTCAAAAAAAGTGGAGTGTTCCTTTAAGGCTATATTTAACTTACATCCTGTAGAGCACTGCTTTTGTACATTTGACTGAATTGTACAGTAGTGTTTATTTCCTGTTGTCATATATATGTTGTATTTGGTATTGAGAGAGGGTCCATTAGTGCATAATATGGATTGAGTGAAAGTTACATTAAAACGCCATTAGATGGCGGCAAACTTTTTACGAGTGAATGATTGAGTGAATGATTGACTTTTGCAAACAAAGGACATGAGCACTGTTATGGAAAATTCCCTTAGCTGTAAAAAGAACAAATACAAAGATCGCTTTTCTCAGCGGACATTCAAACGGATTTTTATAATGGATATAATATTATGGACATCGACCTGAAGAATGAATGTTATATCAGATGGTGGAAGGAAGTAGTTCTGCACAAAAGAGAGTTTGAAAGACACTCCATTGTTATTCTTATTTACACACTCGTGGCGTCAAACTGTGGTATAAATGCAATATCACACTCGTAGCTGTGCGATATGACTGTATATCAGCACGCTGTGATTACCTACAGCTGAATCACAGCCGTGCTGATATATATATATATATATATATATATTAATTACATATTAGTAACATTAATACACATTAATATGTAGTGTATGTATTCAATGTGTAAGAAAATATCATTACTTTTTACTCTATGGTTAAACCACATTACATTTTAAGAGTCATTAAATCAAAACTTTTCTTAAATGGTGTAGATTTTTTTTTAATCAATATTTAATATTATAATCATGATATACAGTGATGTATGAGTCTCAGACCACTAGAAAAACTGCTCTAAGGTTACTTTTTTCTAATTTAATAAAATATTTTCTTGTTGAAATTGTGTTTAGCATAACAATTTAAGTGAAAGCTGAAAAATTAAGTTAGAAATTGTGCATAACATCAATTTGTTTGGCATTTCTAAAGCATTGTTTATTTCCAGGTGTAAAATAGATTATAAATCCCAGATGTTTAATGTGGTCTCAGACGTTTTTGAACCCCACTATAATTGTTATTTATGTCCTAATTTGCATGAGAACTCAGCATGCTCATTTTATTAATTAGCGCATGTCATTATACTGATTTACAATTGAACATGTTAGAATCATAAAAAGTCGTTTTATGGCTATGATCATTAATATATTAATTCTAATGCAGCCCACGTCTATCACAGCATATCAATGAAAATTTTATACTCCATCATTTCGCAATATTGCATTTCATTTTTCAATGCTTAAGCTCTTTTATGTAGATGACTGCCGTAACATTTGTTGAGTGAATTTAAAATCAAATCAATCTCGACAGTGTTGGCAGATCTGCTGAAGTGTTGCTATTTTAATGCAACCCATGCATTATCTCAGCCGTAACATAACCGCAGTATCTATGCAAGACTGATGCTTCGCTCATGGTTCACTGGATGTGTTTCAAGCTGATTTTAATGTCCAGTGATCAGTGTAAAACCCTGCTTCATGGTTGTAGTGTGCTGGCCCGTGCACCCTACATGAGCTAGCGTAGGTGGTTGTTTGAGAGGTATAAATATTTACAGAGATCTCTGCTAGAGCGAATTCAATCAACCAGTTGATCCATGATGTCAACCCTGATTAGCTTTAACTCCAGATATAGTCTGCCTGTGGAGAACTGACCGACTGATGCATATTGCACACTAGACTGGAAATTGCTTTTGAAAAGCGCAAGCTACGATCAGATTACCCAACAGAAGCGTTAGCTTTATTTGTTTATTTAGTTGTTAGTTATGTTTATTTGCCTACATAACTTAAAGCTCCGTAACTTTTTTTGGTTAAAAATGATCCAAAATCAATTTTTGAGTGCCAGCCAGTGTTCAAAACTATCTCCTTACCTTCACAACGGTAAGCTTGTAATAATGTTTTCTAATTCGAATGTTACTGGTGGGTTTCCGCGGGAAATTCGAGCTTGCCGCCGTTCGTCTTTGCGTCATTACGTCACGTCTGTTTACACGAAGGAGTCCAAGCTAGTAGGCTATATCGCATGTGAGGCGGATCATTTATAGCCTTTTCTCACAGCAACTGCAATAATTAAACATCATTTTGATGGCGGATTGTGTGGTATGACAAATTAACATTAGAGATTAGACTGTACAGAAATTGAAATCTACAGGTAACGCTAATACACACTAAATACACGTAGTCACGCAATGCTGATGTTGTGAACATAAAAATTTGAGAACAAAGAATAACAATAATAATAATTTTTTATGGTTTGATGTGATATGAGCTAAGCGATCGTTAGATTTAATCAACATTGGCAGTGCGATTTATTGCTTTTTTTCTCAGTTGGTCAGAACAAAAGTGGCAGACGTGTTACTTACTTGTTCAGATGACATTTTCCAGTGAAAATTCTTATTTTGGTCATTCTAAGACTACAATCTGTGATTCTGAACTACAGTATCCACCGGTGCAGTGACTGACAGCCACACATTCTCCTCAAAACATTAGATTCATCCTCGCTGAGGAGGTGTGCCGATGCACAACCTACGTAAAGATGATAAATAACTGCAATTGCAGGTTTCAAACAGAGATGGTGACAAAGAGGCAAAACTTACAGACTGCAGCTTTAAATCTGTTAAAGTTTTTGCAGATTGTTTCTGATTCTAACATAAATGTAAAGTATCACTCTTAGGAACTTTTGGTTCCACAAAGAACCTTTCATACCCCTTTTCCACCAGCACAAACTGGGTGCTAGTTCAGAGCTAGTGCTAGTGCCAGTTCGGAGTTGGTTCAACTGACGTGCCTTCTGGTTTGCCTTTCCACGGGCTAGAGAGCCAGCACAGAGCCAGGTCTTACGTCACTGTATATGTCTCATATTTCACAGCAAAGCTAGCACGGCAGCACCAAACACAAACACACCAAGCTTGTTCGAGATGCATGGGCTTCTCACAGAGCAATCGGCGCATGAAATCAAAGCACCGCGAGAACAATCCAAAAGCACAAGGAGTTGTATGCTCTACAAAGGCTCCCACAGACCCGCGGCACTCTGATTTAGGGCTGGGCGATATGGCAAAAAAATAAAATCTCGATTTTTTCAGAACGATTGACCGATTCACGATTTTGATTTCGAATTCGATTTTTTTTTTTTTTTTACTGTTTAACTAGTCAACTTAAAAACTTAACTACAATATGATTTAAGTAACATTCTCTTTATTAACAATCTGGTTAAAAAAAAAAAAGATTCTATTCCAAGTGCACCAGACATGAAGTGATCAACATGGTGTAAATGTAAAACAATTTGTTAAATATCTTTGCAGAAAATATGCCTGAAATATGAAGGCAAATGTTGTACAAACTTATCTTAAACACATCCTATATACTCAGAAATAATATAAAATAAGAAAATGCTAAATATTTCTTAGCCAAAAAGTAATAGCAATAAATAACACCAGTAATAGGCTATTATTAACAGCAAATGCTTTGTAAAAACAGAAAAAACAACAGCAGCTTTTAGCCTGTCACCATCATGCAAACATGAAATATCAAACAGGTTTACAGGTTTTTGCATTCCATTGCGCTATTTGTCCAATTGTTTTTATGTTTGGCGGACATGTTTAGGTGTTGCACTTGTGTCTCGCGTCTTTTGCAGCGTCTCGCCCATGAAACGGCATTCTAAAAACACGGCGGTCAAGTAAAAAAAAAAAAAAAAGCTCAACTTGCGTTTAATATCTTTGCCTTTTTTTTCTCATTCCATTGCCTGCGTCTCATTTTTATAACGCAATAAAGCATTTCTGAATGAACAGCTGCTTAAGAATAGTGATGTGTTCTACGTTCATAGAGCGTCACATGAGAGTGGTTAATCAGGCGCGCCGGCGCCATCATGAGGTCGGATCATTTTCTTCTCCTAATATGGTTATCATTGCTGTATTGTCAACATGTCAACACTTGCTAACATTTTTATTCAAAATCGCGATTTCTCGATTTAAAAAATAATAAAATCGAGGCAAAACATTAAATTCGAATTAATCGAAAAAAACGGAAAAATCGCCCAGCCCTACTCTGATGTCACCCACCAATCGGTCCGTGCTGCTCCAATGCATCTCGAACAAGCCTTCCATCAACAATGGCGAACGTTTCGCTACTATTGATGCTCATGGCTTTGCGAACCTACATCAGCATCCAAACACGGTTTGCCGTAATTTGTATATAGGCGGAGATTACAATCGAGCTGCTATTAGCTCGATTAGCTGCTATTTCAAAAATGGCGGTCACAAGTTTCTTGTTGGTCACGCTAACCCCGCCCCCAGCCCCTGACGCAAGCGGTTCTTACTTCTAGACCAGCAATGTTATGGTGCTCCTTACGAACCACTTTTCCTGGTTCGGAGCTGGTGCTTTGGGTGTTGAAAGATAAAGAACTGATTTGAAACTAGGCTCTGGCTCCGAACCAGCACTCAAACTGCCTTGATGGAAAAGGGGTATCAGTGAACACTTTTTTCTTAGTGTGAAGAACATTTATATAGTCCAAAGAACCTTTTTTCCACTATAAAGAACCTTTTATGCAATGGAAAGTTTCCATTGATGCCAATAAAGAACCTTTATTTTTAAAGGGGCTATATGGGGAATTTAGAAACCCTTGTTATTAGTGACACCGGTGGCTGTTAAGTGAACTGCAGCCAGCAACTTACTGCTCATGCTCACACTTGTGGACTCGTAACATACAAGAGACTGAACGTGATTCAAGGCCCCGAAATACTCATGGCAAACTTCTTTTTTGTTTTTTGCTTAGAAGAAAAAGAAGTTGGAAATACCTTTGCAGCTAAATACTTTTAACAAACATCCCGACGCAATCCACGCTGCTGAGAGCAACGTTTAGATGAATATGTAAATATGTGCTGCACACTTTCCTCTTAATAACAAAATGAAAACAGCAGTTAAGAAAGCATCTGCAATTCACCAGCATCATGTTGACAGATGAGGTCATTTAAATTACACTGTTATGATAGTTTGATTATAAAGTATTTGAGACTATAGACTATATAGATCTGGTTATGTGAGACTATAGTTTGAATTAATCCCTTTTCTTTGCATGACACATTGATATTACTGTACAGAACATTACGACATTATCCTGAACATTGTAAGCATTCGTTTTATGTGTCATAAAACGGATAGAAGCTCTTGGGAGCACGCGTAAACAACACATCCTTTTGATTTTCCCAGCAAAAACGTCCCGAGTCCTTCACATAAAAATCAGTCTACAGGCTTTTATAGGCATCCTAGGAAGTTGGGGAAGGTCTCATTTTTTAAGTTTTACTAAAAGCTGTTCACACATTGGCAATAAAAAAGCAATTGATACATGAAAATGATTAAATATAGCCTCTTTAAGAGCGTAAATGAACAATCTATGGCAAGACTAGTCAAAATGGGTCAAATCTAGCATGTCAATAATTATTGATTACAGAATTTATGTACAGGTCAGTGGGCTTGTATAACTGCATGCATTTTTAATTGCATTATTTTCTTCATAATTAATTGTTAAATTGTTTTTATATTTGTTGTACTTAAATGGTCTGGCAATTCCCAGCTAACAGGGAACGTTCTCAGAACTTTGACGAACATTCTGACAAAGTTTTGAACAAAAGTAAGTTAATAGAATGTCTGTTCAAAGCTATTTAGTCTTTAATGATGTTCTCAAAACGTTAGCGCAAGAACATTTATACATCGTTCATGGAGCGTTCTGAAACATTCGTGTTACTACTTGTTTCAGATCGAACGTTCTGATAACGTTTGCAAAATGATAAAATGGAATGTTCACTTAACATTTGCATAACCAAGAAGAAAATGTTTTTAAAACAGTTAAAAAACCGGGCGTTTTGAACATTCATAGAAAGTTTTCATAACTTCTTGGCAAAATGTTCTCAGAATATATTTTTGTTAGCTGGGTTCTTGTTATAGTGGATGGCTCTCTGCTTTCATTCTGTGGCGACCTCACCAGCGTGACCCGTTGTGTCATGTGACCAGAGTGTGGGCTGCACCTGGTTTCAGAGACAGGAATCTTTTTTTCCCCTTCTGTCTCTGGCTCTCAGTGTCTCTCGCTTTGATAAATGGGTCTGCATTGATGAGCAACTGGCTTAAGGTCATCATGGCTCTACGGATTCATTTCACCAAGACCTCTTAGTTACCGAGCTGTCAAGCATAAGATACGGTCGATTCTGACCGTATCTGATTCTACTTCAGACCCATATGCTATGGATAACCAGTAATGTTTGTGTACAATGATCGGACCATCTGTTTCGTGTTGTACACATTTAAATCTGTTTGTCCAGACCAACCAAAAGTCATTTTTTTAAATTTGCATTATAAGCATCCGCTGATTAAATTTGCATAAGTAAAACTTCAATTGCTTAAGCTATCCAGTTAGTTTACTCTAAAACATCTGTTTAATTTGTTTAAAAATGCACAGACATGCAATGCAAAGCTGAAGCAAAAAGCAAAAAACAAACAACAAAAACCTGCTTCAATGACACTCAAAACTATAGCTAACTAGGAAAACATTAGTTAACTACATTAGCATGAACTAACAGTGAACAATACTTCTAAAGCATTCATTAATCTTAGATAAATTTGATTTCAACTTTTACTAATATATTGTTAAAATCAAAAGTTGTATCTGTCTATTATTTTATGAACCTGAGCTAACAGTAAAGTAAGTAAAGAACTCTGATTCTAATATTCTGTTCTCAGTGATATTTACCTTGAATTTTCTTTTTTCTTATCACACGTCACGTCATATTTCATCTCATTCTCTTCCCTGACACTTTCTTCTCCTTGGTAAACAAGTAAACTGTTGAAAAGACATTATTAGGGTATTGTTTAGATGATTATAGCTTTAGTAATTCATTTCTGAATGATGGATTTTCAGTTTTAGATTGAAAGTCTGGGACAAGAGTAAACAATACAAGTTTATAGATAAAAGTAATTTAATAATTGGAAAATAATGTGACCTTAATATATATATAAAGTAAATTTTCATAAAAATCAACCCCAAAAACATAAAGGTGAATAAAAAATATAGATTATTTTATTTTAAAACTTTTTGTGAAATGTTTGGCTTAAAGGGGAGGTCTAATGCTATTTCATGCATTCTGACTGATTTACACTGTTAAAGAGTTGGATTCTCACGCTAAACATGGCCAAAGTTTCAAAGCACGAGTTGGACATATGACGGAGTGTTTCTGTGCCAAATATACTACTTCTGGTTGTGGTCTCGCAGAGTTGTTTTCAAGTATGGCCTTTATCACATAATAAGAGTAGAATTCCTTGTATAGGCACTTCTCCCTGATAAGCGTGCACACACACACACCACCCAAAGCAAGAGCAAGAGCACGCCCATCAACGCGCTTCTTTCGGGATACGGAAGCCGAGAGATTGTACAATAATGACTGGGGATGCACCCTTTGAAGGCTGCATACATCATCGAGGCAGTCTCATTTAAGAAAAATAACCATTAGATTGCAAAGTAAGAAAGAAATTACAGTATTTTACACCTCACAATGAATATCAGTCAATTTTATTACGGTTACTTTTCTTAAATAAGACGTCCTTGATGACGTATGCAGCCTTCAAATGCGACCTCCGGAGGACACAGCCTCCGAAATGAGACGCAGCTCCTGTCAACAAAGGAGTGTGTTTTTGGTTGTGAGGGAAAGATAACCTTTTTCAGCTTCCCAAAGAACCCAGCGTTAAGGAAACAGTGGATGTTTGTTTTTCCGGTGCAGCAACAGAGTTGTGCACGTATGTTTGTTTGTTCCCGGAATTTCGGTGATGAATGCTTTGTAAACAAGTCCCAGTTCGGTGGTGGATTTGCAGATCGCGGGCAGTGAGTAAAACTGCATCAAATGTCGGTGCGCAAGTGCATAAAATGTCAGTAACGCGAACGTTTTTGTTCCCCTTTTATTTATAATGATGTCAGCTTGCAGACGATCTCTACGCAGAAGCTGTGCGCGCTCGTGACTCTTTAGCTCTGCCCACGGCACTGACGGCAGGCATGCCTCCAGGAGCTCTGCTTTTTTTGGAAAGACTCGGTACAGCGTATCTAATTTTTATAAATATGATAAAACTAAAGACTTTTCGGAGATATGAAGGATGCAATACTACTCTACAGTAGGGCTGGGCGATTTTTCCAATTAATTCGAATTTAATGTTTAGCCCCGATTTTTTTTTTTTTTTTTTATCGAGAAATTGCGATTTTGAATAAAAATGTTAGCAAGCGTTGACATGTTGACAATACAGCAATGATAACCGTATTAGTTGAAGAAAGTAGTACTAGGGACTTTAAGCAACAGCTGTTGATGGAACGGCAACAGTGACCAAAAGTAAACTGTCAACTGCCATAGCTAAAGAACGCAAAAATCGCTAAGCAACAACAAAGAGGACGGCATAACGGATAATTTAATCATTTGACATAGTAAAAAAGAAATTACATTTAAATAAAAGCAAGAGAATGGTTGCTTTTGGCATTAAATGATATACAGATACAATTAAAATACCACATAACCATAAAACATAACATTTACTTATCTAATCTGTCACGTATTATCGACTACGGCAAATCGGCTATTCTCCCGTAGTAGACGGTTACAGCAGAACGTCAAGAAGTAGCAGTTAAATTTGCGCATGCGCAACAGAACGCCAGAATGCCGTTGCCGTTGTATCAGCAGCTGCTGCTTAAAGTCCCTAATGATCCGACCTCATGATGGCGCCGGCGCACCTGATTACGCTCTCATGTGACGCTCTATGAGTGTAGAACACATCACTATTCTTAAGCGGCTGTTCATTCAGAAATGCTTTATTGCGTTATAAAAATGAGACGCAGGCAGTGGAATGAGAAAAAAAGGCAAAGTTATTAAACGCGAGTTGAGCTTTTTTTTTTTTTTAACTTGACCGCCGTGTTTTTAGAATGCCGTTTCAGTGATGAGACGCTGCAAAAGACGCGAGACACAAGTGCAACACCTAAACATGTCCGCCAAACATAAAAACAATAGGACAAATAGCGCAGTGGAATGCAAAAACCTGTAAACCTGTTTGATATTTCATGTTTGCATGATGGTGACAGGCTGAAAGCTGCTGTTGTTTTCTGTTTTTACAAAGCATTTGCTGTTAATAATAGCCTATTACTGGTGTTATTTATCGCTATTACTTTTTGGCTAAGAAATATTTAGCATTTTATTTTATATTATTTCTGAGTATATAGGATGTGTTTAAGATAAGTTTGTACAACATTTGCCTTCATATTTCAGGCATATTTTCTGCAAAGATATTTAACAAATTGTTTTACATTTACACCATGTTGATCACTTCATGTGTGGTGCACTTGGAATGGAACTTTTTTTTAACCAGATTGTTAATAAAGAGAATGTTACTTAAATCATATTGTAGTTACGTTTTTAAGTTGACTAGTTAAACAGTAAAAAAAAAAAATTAAATCGAAATCGTGAATCGTTCTGAAAAAATCGAGATTTTATTTTTTTGCCATATCGCCCAGCCCTACTCTACAGGTACTCAAGATTAACATGAGATTGGCGGAAACTGTGTGTGATACCTACCCTTTAAAAATAATGCTTGAGTCTTGAGCCTGTAAAATAAATGCTGCTCGGGTTGTTTTTTGTTTTTTAATACTCGTGCTTTGAAACTTTGGCCATGTTTAGCGTGAGAATCCAACTCTTTAACAGTGTAAATCAGTCAGAATGCATGAAATAGCATTAGACCTCCCCTTTAATCCAAACATTTCACAAAAAGTTTTAAATTATAAAATAATCCATATTTTTTATTCACCTTTATGTTTTTGGGGTTGATTTTTATGAAAATTTACACTTGTTGCCACTGTCACGTCACATAAATGCAGTGACGTAACTGTAAAGTCTGCTCCCAAACGGTCTATTTGTTATCAAATGTTGCCGACTGTATATGAAACTGCGCATTATGGCACAGTAACAGCTTGTAAAGACAGCATAACAGATTCAAAAGATAATAGATGGCAGATTGTTTCATCATGTGACAAGCCGAGAGGGAAAGCTGGTTCTCTTAATTTGCCCTTTTGTGTTGTCAAGAACAATGTTCAATTTCCCCAGCAACATCTCTATATAATTTGTGCTCTTGCCTGATTGCATTTTTCCACAAAGCAGGTGCTAATTGTATCCATAAACAGATCTATTTATGTAAGAGCTGGAAAAAATTATTAGTATAGTACTTGCCCTGCAGATTTTCTTCTCTGATTAAATAAGCCTACACAATACATCCTATACTAATATGTAAGATCCAAAAAGATCCCATTGTGGTGCACAGGATGGGTTGACCCAATCCTGGCACGCATACATGGAGCGTGAAAATGCGGCTCCATCTTCGGATCGCATTCACCCACGCTCACATCTCGGGGTCGGCCATGCTAAAATGTCATCGCACCATGTGGCCAGCACCCAAAAGCCAGACACCACTTCACCACCGAGATGGCGTGAGGACTTTGATAACGTTGCCCTTTGCCTGCCCCCCGTGGAAGGCATGAACAATGTATGGGCAGCCCTGCGGAAAATGTCAATGGTCAATTACGTCAAAATAATCCACTCGTTGGAATAGCAAGCATATCAAACCCCAGGCTTCAGATATTCATGGATGGAATCTGTAGACTCCATCTCGACTTGAAAATGAAGAAAGATAAAACTCATTTGCCTGGCTGGATCATTTTTAACCACCACTGAAATCTTCAGGGCTTTCATGCAGAAAAAAAAGAAATAGTGACAACCCCCAAGGGAGACGTTTATGAAGAAGAAAATACAATTTTTCTTGCATCTCTCGCATAAAAAAGTGCTGTCGCTGTGCTCCTAAGGAACCGTGTTCTGTTTTAGTTTCGTTTATTTGCTTGTCTTCTAAACAAACATCATTTTTAAGAGTTCAGCGCAGGGCCGTGGGGCCATTTTGAGGCGGTGATGTTGAATTGAGCCGGACTGAAGATCTGTGGGTCATTTGGGAGTAGTGTTCGGCTCTCTCTCGGAATTCCAACGCCAGCTTGGCCACGATTGTTTGGCTGCTCTCTTTACTTCATTAATGCACATGAACTACTCGCAGGCAAACTCGGCAATGCTAATGAGCATATTAGTTTTCTCCAGGGTCATCCGCTGTCTTTTCATCAAGTAAATAGTGGATCCAGTTCTCGCAGCTGCGGGGCGACACAGAGGAACTGAAGGTGTTTGGTCGGTGGCCGCAAGGTTAGTGAGTCCACGGGGCCTTCGGAAGAACACTGATGAGATATCATTGCTCATTGTTACTAACCTCACACACCAGCGGCGTCTGATGATTGTCAAGAGTGGGGAAGCTCATATGGCACTTATTAACGGTAAAGTAACACTCACATTAGTTTAATATTTGTTAATGCATTAACTAACATTAACTATCAATGAATGATACAGTATTTATTAATCTTTAACGTTAATAAAAATGTTTTAAACTGTTATTAGTTCATGTCCTTTCAATACACTCTTAAAAATAAAGGTTCTTTATTGACATTGACGGTTCCATGGAGTATCTTTAACATTCATGGAACCCTTCCATTGCACAGACGGATCTCTGTTGTGGAAAAAGGTTCTTCAGATTATCAAATTGTTCTTCACTAAGAAACTGTTCATTGTTCCTTCATTGTACATTTTGTTTTGAAGTCACGATTCAATGTTTTTAATACAGCAGGGGAATTAAACAATTTTTTGGTTTACTGAACAAACTGTCTTTAAAAAAGTCTATCAATATTGCTGCAATTGGCAGCAACAAGCAACATGAACTTCAGTTCATACTGCTGTTGTAATTGGGGAAAAGATTTGAAGTACTTACACTTTTGGATGCAAAATATGTTTGCAAAATGTTTTAGAATAAGGTTAGAATTATTGCGCTCCCATTCTAATCATGCCCCATCTATTTGACGCGAATGCGCACAAAGCACTCGTTCATTGAAGTCTATGAAGTTAAGCATATGGTGCGTTCCATTTGTCCTCGGAAATTGGAAAGTCCTAGTCCCTAGTAGGAACTTTCAACTGGAATGCCCCTCAAGGTGGTATGGAAGCTTTCCGCCATGTAATAAAAAATATTAAAAGATATTATCTCACAATTCTGACTTTTTTTCTCACAATTGTGTGATATAAAGTTGCAATTGCGAGTTATAACATCAGAATTGAAGATATAAACTCACAATTCTGACTTTTTCCCTCTTGTTTATATCTCACAATTCCGAGAAAAGACTTTTTTACATCTCAATTCTGACTTCTTTTCTCAGAATTGCGTGATATAAAGTCACAATTGTGAGTTATAGAGTCAAAATTTCATGATATAAAGTTGCAATTGTATGTTATAAAGTCTTAATTGTGTGTTATAAAGTCAGAATTGCGTGATATAAAGTCTCAATTGTGTTATAAAGTTTTAATTGTGTTATACAGTCTTACAAAGTGTTATAAAGTTTATATCTCGCAATTCTAAGAAAAAAAATTCTGCAATTCTGACTTTATAACTTGCAGTTGCCACTTTATTCTAAGAATTCTGAGAAAAAAAGTAAGATTGCAAGATGTAAACTCGCAATTGCGAGAAAAAAGTCAGAATTATGAGATAAAAAGTTACAATTACCTTTTTTATTTTTTATCCCATGGCGGAAACAAACTTCCACAAGGTGGAGATGTGAGTAGGAAAGTCAGGGGAACCACAATAACACCAATTTCAGAATCCAATATGGCTGCTCAGTGCATCAATCGTAGCGAAACAGTAGTGAAATATTGTTTATTAGCACTTCTGTGTGCACTCAGTGGTGGACATGATACTTCAACATTATCTGTGCAAACTAGCGCTTTTTTATGTGTTTGTATTCTGAAAGATCAAGCACGACAAAGTTTTGCCTGGATTGGTCCACCTTAGTTTTCTGACCTGTGTACTGGAACACAGTCAACTCGGATGTGACGTCATTCTCAGCTACAACATCCCTCCTCTGAGGTAAATGGAACGCAGCAGTAGACTTGCTTGCTGTCATGTGAAATGGAAATACTTGCGTCTCAAACATATCAAACAACACAGACATCTGACAGTAGGGCAAGCAATGTAGGTTTATGATTTAGTGTGAAGTGCTTAATATAAAGCACGTCTCATGTTTAAGATAACTTGGCTCCTTCACTTATCGGGCAGCAGCTCACTCTGCGTCCTTTGTTATTTTTCAGATGTGTATCAAAGTATAGCGATAAATGACATTGTCTCATCCTAGTGGGGAAACTCAAAGTTTGAAGTTTCTTATGGCACACAGAGAAGTGCAGCTATTAAAACAACACTGTATTCGTTTGATACGCATGTGTACTGAATGGAATGCTATATAGGCCTATATATATATACAGTATCTCACAGAAGTGAGTACACCCCTCACATTTTTGTAAATATTTTATTATATCTTTTCATGTGACAATGCTGAAGAAATGACACTTTGCTACAATGTAAAGTAATGAGTGTACAGCTTGTATAACAGTGTAAATTTGCTGTCCCCTCAAAATAACTCAACACACAGCCATTAATGTCTAAACCGCTGGCCACAAAAGTGAATACACCCCTAAGTGAAAATGTCCAAATTGGGCCCAAAGTGTCAATATTTTGTGTGGCCACCATTATTTTCCAGCACTGCTGTAACCCTCTTGGGCATGGAGTTCACCAGAGCTTCACAGGTTGCCACTGGAGTCTTCTTCCACTCCTCCATGACGACATCACGGAGCTGGTGGATGTTAGAGACCTTGCGCTCCATCTGAACCAAATAAGTTTATCTTGGTCTCATCAGACCACAGGACATGGTTCCAGTAATCCATGTCCTTAGTCTGCTTGTCTTCAGCAAACTGTTTGCGGGCTTTCTTGTGCATCATCTTTAGAAGAGGCTTCCTTCTGGGACGACAGCCATGCAGACCAATTTGATGCAGTGTGCGGCGTATGGTCTGAGCACTGACAGGCTGACCCCCCAACCCTTCAATCTCTGCAGCAATGCTGGCAGCACTCATACGCCTATTTCCCAAACACAACCTCTGGATATGACGCTGAGCACATGCACTCAACTTCTTTGGTCGACCATGGCGAGGCCTGTTCTGAGTGGAACCTGTCCTGTTAAACCGCTGTATGGTCTTGGCCACCGTGCTGCAGCTCAGTTTCAGGGTCTTGGCAATCTTCTTATAGCCTACGCCATCTTTATGTAGAGCAACAATTCTTTTTTTCAGATCCTCAGACAGTTCTTTGCCATGAGGTGCCATGTTGAACTTCCAGTGACCAGTATGAGAGAGTGAGAGCGATAACACCAAATTTAACACACCTGCTCCCCATTCACACCTGAGACCTTGTAACACTAACGAGTCACATGACACTGGGGAGAGAAAATGGCTAACTGGGCCCAATTTGGACATTTTCACTTAGGGGTGTACTCACTTTTGTGGCCAGCGGTTTAGACATTAATGGCTGTGTGTTGAGTTATTTTGATGGGACAGCAAATTTACACTGTTATACAAGCTGTACACTCACTACTTTACATTGTAGCAAAGTGTCATTTCTTCAGTGTTGTCACATGAAAAGTTATAATAAAATATTTACAAAAATGTGAGGGGTGTACTCACTTCTGTGAGATACTAATATATATATATATATATATATATAATTTGACAAAAGTCTAAAGGTTTATGCTTAGACATGCAAGAAACAAATGTGAAATCTTTAGAAAAGATGACTAATGTGACAAAAAGTCTTAGCTTATATCGACCACTTTTATGGTGTATACTTTTTTCATTGTCATTTTTTTTTTTAAAGCTCAGTCCAAATGGAACTGAAGGAAAAAATAATTTTTCACAGAAGAAAGAAATATTTTAGAGTTTGGCATGGCATAAAGGTGCAGTCAAATGTACCGTTGCTCTGCCAATTTTCACGTTCAGAATCCAGTCATTTCAATAAGAATACATGCAATCAGGATTTTCACATGAGGCCGAAAAATTTCCACATGCAGATTTTGCAATGGTTTGAAGTTGGTCACGTGAATCTGCCACGTTGACTAAAAGAAAATGTTTGGTTTGAAATTGAGTTCTGTGTGAGCTGTGCTTCATACATCACTACACTATTAACAATGGACCTTTTTTTGCCTGTGAAATTCAAGGCTGAGAAAAATTTATTTTTTTTTATGGGTGGACGATCCTTTTAAAATCAGCGTATATTAAGTCAATACAACAAAATCCACTATAATTTAAGAATACTCTGCAATTTAATCAAAATATCATGTTTTTTGCATTCACAGGGGGAAATATGTCTTAATTGTCATGAAATTAATTTAATATGTAAACTTTTTTATATTGAAAATCATATGAAAAAGTTCTTATAATATGCTAATATGCTTCACACTTCATGCATAAAGCATCTATTGTTGTTGCCTGTGGCTCCAATCAAGTCGTCATTGTCTTATTTTGGCAGACTCACTTTTTCATAATGGGGCCTGTAAATCTTATTGGTGCTCATTAGCTAAGAAAGTAAACTTCAGACATGTACAAGTGACAAAGACAAAGTGGGCAGAGAAAAAAAAAAAACTCTTGAAGAAATGTCCATCATAGAAGACTTACATCTACAAATGACTGCTTCTCTTTTGTGTCTCACATCCCTGCTATCTATGAGGAGAAACCAGACTTAGATCATATTTAGAAGCTGCTGCATAAGTTAGAAAAATGCTTGATGCAAATCCTCTGCGGTAGTTATGTGCATGCTAATTCAAACAGGCAACTCATTTCCATACACAAATTGGAGAGAGAGTAGTTTTAACCACGTCCATATCATCTTTTCCTGTTTTGTAAGAACAATTTATGTTAAAGCAATGTACTCTGTCCTGCACAATCATTTCATGCAGAATATCATTTTGGACACTTACAGGAACTATGCATCATGTTAACATGATTAAATGAGCATGTTTGTGCATAACTAAACAATGCTGGCAGATTTCAAGCTGGACATGTGAAACAACAAATTGGCTTAGTGTCTGAAAAGTTGCGCCAAAAATGCTCTAAATTGGAACTTTTCGAACACGTCTTGCCAACTGACCGTAAATGTACAAATTATATTTTTAGTTCTTTGCTTGACTAAAGAAATATTGTGCATATAAGAGATTATCTAATTAGTGTATACAGAAGCTAACTGAAAGTAACAATAATACTAACTTAAAGGTGCAGTAAGTAATTTCTGAGAAACGCTGTTGAAAGTGGATCGGACCAAGCAGCACAACACACTTGTAGCCAATCAGCAATAGGGGGCGTGTCCACTCATGATGGGGGAGGAGGGAGAGAGAGCCAATCAGCAGTAGGGGGCATGTCCCCTCATGATGGGGGGGGAGGGAGAGAGAGAGCAAGAGGGAGATTTGAAGATAGACTGTAGAAAGAGAGATGGCTGAGAGACATTACAAAAGAGAAAATGTCAGAGGAATATCACTGAAAAAAGAAGGGTTATGATCAGGCAAGAGCTTTAGGATCAGAGTTAATATTAGAAAAGTTTTCTAGTGCTGGAGAGACCGAAGCAGGAAGGCCCGAAAATGGACGCCGAGGTTGAGTTGTTTCTGTTCCATATGTGAGTAACATTTGTTTTGCTGTTTCAAAGAACCAAGATATGCTGTTGTTGTAATGTTAGCTGTAGTAACAGGACAGTTTTGAGTGTCATTGTTTGTCTGGAGCTGCTGGCGACTAACAACAAACTCTTGCTTATACTCTTGTGTACTGTATGTTCATTCTTTTTTCTTCCTTGTCGTTCGTTCATCATCTTCGCTTTATTTTTCTGCGAAGCATTATTTTGCTTCACTTCAGCTATGATTAAGAGACATCCACTCTTGCATTGCGTGTTTGTGCATTTGGGGGCGGAGCAATGAAGGGAGGGGTGTGTTTGTTTGGGTTGATTTCAAATATCAACAGTGTTTCTCAGAAATCACTTACTGCACCTTTAACCTCTTAACATCACCAATGGCCCAAGATTACTGTTATTTACTGTTATCTAAATTTTTTGGGGGGGCGTTTTTACACCAATGGATTGTTTGTTTTGGACTAAATTTGATACAATGTTGCATTTTTTTTCTTGGTTCAGTTCGCTTTCACACAGCAACATTCAAAGCATACCAAAATGTGTTTATGCAAGTCACATGCGAGTACAACTGTCCTCTTATTGGTCAGAGTTTTCTCAGCTTCATCCATCAAAATGATTGACAAGTTCGCTCCATGAGCTTATTGTGGCTTTATGTGTAACTGTCGAGACACACGCAAACACTATATGAATGTAGCTGTCATTCCCGCTGTTAAATTATATACTACATTCGTATTAATACTGCGGCAAATTCAATACGCGCTCTCTCTGGATCTCCCGGCACTGTCTAATAGGCGAACTGCATACAAACACTATACGAATGTTATAATGCAACCAGAGCGGGCTTTGTTGGGCTTTGTCAGGAGTCTCGGGACAGCATTCTCGCACGGAGAAGTGCAATTACACAACATTTTAAGATGAAGAGGCACTTTTTGGTTTTCAACTACGGTAACTCATGTGCTCACTCACAGAACCAGACACTATTTATTTTTATATAACACATTTCCCGTTATGAATTATGATATTGTTGGGTTCATTGGTCCATTGGGTCGGATTGCTTTCACATCTCAAGCATACTGCTCCAGAGTTCGTTTGAAAGCGTACCAAAACCACCTCTTCAAGGAGGTCTCGGTACGCTTGTTTGGTCCGCTTTTGGTGCGCACCTGAGTGCAATTGCTGCATTCAAACCTGCCCAAATGAACCACACCAAGAGGGACAAAAAACTCTAGTGCGATTCAACTGAACTAAATGAGGCAGGTGTGAAAGCACCCTTAGTAGTGATACAATAGATCAGATGTTTTCAAAATTGTAGTTTTTTAACAAGCGACAGTGTTTAGCAGTGTCATTTGACATTCACAGATTCTCTCTCATGCGTTGCATTGGGAACTGATTCATTTTATATCATTTATATCAGAATATTCACTGATTCGTATAATTTATTTTGTGGTGACAGGATTGGAATTTCAAGAGAAGGGGGAAAAAGTGGCCTTGCACAATTAAACTAAAACTGTTACGGCTGTCGTGATGAAATGTGAAAATGAAAGGAAAAATGTTGATTGCGGCATTACATTTAGATCTGCATGTTGCATCAGATTTCCACCCTGTAATGATTTCCTGTTTTTAAATGTTATAATTTATATACTTTATGTACACTATCTACTGTACATTATGCAGTCGTTGTGTGTGTCAACTTTAAACAGTAAATAAACATGAATGCCTTGTCAGATGCAGCTTCTGTGCCACCTTTGCAGTGTAAAGATGGCTTTTGTTGATGTTGGTAAAAGTTTATTGGTAGTTCATACAGTCTATAGTATTCTGGTTGATTGAAGTAATTGGTTAAATTTAAGTATTTTACATAAAAAAAAGTGAAAAAAAACTAATAAACATTTAATAAGGTACTTATAAAAATTGCCCTTACAAAGGTATAATAAAGGCCCCTGCAAATCAATTCCTGGGTACAAATATTGCTCATTAATGGGAAAGTTAGCTTGTGCTGTTTTACTTTAGCTTTAGTTTTGTAGTATTGTAATATAGTTACAAAATGCATTTGTTGTATATTGAATATAGCCAATCATCAAATGTTGATTAATGTTATCACCTGATTGAGATCGTCCTTTGTTTTTTTTGGGGAAAAAAAAAATTACTGCTCCCTTAAATTGCTTCCCTATAGTTAGCTACTGTTTTGATTGTTGCTTGTAGTGTTGCTAACTACTTCTTTATAATGGTAGCTTGACTGTAGTGTAAGGTGAAGTATTGCAAACGTCATGGCTACTTTTCAAACAGGTTTCACAAATACTCTGGCTGCCCACTAGTACAGTGCTGTGACCGTTGTTAATGAGTGAGAAAGGTGTCAAGTTAAAATCCAGAGGAAGCACACTTTTAATTAAGAATCTAATTAAAATAGCACTATAAGTTAATGGATGTGTATTAGGTGCGGTGGCGAATTACATTGATCTGGAACTGTACGGCGCTATTATCATCCCTCCCACATTTCTGCCTTGTAGCAGGTAAAGAGACTGCTTATCCTGCTTCTGTGAGGCAGAGGTAGCAGCCAAAGTTAGAGGGGGTGGAAAAGTAAAGCACAGAGAACTGCTCGGAAAAGTTACCTGCCAGGTCAGAATTCATTTTCAATAAGAGTGGGCGCAATCTTGATTCTGAGAACCTCTAAGTTAAAGTAATGATCTTTTAAAAATCGAGTTTGAAACACATATGCTGAATTCTTAGAAATGAACCAATTTTGTTGGTTTCTTGTGGTTCTGAAGAACCTTTTTACCATTTTCAAGAAAGTTTAAATTGAATCACTCTTAAAATGTCATGTGGTGTAAAATATCAAGAAAAAGTAATAATATTTTCTGAACACCTTGAATATACACTGTAAGTAAATCTTTAATAAAAAAGATTATTGGAGTACATTTTACAAGAAAATATCTGTCTTTCTACTTCAAAATTTCACTTTTAATTCTGTGTTTCTTGCCATTTCTGAGTGAAAATTGTTTCAATGTAAATCCTACACCTTTTTTTTTTTGCCCAATGTATGTGCATCCTATTTATTTATGACTCATAGTCATGAGGGTCAGCAGGGGTCCTCTCTATGATTCATGTTTTTTTTTTCCTGCATGTTGGTCGCAAAACATGACTTTAATTTGGCAGAAAAAAAATTCAAATGTTTGTAATATTTTAACAAAACTGCTCAGTTTTTTCCTCCCTAAGAATAATAATTAAAGACTATGCAAACTACTCAAAATGTTCTTTTCAAGAATATAATTTTTTTTAATGAGGCTTTTTCTTTCATTTTGAAATCAGGACAGTTTTATCACCTTAACATTTTTTATTTTTTATTTTAAGGCTAACCCCCCCCCAAAATCAGCGATTACATGTTGCATTTTAATGTATTTGGATCCAGACAAAAATAGTCATCATAGTGGTCAATCAGCTGAAGAATGATTTCCTTAAGAATGATTAGTCGAGTGTCCGTTCAACCCATGACTAGTTGGTTTTACTTCTGCATATTGAACAGGAATAAGATTACGGAGCCTGGGAAGTCACATGTATGAGAGAAAAAAATAAATAAAAATGTGTCCACAGTTTTGAAATTTGTCCCCTCAGTTTATAAACCGTACAGATTCTTAAATTATTCCCTTGGTTTAACAAATAATGCCCCCGGATTAATAAACCATACTCACAAATTTACAACACGTGTGCTCAGATTTGTAAACCGTACCTTCAGTTTTTAAATCCATACCCACAAATTCATAAACTGCACCCACTCTTTCGTAATCCATTGTATTCAAGGATTTGTGGCCCGTCCCTAATTTTAGAAATCTGTAGTCTACAGTACCAACACAAGAATAGAACAAGCTCCCAAATCTTTTTGTATATTGTTTTACTGTGTATTATTAAGTTGAATACATCAAACTGTCTTAACTGCATGCTTAAATTTTTATAGACAGGGCTTGGTATACTTTTAATTTTGTATTTTTCAATACTTTCAATACAAAATACATGTTACCCAAGCACTTTTTCTAATGGCAAACATCAATACAAAATACATCAAGCATTTCCATGAAAACCTTCAGTGGGCCAAGGACCATAAGCCTCCATTCATTCTGCGAGACGGCATGAGCCTCTCCTAGTCACTGACATCCCTTGTCACAGCCACCACAGCGCTCTGCAGAGCAGGCGAGCAGCATCCACATCTCACTGACAGCCAGGTAACGATCGTGTTTGCCCTAAACTCTTTGTCAACACTATGAAATTAAACCACTATTAAAACATCTCAATACCACCAGCCTAACTTAGGCAGTAGCCCTCCATTAAGCTTAAAGCATTATAGTTCACTTTAAAATGAAAATGACTCCAAGATTTATCTTCACAATCTGACTTATATTAATAAATATCTTGACACGTCCAAGCTTTTTAATGGCAGTGAATGGGACCAACGAGTATGAAGCTCAAGAAAGTGCATCCATCCTTCATAAACGTACTCCACACGGCTCTGGGGGGTTAATAAAGGCCTTCTGAAGCGATATTTAACAACTTATCTACAATTTACATTTAGATAAGTTGTTAAATATGGATATTTTTCTTACACAAACGCATCGCTTTGCTTCAGAAGGCCTTTATTAACCCCTCAGAGCCGTGTGGAGTACGTTTATGATGGATGGATGCACTCTCTTGAGCTTCATACTCATTGGTCCTGTTCACTGCCATTAAAAAACTTGGATGCGTCAGGATATTTATTAATATTTCTCAGATTGTGTTCATCAGAAAGAAGAAAGTCATATACACCTAGAATGGCTTGAGGCTGAGTAAAGCTTGAGCTAATTTTCATTTTAAAGTGAAGTAATCCTTTAACGAGCAAGCTCTGGCGTTGACATAAAATAGCATTGTGCAAGGTCTGAAAAGACACCAAAATGAATAAAAATGCCCCCAAAATTCAAGATATGAATTGCCCTTCATACTTGAGTTCTTGTATTTTGTGTTCATAACATAATATAGTTAAGCAATATTACACGAGCAAGAGTGCTATTTTCTCGAATATCAGCACGACTGCAAAATGTGATAGCCTATTCATTTTATACAACAGTTCAATAAACAAAACTGACCATTTTTAGACACAATGTTGTCAATTTTGACTGTTTTTGTAAAATGTAAATAGCCTATGTAAATAGTTCCAAACAAAGCAGAAAAGTTTTGTCTCCAAGCAACACACAGCTGTATTTTGTTCTTGAATGATTCACCATTTTAAACTAATCAGATTCAATGATTCAATGACTCATTCGTAAAGTAGTAGGTGTGTTCGACTTGAAGCGGCGCTGCGCAGACCGATCAATTAAATTCAAGTAACACGAGAGTGATTCGAAAGCAAACTGAGCCGTCTGCTCTCGAATCGCTCTTGCGGTACTTTGTTGTCATACACTGATCGATCTGCGCAGCGTCGCTTCAAGTCGAACACACCCATCGGACACATGCTTGATTGATTCACCCATTGGATACAAGATTGATTCACTTATTACGACTTGCTGCCACCTACTGGCGGTTTTAGTTTCATATATAATAGTATCACTTCATTTTCCCCAACATTTCATATTTTTGTATTCAAAATGTTATATTTGAAACATTAAAAACATGGATTTTTATCAATGGTAAGATGGATTTTGTTGCTACTGCTTTCAGTTAATTGGTATAACAGCCCTAAAGTGTACTGTTAAATAGTGTAATTAATTAAAAGATGATCAACAATATGTAACTTTACAAATAATTATAAGAGGGGTGCCCTTTTTTTTCACTTGCCCCCCAAAATGTCTGTGCATGGCCCTGGTTGGAACGGATTGCGAAAGCATGGGCACGGTTTATGAGTTTGTGGGTATGGATTGAAAAACCGAAGGTATGGTTTACAAATCTGAGTGCACAGATTGGAAATATTAATCTATGGACACAATTTCTTAAAGCGAGGGAACGATTTAAGAATCTGTAAGTATGATTTATAAACTGAGGGCACGAATTGCAAAACTGTGGCCATGGATTTGCAGGTCTTGTTTAGGATATAAGATATTCATATAAGATGATTTTAACTCTCAAAAGATTGCATACTTCGAATGTTACTACTTTTAAATCATGAATAGCTTGTAGTTTGCAAATCTACAGACTGAAAATAGCTTCCCTGACACTGATTATCATTGCATTCCATTATAGGAAGAATATTGTGTCTCGTTCACTTCCCTTCACACGTTCTCTTATGTGTGTGCGAGAGTGAAAGATATCAGGTTCAATCTTCAGCGGCGTGATATTTCTTCATCAGGTAATATAATCCACCATGCGTGTCTCAGCAGGGTAGCCGTCTTACCCTGGTAGGAGGCCGATGGCTGCAGGAACTGGATTCTGATGGAGACGGACTGCAGCCGATTGGAGAAGACAGATGAGCGAGAAAGGTCACAAGATGGAGAGACTCAGGAACGAGAGATAGGGTGGAGAAGAGCTTGAGTTAGTTGATTGTAGTAGAGATCAGAGCTTTTATTTGGGCTGGAGAAAGACCTCATGGGATGGGATGGACAATATGGTCACAGAATGCCGAGGTCAAAAGGGGAAACCCATCGACAGCTTGAGTCCCAATGGATTACAGAAGATAAGGATATAGGGATGAGAGTTTGGACACAACAGTGAAACTAAAATACAACTGAAACACACACGCATACAGACCCAAATAAACATACATCTGTTGTAGATACAGCAGCCATTAGCAGATCTATCGCCGTTTAATCTCTCGGGCAAACATGTTTTAATGATTAAACCTACAAGCCTTACTACCAGACAACCGCAGTTCATTTAAAGGTGACTATTGTAAACCATTTTAAAGCACACCAAAAATGACACATCTGATTGATATTTCATACTTTTTTAGCAAGTAAAAAAATCTTTTAGTATAATTGTAAAAACGTCCCCCTTCAGGTTGTGGTTCATGTGCCTTTATGCTGTGAAATCGTTGCTGATTTTTATAAAGTAAATGTGAGAATAACTTAGGTTTACTTGATTATCCATACTTAATTTTTTAGAAAAATCATGTTAAAATGTATCAAATATGAGCTTTTGAGGAATTTATTTTATTTTTTATGTTTATTTCTTGATCTCTCATTCATCATTGCATTACAATGCATTATATGTTTTGACCCCACAATAAAAAATAAAAAAAAACTACAGAGCTTTGATCATAAAACTAAGCATTTGACTATCATATACTTTGTTTTATGACATATTATTGGGAGATATAGAGTGAAAACTTACATTATGCAAGTAGTCTGCTATACTGTTATTAAAGGTCCCATATTATGCCCATTTTTTAAGATGTAATTTAAGTCTCAGGTGTCCCCAGAATATGTCTGTGAAGTTTCAGCTTAAAATACCTCACAGATCATTTATAAACTCATGTTGTAAATACCCATTTCTGACTACAGTCAAGAACAAGCTGTTTTCGTGCATGTGCCTTTAAATGCAAATGAGCTGCTGTGCCCCGCCCCCTCTCTATGATCACAGTTCCTGCCTCAATCGGCTTCTCTGCCAAATATTAACAAGACATCTGCTTGGTTTTGATTATCATCTATATCACGAACACTCTCACGGATAGCATAGTTTTTCTTTCATCATTAAAGTTTATTATTTCCACTCGTTTTAAAGATATATCAGTTTAAACTTCTAATGGATCGTTTTCTGAGCGCACTTATCTGAAGCACGCACACACACAGACAGCTGTCAGACGTCAAGTCTCGTGAGTGACTACTCTTTCACATTTTTTGTTTTGTTTAAACTGTCAAATACACACAAGTTTCTGTCAAAAACACACACAGTTCACATAAACAGTCAGTTATGTCTGTGAACCTAATTAGCAGGCAACTTCACAGGAATCGTATGTGTATATTAGTTCTGTGGCGCATTCCCTTCAAAAACAAAACTAATCCACTGCGTTCAGCGGCTCAGATGTCAGTAAATGAAGACTGTTATGTTCACTCTTACATCCAGCTAGGGCTGAAACGATTAGTCGACATTATCGACAACGTCGACAATAAAAAATTGTCGACAAATATTTTTGTTGTCGAATAGTCTTTTGATCTCATATGATCTATTTGAAGGGCCTGCAATAACGCGGTTTGACCAGTGGGGCGCTGTAGCGCAATACTGTAATGCAGCCCTCCCGGATCGAATCCAACAGAAGAAGACATGGTGCTTCGGAGTGCATAGTGCGAATAAGTCGAACCCGTAAAATGGGGGAGTTTAACATAGCATAAAACATAATGTTTAGCATAGCATAGCAAAAAATGCTGTCATGCAGGGCCACCAACTCTCATTCAAACTTACTGTTCGCCACACATCCATTTTCTCACGCAGTGAAAGATACATAGCAGAGCATAGAGGACACAGACAGCGCGCTGACAGATAAGACAGATCAGGTTACTTTTGATATAAAACAAAAGTCTTAACTTTTATATTCTGTCAATTTTACTACGGGATTCAAACAATACATGTGGTTTTGGCGCTCTTTAATGTGGAGTGACAGATCGCTGTAGCGCCTCAGGTCAAGCGGCACGTGAACCTATTATCTCTTCCTCTTTTCTGCTATTACAGCACGAAATAAACATGAATGAATATTAAAAAGTATGTTGAAAGATACAGTACAATTTACTGAAATGAATCCAGCTCTAATGTAATCACTTAATCAGAGTTTCAACCGCAGAAAGACCGCAATAAAACAGCTTGCAAACAAATATGTCACAAAATGTTACATTTACCTCAGGAAAGCCATTCAGTGACCATAAACTCGATAGTTAGTAAAAATAAATAATCTAGGGAGGAGCATTTTTCAGAAATTTTTGCACAATATTACATTACTCTTATTAAAAAGTTATTACAATTCCCAGACATAATAAAAACACAGTGCGTCATTTTAACAGTATTTTTAAGAAATTCATTAAAAATACACTTTCAAAAGCTGAAGTGATTTCCTTGTTTTAATTATTAGTTAAAGTATAACTCAGTATTTTAACTAATTGCTAGTGGAATAATCGAACAAAGCATACTGATTAACCAGTATAATAGTAATAATCGATAATTAGTCGATTAATCGTTCCAATAATCGGTAGATTAATCGATTATCAAAATAATCGTTTGTTGCAGCCCTACATCCAACAACAAAACATCTCAATTACTTACCAGACATTGTTGTTGCTACAGCTGCTCGACCGCGGAGAAAATGCAAGTGGTACTCACTGCAGAGGGCGGAAACCATGGCAAAACAGGACTGTCAATCAGCGGCAGTGGGCGGGGCATGAGGAATGTGACGTCACATTACTCAGAGAATCAAAACGGCTCGTCTAATGAGACTGCTTTGGTTTAATGGGGATTTTAAAAAAAGGAGTGGGTGGATTTTTATCAGTGTAGGGTGGTTGTGTTCACACACTGTTAACACACATTTATATCCAAACACCTTGTAAAAGTGGATTTAGCATAATAGGTGACCTTTAAAAGCTCATCTTAATTTTGAGGCCAGTTTTGGCCTCTGAATAAAACTGTTTTTTTTTTCCTCCCAAGAATTTTTGGTTTAACTTAAAAAAAGTAAGTTACATGGTTTCCTTAAAATTTTGAGTTCATTGAAATTAAAAATTTGAGTTAATACAATGAAGGTGATTGATTTAATCAACAGAAACTCAAAATATTATGTTATCTAAAACACATTAATTATCCAAGTTGATCTGACAAAAGAAAAAATGTGATAAATCATGAAAATAATTTTTTACAGTGTGGCGTTTGAGTGCCATATTCTGCTATATCATATATGAACCATAAAAGGCTGATGTATCAAATATGATACTCAACAAAAAACACATATGCAACCTTTTTTTAATATATCTTTTCTAAAGGTTCAATAAACTGTTATATTTCAAAAGATTAGTTTTTCCTATATTATTTCATATGTCAGGCTTTACAGGGTTAAACTAATCTTCAATAGTACTAATACAGCTACTGCTCTAAAAATGAAAAGCTAAGAAGTTCACAGTCTGACTCTACAACTCAAAATACTTCAATCTACCACAGTATGCTGGTTGTCATACCATTCACTTAATGAACAACCTCTACTGAATAGACACATTTCATCTGTTGAAATGTCTGTCACTGTATATCCATTTGTAGTCCATAATGTTGCATCTAATGCTGTAAAAACCCTAGGGATGTCCAGCCCTGCTCCTGGAGGGTCACTGTCCTGCAGAGTTTATATATATTTTCTTTTGTAAATTACAATTTTAAATTGTAAAATTTACAGGTAAATATGTTTATGTTTTTACAGAATTATTCTGGCAACCACAGATGCCAGCTTTTGTTCTGTAAAAACAATGCTAAAGAGTCTGTATCCAGCTGCCTAGAATGGAATATGATGAGTTAGCATGGATTTCTCACAGAGCTGACCCATGATGCAACTCAAATCTTTCCATCTCTGTGGCTGTTAGATGAGATGAAGAGTCTTCCATCTTGCAACAGCTTGCAAGTGACACCTACAACAAATCCTGTGTGTCAAAAATATAGGCTAGTGCGCCCTTCTCTGTGAATTTAGAGTGTGGAATATAATGGAAAGTGTGTGTTAGAGGTTAAAGCTCTGTACACACTGTACAATTTTGACAATGATTTTCAACAAATCTCAGAAATTGTAAAATATTTATTTGGTCTTCAATTTGAGTCCTGCAGTGTGACTGCTCCTACGACACCCATCTAATGAAAAACCAAAGGGAACTTCTGACAAGAAACAATTGTAAAAGACAGAAAAACCAGCGTGTGGCTAGCTTAACTTAACTTAAATCTTAAACTTAAAGGGATAGTTCACCCAAAAATTAAAATTCTGTCACTCTCATGTCGTTCCAATCCCATTAGACTTTCGTTCATCTTCAAAATACAAAATTAAGATATTTTTTAATGAAATTTAAGGGATTTCTGTCCCTCTATTGAAAGTCAATTCACTCAAAACTATGACTTTTATATAAAGATATTGTATGAATCTAGTGGTTCAATCTAAGCCTTGAAGAGGCAGGATCGCTTTATGAACATTTAATTCAGGCTTTTATTCACATATAAACACTGAACAGCGAACACACATAGAGCACTCACATTTGGCAAACGGAGGCTCAAACGTACTTGCTTGACATAAACCAATGAGGTTCATTCTCATGCACGTATGAGCTTCCGCAAGAACCAATGAGGTTTGTTCTTGTGCATCAAGTATGGTTGAGCGTTTATTTGATGTGCTCTAAGTATGTTTGCTGATCAAAGCATCGCTCAGATTTCCTTACAAATATCTTCATTATGGTTGGAAGTTGAACAAAAGTCTTATGGGTTTGGAATGTCATGAGAGAGAGTAATTGAAAACAGAATTTTCATTTTTGGCTGAACTAACCCAACCCTTTATGGTACAGAGTTGCCATATGGCAACAATTAATTTCTACTCATTATTTGTTCACTATGGGAATTAAAAGGGCAGGCCTTAAGGTAGCCAATGATGTGGTGTTTTTAAGTCACATCACATTTGAATGTCCTTCCAAAACTCTCTTTCCCACTGTCACCCTCACACGGAAGACACCTGTAGAAGTGCTCCAGAAATTGCTCTATTAACCTCATCTCTTCTCAAGGGGGATTTTTTTGCAGCATCTTTGGTATGTAAATTAGATATTTTTATTCACAAATCAACTTTTTCAAACACAGTATTACTGTAAATTGAGAAAATATCAATGTTGCAATATGGCAACGCTATACCGTTATAATAAATGCTATAAATGCTGGTATACTCAAACACACCTGCACTCATCCCATTCCCGGTCTAATAAAAAACATCTGGCAATTTGCCACGGAGATAGTACGTCAGACCTGACAGCTTCTTAAATGATTGATTCTGAGATTGTTTTCCGTCCATCTTTAAATGACCATCAAGGTCACCAGACGCTATCTGGCCACCGATGACCAATGAGAAATGAGGAAATACTCGAGAGAACAAGAACAGAAAGCCTTTATAAAAAGCCCTCACCAGGATGCTGACTGAAGCAACAGCCTTTTTCAGCTGCCACAGCACTTACAGAGCTCTGCACAAATTGCATCACGATGTTTCACCCACTGAGATGTCCCAAAATATCTCCTAAATGCCATTTCATTCTAGCTAAAAGCGACTCAGGAAATAATAATGAAATGCACTGTATGCTGTTACTTAGCTTTTAATTTATCCACAGAAGACTCTGCTAGCTTGTTATTGATGCATTCGGTCCAGGACAGTCAAGATAAACACATCTGCTTTTACATTTATTTACAGTAGCAAAGCAACTCGCAAACGAGGAACGCCACAACACAAGCAATTCATGACAGTGCTGTAACACAAAGTTCCAAAATTTGCCTAAAAAAATAAGCTATAGTACACAGATGTGACAGGGTGATACTTTATAATAAGTGTACAGTAACAATGTACTCATAAATCATTTGCAGACAGATATCAGTGCCACGCGAGTCCCAGGGGATATAAAGGAATGAGGACATTTCATTCTACCGAATTACTCGCAAAGCTGAACTACTACTCATACAGGTCAGTTTATTTGACGAATTAAAATTGTGAGGTAACGCAGCACTGTTTCACTTGTTCTCGCACTATAAATCATTTGCAAACTATTAGTTTAAAGAAAATTCATTGTTTATAAATTGTAGACTTTACTCTAATGGGCTATATACAAACAGTAAGTTCTTAATTCATTGACAGTGTATTTTATTTATCATTGATTAATTAGGTTGTATGTAAAAATGCTTTTTTTATTCCTTTGTTAACCATATCTAAGTAAAGTACAGTATTTTAAACCAGTAGTAATGTTTTTTAGGAGTAAGTAGTTCTCAGATCTATTATAGTTGCAGGAAACACTAAATTGCCATTAATTATGTGCTTTACACCTATACCTTGATTAGACATTAACTGCATTAATAATAAGTGTTTTCCTAAAATGTGTACAAATACATTAAGTATATGTATAAATTGTATACATTCAATATAGATGGTAACACTTTATTTTAAGGTGACGTGGTTACATGTTACTACATGTACTTACTATAGTAATAACAGTAAATTATGTATAATTACAAGTAACTAACCCTGAACCAAGCCCTAACCCTATAACCATAGCTCTATAGTAAGTACATGTAGTACTTATTTGAGTAAGTGCAATGTAACTACGTCACCTTAAAATAAAGTGTAACCTACACATTGCTTTACTATTAATAGTTTTCATGAACCATTAACAACTACTGGTTTAAAATCAGAAATGATATTCATACGTAACATTTACAGGCACAAAAACTTTCTTTTTTGTATGATTGGATAGAATGCTGAAACAATATAGACATATTGATAGCATCTAAAACAACCTCTGGCTCATTTGTCTGTCTTGAAAGGTTTATACACCACTATAAAGAAAATAGTGAATGGGATGAGGTACTGTAGCTCAGATCGCTCAAGAATTTAATGCTGGTTCTGATAGTAGGGTGTCAGAATACACAGTGCATTGCAGTTTGTTGCGTATGGGGCTGCATAGCCGCAGACCAGTCAGGGTGCCCATGCTGACCCCTGTCCACCGCCGAAAGCACCAACAGTGGGCACGTGAGCATCAGAACTGGACCACGGAGCAATGGAAGAAGGTGGCCTGGTCTGATGAATCATGTTTTCTTTTACATCATTTGGATGGCCGGGTGCGTGTGCGTCGCTTACCTGGCGAACACCAGGATGCTCTATGGGAAGAATGCAAGCCGGCGGAGGCAGTGTGATGCTTTGGGCAATGTTCTGCTGGGAAACATTGGGTCCTGCCATCCATGTGGATGTTACTTTGACACGTACCACCTACCTAAGCATTGTTGCAGGCCATGTACACCCTTTCATGGAAACGGTTTTCCCTGGTGGCTATGTCCTCTTTCAGCAGGATAATGCACTATGACACAAAGCAAAAATGGTTCAGGAATGATTTGAGGAGCACAACAATGAGTCTGAAGACAACATTTCCCAGATCTCAATCCAATCGAGCATCTGTGGGATGTGCTGAACAAACAAGTCCGATCCATGGAGGCTCCACCTCACAACTTACAGGACTTTAAGGATCTGCTGCTAATATCTTGGTGCCAGATATCACAGCACACCTTCAGGGGTCTAGTGGAGTCCATGTAACAGCACACACAAATCACAGGTAAAGAATTTAGATGGAGATATTTTCTATACTTTTTGATGCCGAGTAGTTACATTCAAAACTGGTTTTCCTAAACTCTGTCTGCTATCTTGAAAAAGAAAATGTTGACAGAACCAAAAAAAAAAAAAAAAATGGTATTCTGTAATTTTCTTTTCTGCAGCAGACATATGTAGTTCTGTCTCGTGCCAAGCGCACACTAGAAGACTAAAGCTTGTCACCCTGCACACATTGAAAGATGGACAGTTTCTTGTCGTTCTTGTGTTAGTGTGCACACTGCACAACTGATCACACACTAGGTGTGTCAGTTTCAAGATCATTTTCCTCCTCGACATTACATTGTCACAAAAACACATGCATAGTAACAGGAGAGTTCATTCCTGACAACATGCCAGCAAACAGAAGGAATGAAGGACTTGTGGTTGTTTTCACACTGATTTGCAGAGGATGGCAAAAAGATCTAAAAAAAAAAAAAAACATTCTTTGGGAGACAGTTTGACATATTTTTATTTTTTGGCTCCCGCTTCCTACTGCCTGGTCCTCCTGTTGTTCCCTTCCAGATTCTTGCTATTTCATTGGCTGTTGCATTGTTGCTCTTATAAGGCAGCATAATGTTCAGCCCAGGAAAAACGTGCCTGTGGTGGCAATTCTGCAAAAGGATATTATGTTGCTTCTTGGATGATTCGCTGAAATTTCAAAGTCAAATGTCAAATGAGTGGCGCTAAAAGTTTGATGCTCTATCATGTTTGAAAATAACGTACCACCTACAATAAACCTTATACTAAACCTGACCAATTATGTTAACAAAAGCAAACATGAGTTGTAAGCTAAAGATGCAAGCGACCATGCCATTTCAGCTAAGCCCTTGTACCCATAGGCGGAAATTAAATCGAAAAAAAAAAGAAAAAAAAAACAACAACAAAAAAAACCTAAACCTGAAACAAAAATAAAGTAAAAAGTAAAAAGTAAAACAGGGTCAAGCCGAATAAGGGCAGAAAAGGAAATATTTGTGGACATCTGTGATCATGAGGTTAGGATAAAGGTGTTTAAATTACATCAGTTAAAGCACTTATAACATAATAACATGGTTTATAACTTCTGAGCAGTAGGTGGCGCTATAACGAAACTCTGCATGCACCCTGAAGTCATGCCTGCGATGACATGTATCAAGTTTTGTGTCAATACACTAAACTTTTGCAAAGATACAGCCGCATATCCATGTTGGCGTGCTTGCAGTCAAATTTGTTGACACAGTATAAAACAACGGTTGGGTCTATCAAACATCTTTTAATAACTTTTTGTCATGAGTGTCTGTAGATGCTACATACCAAATTTTGTACAAATCGGAAAAATTTTGTAGGAGTCCGAAAAAGTAGGTTTTGAATAAAATTCAATATGGCGGACAGTAAGTATGGTAGAATATGGCAAATTTGGTATTGTAGGACTTGGCATAAGCCAACAAATCTAATAATGTAAGTTAAATTATGTTATAAGCATTTTCATAAATTTCATTATATCTCTATAGGGTGCGCTGACCTAAAACTTTACAGGTCATCTCAGAACATGGCTTTGATGAATCATACCAAGTTTCGGAACGATACGTTCATGCGTTCGGAAAACACAGCATTTTATGACAAAATTCAAAATGGCCGACGGCCAAAATGGCCGACCAAAGAAAATTGGATTTTGTTCAACTCAGCATGCCTCAAGGAATCTAAGGAGACCTCGTGATTTTAGGACAAGGCATTCAAAAGTTATAATCCATTTTTTCTGTCTCGGCTCGGCGCCAGTAGGTGGCGCTGTGATGATACTGTGCATGTATCCCTAAGTCATGCCTATAATGACATATACCAAGTTTGGTGTCAATACACCAAATCATTGTGACGATACAGCATCAAATCCATTTTTGTGTGCTCGCCGTTAAATTCGTTGACGTGCTATACGAGAATGGATTGGCCGATCAAAAATCTTTTAATAACTTTTTGCCTGGAGTGTGAGTAGATGCTACATACCAAATTTAATAATAATAAAAGCACATAATAAAATTACAAAAAATTAAACTAAAATTAAAATGAAAGTATTTTTTGAAAACATGAATAATAGCATATAAATAAATGACACTAAAAGAACACTGGTGAGTGAATATTTCATCCAGAATCCCACTGTTGGGATTTACTTGCTGCAGAGAGTCAAACTGATTTGTCTCCTGCAACAGTGTTTCAAGATGTTGTTAATAAAAACAATGACAATACATGCACAATTGTTTGCATATAATCGTGTGAAATTTCACCCCTGTTACCAGCAGGATCCAGCCGTAAAGGCCTGCTTGTTGCCACTGCTGTCTGTGATGAGAACAAAACATTACAAGTGTGAACTCTTATAATGGCAGGTCTTGCAACAGCGTCTCGATTAGAGTATCTTTGCTGATCGCCTGCTGCGTGTCGCTTGCTTTACTCATTATTATTAATTCAGTTCTCTCCGAGCGATTGCTGGCTCACCCTGATAAAAACAACCTGCGAACATTCAAAGCCCTGAGCCGATGAGAGTCAAACGCGTCCGATTGCGGATGAACAAGATTGTACAGCATTGAATTTACAAGACGAACGATAGGAATCAAAACACTGTAGTGAGAAATGAAAACAACATCAAGAAAACAAATTTCTGTTCCTCATACCTCTTTATCATGTTTAATATGGGTTGTGCATCATACTTCCCCAGAGGGAAAGAGCCAGACAGCCCAGAAAGGGCCAAGAGGGGGGTTGGGGACGGCGAGGATGGCGGCAGCTGAAAAAACAGGGCCCTGGAGACGGCTAGTCCAAGGCTGCCCATAACACAACAGCTGGGATAATAGGAGCATCTCTGTACCGAGGAGAGAGGTGCAGTGTGCACATCTGTGGAAAGCAAATAGCAGACTACATATCCAGACCCAGAGCAAACAAGACAGCGGGGGCCCTGGGGTTCAATTTGAGGTGTAATTGGAGGGAAAACTTACATTATGGCCTTTGTGTTTCAGTGTGTAAAAGGCAGTGAAAGAGCCTAAATGAAGGTTCCAGTTAAGCGCAAGGAGGAATTTAGAGGTAGAGAGGTTGATTTTGTTTGATTGAGGTCACCGTAAAAGATCTCCGTTAATAGCGGCTGTTAGCAATCCTGAATCAAATGAGCCAGATGCATTTGTTTGACTAAAGAAATGTTTAGCCAAAAATTTAAATTCGGTCAAATTTGTTCACAATCATGATGTTCTAACCACATCACACCTGGTTTGACAGCATCAAACCACAAAAAGGGGCAGTCATGGCATAATGGTTAGAGAGTCAGACTGGTAACCCAAAGGTTGCGGGTTCGATTCTCAATATTGGCAGGAAATGATTGAAGTGCCCTTGAGCAAGGTGCCTAACACCCCCAATCACTCCCCAGGTGCCACAGCAAAAATGGCTGCCCACTGCTCTGGGTGTGTGTGTCCACGGTTTGCTGTGTGTGTGTTCAGTACTCAATGGGCCAGATTTACTAACAGCTTGGGCCAGATTTACTAACAGCTTGCACCAGTGGAAACCCTCTTTTGGCGTTAAAAAACTACTGTCAGGATTTACTATAGACACGCAGTGCAAAATTAGCGCTGAAAAGGCGTGGACTGAGTTGTTTTTGCGGCTGACCTTATTGCATATGCATTTGTAGGAGCTTCCCTTTCAGACACAAAATTTATGGGAGGAGAGTATTTAAATGAATAACGCAATGCGATTTACTAATATAGAGTACCTCAGAGATGACGTGTTTTTGTAGGCCAACCCGGAAGTTAGCGGCGCACGGGTTCCCTCCATCAAAAGCCTATGCATAGACTTTTGGAAAATCGCAAAAAATAAGCTCTGTGTTTAACAAAGGGTTATGACACTTACACGTTTTGTCTATCAAGATAATCTTTACAAGTTAACACAACATTTATACATTTTGAAGCCTAAATAAAGTCGTCAGATATAAAAAGCTAACAGAAGGCTATAAACAGACTACAGCACACCATGGTCGCGGATAAACGTCACCACCACCAAGCTTCCTCACACTTTATTTAAAAAACAACTTTATTTAAAAAAAAAAAAAAACATGCTTGCTGATTATGATCTGCTATGTGTATGAATACTTATCCACTTTTTCATGAGAAATGCTGTCCAAATGTCCTGTTTGTCATGATGACGTCTAAAGTCCCCGCCAAAGGAAGTAGTCCCTTTTAGCAACTTGTTAGCAACCGCCGTTTTTAAGACACAATAAAGGTTTAAAAAAATCACAAGCGGGTTATAACTGGTGTGTTTTATGTCATAGATCAAAACGTGAAAATATTTAGAGGCTTTGTTAACCACAGACCTTATTTCAGGCGATTTAGCAAAAACCCATTCAAAAAACCCATAGACTTTAGGGCGATGGAACCAGAAGTCCTAAAATGCTAACTCGCTTCCAGGTTTTGCATACAAAAACACGTCATCTCTGAGGTACTCTATTTGTGCTTGTCAATTTACTGGTATTTGCTCCATTATTTAACGCCCCAAAAAAGCATGTCTTAACCCACTTTGCGACATGGCTGCAATTGTTGCTGCTAGGAGGAGACACCGCAGAGAACAGAGAGTGCGTGGTAGAAGGGAGAAAATATTTTCCACTCGTATTAATTTCTTTGGAATGCCAGAGGAAGACGTTATCCGAACATATCGTTAGCCAAGCCATGTTATATATATATAGGCCAACATGGCTTGGCAAAGGATATTATATATGTGTATGTGTTTGTCAGATTGCATGTTAAGTTGCGCCTGTGTCGACCCGCACCTGATGAGAGCATCAGGCATCAGCTCTGCTTATTTGCGACCCAACCCTAATTTGCGTTGCTCTTGGTAGATTGCGTTGGTCATTATGTAAATGATTTGACTGCGTCTGTGTTCTTTAATTTGCGTGTCAGCAGTAGATCACGCGCAAAACTTGCCACTCCCATCGGCGCATTTGTGGAATTGCGCTCTCACGCTAATTTGCCCCGTTTAGTAAATCTGGCCCAATGTGTGAGCACTAACTTGGACAGGTTAAATGTAGAGGACAAATTCTGAGTATGGGTTACTATACTTGGCCTCCACATGTCACTTTCACTTTTTTTTCATAAGCAGTATGTGACGCACCAGTTTGAATGTGGGATGGGTGTACACACATTAATCATTATTTCCAAAAAAGGTGCAAAATATATTTTTTCATGATCAAATTTATTATTATTTATTCACAAATTATTATGAATTATTACATTTTTAAACATGATAAATTAATAAATAATTTACATTTTGGGGAGTCACATTACATACAACCTGAGCCTTGCAATGCCAAAAAAAAAGTGCTTTTTTTTGTTTTTGTTTTTGTTTTTGACGGACCTCAAGGTCATGTGGTAATTTAATTGCCATCTGAATCCACAGATCTGAGTTTACAAAAAGAGATCAGTCTTTTTGTAAATCCTTACATGTAAACTTTTAAAATGGGCCTCTATTATGGTATGCAATACATTTTTAAAATGTTTATTATATAGAATCATGACAACACAATAGTTTTAGCATGTTATTGAATATGGCAATGTTAATTTATTTGGTCTTGGCGGACTAGATCTGTTACTCTGCTGCTGCTGTTGATTATTGCTGCTGTTGCTAGAGCAAGTTTGGACTTGCTACTGCTAATACATATGCAGACACTCTGCTGTGAGCATGTATAATATGCTGCTGCTACATAAATAGACATGCATTAAATCCTGTAGCAGATCTAGGCAGGTGGAGCTGGGGAGGTGGAGGGGTTCAGAGGAACTCAGCGCACTGCAGGACTAGCTTACAGCAAACAATGAACCAAACTGTTTAAATGTTGAGCAAGCAATCTCATTGGCTGCAGGATCAGCAGAGCCAATCAGCTTGTGTTATATGGTAATGATGTGATTGCTTGCAGATTGCATGTAAAGGACCTATCAGCCTGCGCCCTTTCATGAGTTTCACGAGTTTCATGACTGAACTAGATATTTATATAAATAAGAGCACAACTAATCATTTTACTAGTCGGACACGTAGTTGTGTCAAATATTTACATTAAGTAAGGGTTAGGGTTAACCAATTTATGGTAATTTAAATATTTCTGAAATGACATCCATCATTTTGAGAGATAAAATGCAAGACAGGAAACCAATTAAACTAATGTGTGACTTTTCCTATTTTTTAAAAAGGATGTTTAAATATATAAGATAAAAGATATAAAGATAAAAGATATTATTTTCCTATTATTAAATAAAAATATGAATTTATTAATTGTCCAAGCAATAACAGACACTTTGTTTACCGCTGACAATCATGTGACTGACCATGTGAACAGCGCATTCCTAGATTCGTATATCATAGAACTTGCTCCTCCAGTTTTTGAAATATTAGTAATCAGTAAAGTTAACTTAAAGTAACTTTAAGTAAAGCTAACTTCTTCTGTTAGCTGTGGTGTCCTCCAAGGTTCTGTCCTAGGTCCCCTATTGTTCCTAATTTACCTTCTCCCACTTGGTAATATTTTCTCCAAATACGGTATTAAATTCCACTGTTACGCTGATGATACACAGCTTTATGTATCCACAAACCCTGATTCCACTTTTCCACCTGCCTGTCTTACCAACTGCCTTCACGAAATAAAAGTTTGGTTTCTCAAACTCAATGGCAGTAAGACTGAAGTACTCCTTATTGGCACTAATTCTATTCTCTCTAGGTCCTGCAGTTTTTCTTTATCCATTGACGGTTCTTCCGTTTTCCCTTCCGGCCAGGTTAGGAACTTGGAGGTCATCTTTGACAGCACCCTTTCATTTGAAGCTCACATTAATAATATAACCAGGTCTTGTTATTTTCATCTCCGTAATATTGCTCGTCTCCGTCCATTTCTCACTCCGCGTAGTTCTGCTATTCTTGTTCATTCGCTTGTCACCTCTCGCATTGACTACTGTAATTCTCTTTTAATTGGTTTACCACACAAATCTCTTCATAAACTCCAACTGATTCAGAATTCTGCTGCTCGTATCATAACCCGGACTCCATCTATACAACATATTACCCCATCACTTCAACAGCTTCATTGGCTTCCTATCAAATTCCAGATTGAATTTAAAATTATTCTCCTCACTTACAAATCTCTTCATAACCTCTCTCCAGCTTACCTTTCAGATCTCTTACAGCCCTACATTCCTTCTTGAACTCTCCGCTCTTCTTCTTTGGGTCTCCTCCACACACCTTCTGCTTGTCTAACTACCATGGGCCATAGGGCCTTTAGTCGTGCTTCTCCACGCCTTTGGAATTCTCTCCCAGTCAACATCCGTGATTCAGACTTATCTCAATTTAAAGTTAAACTTAAGACTCATTTATTCAGAATAGCTTATCCTTCATGATTACTGTGTGCACTCAAGTCTAACACTTTTGTTTTTTGTTATTCTTATAGCTGTCATGTTTGTAATTGTTGCTTTCTACTTATTTATGGTTATTGGCATTATTTACTGTTATTTATTATTTTAATATTGTTCTTGTTGCTATTTCTTCTTGATGCATGGTGACCTTGAGTGATTTGAAAGGCGCCTAAAATAAAATGTATTATTATTATTATTATTATTAAAGTAATTTTGTTAAAATATTTTTTAAAGAAATAATATGGATTATGCCAAACTTTTTAATAATTCCAGAATTTCATTCTTTTAATGAGGCTTTTTTTCTTATATACAATGTCAGAACAGTTTAACCAACATTTGTAACTTTATAAATAAAATTAAAAAATTGGAATTAAAAACATGCTCATCATAGAAGAGGTGCATTCAAGTCATTATGTGTGAACTGCAGTTTTTATGGATTTTTGTACAAAATAATATTCATATTTAGAAAAAAAAAAAGAGTCACATCATTGACCTGAATAACAAATTGTTATTGTTATTCACACAAAACTACCATATGTTTTCAGATGACTTGGAATACAGAGTATGAGTCGTGAAATACTTTTATGATTGTTTTATGATATTTTTAATACATTTCAAAACAAAAATGCTGTTGAAACGCCACTTCTTGGCAGCAAGAAGAGTCTTCTTCTCTTTTTGCAAAGACATGGAGTGTCAATGTGTCAATCCCACTTCATAACATGTACAAACACTTGAGCGCAGACTAAACATCAGTTTTCACCAGAATTTTGGGGTAATATAACAAAGTCTGTTTGCAAAAAGGATGAATAAACCAACAAATAAGTTATCAGCGCAGTAGTAGACTTTTGTTGAGTCTTTTTACACTTGTTTGCCATTTGCTTGGGTTCCACTATAGCTGCAGATGAAAAGAGCCATTGAATTGAATTTCCTCAGAGTCTGCAGGTCATGTTGCAAGTCCTTGGGACCACCTACAGATTTGCTAAACCTGCCAGTATATGACATTTATACTTTGAAACTTTGTTTATTTGCTCTCTCTACGGGTCTAGAAACCTCGGGAGTCGGGTTGCAAGGGGCTGGAATGCCTTCACAGAGAACAAAACAGACGTGAAAGAGACTCCAATACTAATACAGAGATGGGAAAGATGTTGACATTCTTCATTCGCATGCACAAAACCATCAAAAATGTAGGCTCTATTGCAGTATTCTGACAGCCTTTAGAAAAATATGTTGTTGAAAAGGTAAATGCTTGAAAAGTTTTCTGATTCAGGTTGAATGTAATGTTTTTGTTTGTTATCTACAAGTACTTGTTAATGGACCTTTTATTACCATTGTGGAAAGAACCATGATTTCCAGAAATGTGAAGTTTGATAGTTGAATGAACAACACAACACTCCAGTGTTGGAAAATAATTCTCTAAATGTAGCAACATTACAGTTCACAATCGCTTTGGCTCATTTTTGAAACAGTTCTTATAGCAAAAAGTAAGCTGTCCATTTGTATTTTTTGACTCTGTTATGATACTCTAGTTTTATTAGTTGTATTTAATGTTTATTTAAATTTAATTTACATAAATTTTAAGACACATTTTCATGGTTGAACTACTTTTAAGTTGACAAAGTCTTAAAAACACCTCAAAACAACTGTGAGACATCCAAAGATGTTCTTTTCCTAATGAGATGCTTGTATACAGTTTCAAAGAAGCTTTTCTAACACTCTGTCATTTAATAATTTAATGTAATTGCCAAAATAATCTCATATGAATCTCATTTCAGTGTGTTTAAACAGCCTTCGCTGCCCACATTTAGTATAAAATAAGAGTGCAGTAAGCAGGCAGCCATTTTGAAAACATTTCGGATCCAGTCAAATGGTGTAATCGCATACTTCCCTACTATATAGTAGGCAAAAAACAGTATGTGACAAAAGAAGTATGTCCGAATTCACAGTACTCATAAAAGAGTAGACAAAAAGTAACTTCTTCCGCTGAGATTCTGAAGTGTGCATACGATGGACACTTTACTATCCCATGAGGCCATGGGAGAGGATTTGTGAATGGCAGTGAAATGACCCAACTGTCCATGGTAGGTCACATGATAATGATAACATGGCGAACATTCATACTACACACACTCATACTATATAGATCATACTATTTAGGGGTTGTGAAGTAATTACTTATTCAAAATAAGTAACTACTCAAGAAAGTATGCGATTTTGGACGCAGCCGCTGTTAATTTTTTTGGCTTTTGTTACATCACAGCCATGAATCATGATTTGGTGATTTGTTGCAGGGAGCGTGACATTCTAATTCGGAGCATTTGATTGGACAAAAATCTGTAAAGTGCAGGATGAGTCATCAGTATTTTTACTGTGTTTTCCTAAAAGAGAAAGACAATAAATTTCGAATGTGTATGTATTTGAGAACACATATAGATGAGCCCAAATCTAACACACACTGAATAAAACTCACTGTTTTCCAATTTTAAAGATGATTCTCGATGAAAATAAGTTCTCTTTGCTGAGTGTACAGGCAGAAACAGTTTTGCCATTTTTCACAGCAGCTCATATCGTAATAAACATGCAGACATTCCTATTAAGATACGACTATGTGTGAGTCGTGCTGTGAATTTCAAGTCCGTTGCCATCTTAAAGTGTGTGCCTTTTTATTCCACGAAGGGCTGCTACAATCCTATTATCCGTTTATAACCTCCCCTTTCTGCCATGTCAGGATCAGGCTTTGATAGCAGCAAAAAGCATTTTCCATGACAGATGTACATTAATGGGTGTTCCCGGTGCCAATAACATTCTCTTTAGGCCAGCTGGATTTGAAGAGGGAAATGGGTCTATTAATTAGACAAATTATAGTTCAGTCACATGAGGCTTTATATCGGTGGGTCAATGCAATGATGGCATGTTGCGAAGGAGGAAAAACCTAATGAGAAGTCATGACCTTGAATGCTCTGGAAGCAAACACAGCCTGCTCAGCATACAGTTTACGATAATAGTTCAACAGTATGTGTGAGCATTTTCAATGTGGTCTCTGTAGAGCCGCTTTTCCACCATCAGGCCAAGCCATTGCTGAACCATTCCGTTCTATTCCATGCATGCTTTCCCAGGTGTTGTAAGGTGCTTTACATTTGTATACACACTGATGATGTGTGCAATATCAACACACTGACAGCTTCTAAAATGTACACTTTTATAAAGTTGGATACAAAAATATGAGACTTTTGAAACTTAGACATACACTATACACTAAACTTTGGGGTCGGTAAGATTTTTTGGTTACAATACGGTTGCACTAAAACGCATTAAAGGGATAGTTCACCCAAAAATGAAAATTTTGTCATCATTTACTCACCCTCATTTTGTTCCAAACCTTTTTGAGTTTCTTTCTTCTGTTGAACACAAAAGAAGATATTTTGAAGAATGTTGGTAATCAAACAGTTGACGGTAGCCATTGACTTCAGTAGTACTTTTTTCCCTACTATGAAAGTCAATGTCTACCGTAAACTGTTTTTTTATATCACACAATTCTGACTTTATATCACGCAAATGCGAATTTATATCACACAATTCTGACTTTATAACATGCAATTGAAACTTTATATTTCGCAATTCTGACTTTACAACATGCAATTGCAACTATATATCACGCAATTCTGACTTTATAACAGAATCGCGACTTTATATCGCGCAATTCTGACTTCATAACACGCAATCACGAATTTATATCGCTCAATTCTGACTTTATAACTGGCAACTGCAACTTTATATAGCGCAATTCTGACTTTTTAATTCGCAATCGAGACTTTATATCACGCAATTCTGACTTTATAACGCAATCAAGACTTTATATCGCGCAATTCTGACTTTATAACATGCAATCGCGACTTGATATCGCTTAATTCTGACTTTATAACACGCAATCGAGACTGTATCGCGCAATTCTGACTTTATAACTGGCAATCGAGACTTTATATCGCACAATTCTGACTTTATAACTGGCAATCGTGACTTTATAACACGCAATTCTGACTTTATAACACACAATTGAGAATTTATATCACGCAATTCTGACTTTATAACACGCAATCGAGACTGTATCACGCAATTCTGACTTTATAACTGGCAATCATGACTTTTTATCACAATTCTGACTTTATAACTCGCAATCGCGACTTTATATCCCGCAATTCTGACTTTATAACACGCAAACAAGACTTTATAACACGCAATTCTGACTTTATAACACACAATCGAGAATTTATATCACGCAATTCTGACTTTATAACACGCAATCGAGACTGTATCGCGCAATTCTGACTTTATAACTGGCAATCGTGACTTTATATCACGCAATTCTGACTTTATAACTGGCAATCGAGACTTTATATCGCGCAATTCTGAACAAAAACTGGCAATCATGACTTTTTATCACAATTCTGACTTTATAACTCGCAATCGCGACTTTATATCGCACAATTCTGACTTTATAACTGGCAATCGTGACTTTATATCACGCAATTCTGACTTTATAACTAGCAATCGAGACTTTATATCGCGCAATTCTGAACAAAAACTGGCAATCATGACTTTTTATCACAATTCTGACTTTATAACTCACAATTGCAACTTTATATCACGCAATTCTGACTTTATATCATGCAATTGCGACTTTATACCACGCAATTCTGACTATAACACACAATTGCGAGTTTAGATCACACAATTCTGAGAGAAAAAGGCAGAATTGCGAGATGTAAACTAGCAATTGCGAGAAAAAAAGCAGAATTGTGAGATAAAAAGTCGCAATTACCTTTTTTAGTTTTTTATTCAGTGGCAGAAACAAGCTTCCATAGATTTTGTGAACAAATGAGTATAAAACAAATGGGATTTACATTCAATATCTGTAGATAATTTGTTAAAAATTATCTAAAAATTAAGAAAAAATGTCTTATAATAAATGACTAAAGCAAAAACATTACAGCAAGATACTGGGTTCTCATGATCTTTGGCAAAAATTTTCTAGACGGTTGGTGTAGTTTATCAGTGTCAGTCACACTCCTGCCATCTCTGAATTGTGATTACAGGGTTGTCAAATTGGAGTCAAGCCCTTTGAGACAGTCTAAAAAGGTAATTGGAGGGGAAATGCTAATGACACATTTACCAGACTGAAGCAACACCTTAACCCACTTCTCAAATGACCTCCCACACAACACTGAATCACTGTGAAGCACTGCATATGGCAATGAAAGATTACTGGATTAGACAGGAGTCCATGTTATCCACATTTAGGAGTTTCATGAACAGATGCTCATAGACCAAAAAATAAAAAAAATTAAAAATAAACCAGCGCATTCAACTGGCTTAACTTATCAAGGTCTGAACTGAAAGTTACGCTTCTTTGAAATGCTAAAACTTGTTAGTTGTAGTATCTTTCATTGTGATGATGAGAAAAACAAAACATTTTTAAGTACTTACTATAAGTGGGTCAAAAAATACTCTAAATTTCAGCTAATTGCATTTAAAGGTGCAGTAAGTAATTTCTGAGAATTGTTGTTGATATTTGAAATCACCCAAACAAACACGCCCCTTACCCAAAAGGATCACACCCCTATCTTGATAGCTCCGCCCCCAAATTCACAAACATGCTATGCAACACAAGCACCTCCCCCCTCATGAGTGTATACGCCCCTTACTGCTGATTGGCTACAAGTTTGTTGTGGCCGATCGGTCCGATCCACCTTCAATAGCGTTTCTCAGAAATCACGTATTGCATCTTTAAAGGTGAACTATGTAACATTGACAGCTAGTGGTTGAAATGGGTACTGCAGTCCAAATTCAAAATATTGGAGAGAGTCGTTTTCCCACCCCCTCCTCAGACTCGACGCTTATGCGGGTTGCCAGATTGAGGAAACGCAAAAGGAACGAGAGCAGTTGACAATGGAAAGCGACGAGCCTTAAAATGTAAGTTGATCGACTAATGTTTACATTTGCAATGTTTTTATTGCCAAGGCATGTTAGGTCAGGTAGAATCTGTGATTTCTGACCCAGTTCGTTTGCTGGCTTCCATGGCTACAATATGCTGCGTTTTCCGCCATCTGGCAACCCGGGGTGTTGAAATACTATTGGGTAAATTGGCAGTGGGCACATTCTGACACGGAACATTTCAAAGTAGAATAACTGGCTGTAGAATTGTTTCTTGGAGAAACAAGCATGTGAACTTATTATGTTTCCTAAATCTCTGCAAACATATTATGGTATTTTTATGCTTTAGTACAGTGAAAAAAAATTACATACAGCACCTTTAATGTAAATTTAAACTATAATACATTTTCATTTAATTGCAACTAACATGCAATAAAGTGTCCAAAAACATTAGTCAGTTCACACTAAAGTATATTATTTCTATAATAAGTACTCTTTTTAAAAGTATGTGTACTTCTTTTTCACAAAGGCAATTACTTGTGTATACAGTACAATTATTGTATTTCATGTTCTGTAATATGTTCTTTCTTTTTCATTGAGCATGACATTGTTTGCAATTTAGCAACCTGAATCTTTATTTTCTGATGAAAAGCTGAATAGATCTTATGAGGAATGCTGTTACATTATCTGCATGCACACCTCTATTCAGAGGTCACAATTCAACACCTGTTGCTTGAGTGTTGGTTGCACGACTGGGAATTATGTTCGTGCACGCCTCAGCAATCCTTCCAAAGCTATTATCCTGAGGAGCCAAGCACATGTGGAAAGGAAGCAGCCAGAGATGGAGAAAAACCTGCTATTCCTGAGATCAATAATGGTATCTATGTAATAACATGCTAGCTGGAAAGGATAAAGATTATTAGTGTAGGTCAGGCTCAAATATACCCACAAGTCATTGCGTTTAGTCGCAAGGCTCCATCTGATTCAATTTGTAATTGTTTACTCTGGAGGGAAGATTACATTCACAGGGCCCAACATTACTGTGATTTCTAGGGTTTTTTTTTTTTTTTTGTTTTTTTTTTAAATTAAACTGACCAAATACAATGAATAGCTCAAAGTTAGGAGCGGAAACAGTGCTGAAATGTAATTAAAGGAAAGGAAATGGATTTTTGAGCGTCTGTTATGAGAAACGCAATCTTGCACACTACATTTATGGATTTGGCACTTAACAGTACGATAGCATCTACATTTGGATTTAAAGAGGCTGTTATGACAGCAGGGGCCACCGAGGCCTGCGAGTAACTGCACCATTGACTTTGAGTCATGTATCACAAATAATGTATTTCAATGCCAATGACCGAACAGCTGTGCTGAGAACTGAGGAGAAGTGGCTACTGTAGCTCTCACACAGTGAGTTTTGAACCAAAATACAGTTGTTGTTTTTTTTCTCTAAAAGTGTTTTTTTGTGTGTGTGTTTAAAACGTAGTTTAAAACTGTCTTTGCATTAAGACGTTTTGTGTAAAAAAAAAAAAAAAAAAACCAGAAATATATCAGGCATATTTGTTTATTTATGTATCAGTCTATATCAGTCAATCATTAGATAGATAGATAGATAGATAGATAGATAGATCGATCTATCTGTCTGTCTGTCTGTCTGTCTATCTATCTATCTATCTATCTGTCTTTTTGTGTGTGTTTAAAACGTAGTTTAAAACTGTTTTTGCATAAAGACGTTTTGTGTAAAAAAATGATCAGAAATATATCAGGCATGTTTGTTTATTTATGTATCAGTCTATATCAGTCAATCATTAGATCTATCTGTCTGTCTCTGTCTGTCTATCTGTCTGTCTGTCTATCCATCTATCTGTCTCTGTCCGTCTGTCTATCCATCTGCCTGTCTGTCCGTCCGTCCGTCTGTCTGTCTGTCTGTCTATCCGTCTGTCTGTCTATCCGTCTGTCTGTTTATCCATCTGTCTGTCTGCCCATCTGTCTGTTTGTCTATCCATCTGTCTGTCTGTCCATCTGTCTATCGGTCTGCCTGTCTGTCTGTCTGTCTATCCGTCTGCCCGTCCGTCTGCCTGCCCGCCTATCTATCTATCTCCGTCCGTCCGTCTGTCTGTCTGCCTGTCTGTCTGTCCGTCTGTCTATCCATCTGCCCATCTGTCTGTCTGCCTGCCTATCCGTCTGCCTGCCTGCCCGCCTATCTATCTCCGTCGGTCTGTCTATCCGTCTGTCTGTCTTTCCGTCTGTCTGTGTATCCGTCTATCTGTCTGCCTATCCGTCTGTCTGCCTATCCCTCTGTCTGTCTATCCGTCTGCCTGTCTGACCGTCTGCCTGTCCGTCCGTCTGTCTGTCTAACCGTCTGTCTGTCTGCCCATTTTTCTTGTTACATGCCATGTAGACATGTAACAAGTGTTAAATGAACATTTTCTTGAAAATATTGGTGTAAATCTTTAATATGGAATGCAGGGAGTATGATGAAAAAACATGGATAATCAGAACTTTTTTTTTTTTTTTTTTAAAGTTGGTTATATTTTTTAATTTTGCATTTATTAAAATATATTATGTGGATTAAAAATCAGTGGGCCTTCACAGCAGCTGTTCTCTAGAGCTCAGGTAATTCAGCAAGTGCTCTCACCTTCATTTGTCTTAATTCACTACAACCCTGGGTGCCATTCTGTAGCACACTTGTTTTTAATCATGGGTGCTGGCCAGAATTTGCATACTATCTTGTTCTTGTCATTATTGTGCCAGCATAGGTCATTTTGTTAAGTTATCCACTTGCCTCTGAGGAAGATTAAAACTCCAAAGTTTAGTTCCTTGTATTTATCACATGGGAACAGTGCCACAGAAAGTTCTGATACCATTTAAAAATATTTAAAAATTAACCATTCATTCTCCTTTAAAAATTTCTGTGGAGGGTCAAAAGGTGATGTTTTTAGGGATGATTTTAAAATACTCCTATTTTATTATGCAGAGGTATAGTCTTTTCAAAGTCAGCATGAAATGGAAATTCAAATCTATTTTATAAATGCATGTTTTAGATGTTATTGTGAACCAATTCATCTGTGTATATGTTTTACATACCTTTTTTGACCTTGTAATTTTAAGTGGTCCTATTATGTTTTTTTATTTGTACTTTTTCAACTTTCTTTAGTGTGTAATTTTGCTGTTTGAGCATGAAAAAGGTCTGCAGTTACAAAGCACAAATTCCTTCCAAGGGGGGTTATTTTCTATATTAGTGCGCACTGCCTCTATTGTAGTCTTGAGCTTTCTTCCAGGAATGAACACATCACAATATTCCTAATTTAAATAATAACCGGGATACGCATACAAGGGGCAAGGCCTGGTTAAGTTGCGTTAGTAGTGTGTTGTCGCCATGTCCAAGAAACACAGTTTTTTTCCACCTCGAATCTAAACCCCCTTTTTAGGCCTTCCTAAAGCGGGTGAACTTAGGAGACAGTAGATAAAATGTATTTTTAACACTATTCCTCAGCCATACAACCACAACCTACCTTTTTTCTAACGACTGCTTTCTGGATCATGCAGGTCAGATGTTATTAATGACACAGTTATAACATTGAAAATGTAAGAGAGGTATACTGTAAATAAAGTATTACCACTGTGAAACGTCCTGCACAAGTCGTGACTGCGAAGGTGGTTCAGGTTGATCAGTTTTTCTTCTTAACTAATTATTATTATCAGACTTATGCTTGAACTGATACGGAAAAGCTGATGCCATAGTTAGCCTAGTTACAGTAGTGTTTACAGTGCATCAGGAAGTGGATGCTCTCCAGTTATGGTAAGGGGCGTTACATTTCCGCTAAAATGCTCAAGCGGTAGACCAATCACAGCAGACTGGGGCCGGCTGACCAATCAGAGCATGCTCCGCTTTTCAGAAGATAGGTTTTAAAGAAACTGAAACAAAAACAGAGCGTTCAGACAGAGAGTGAAAACAGAAGAATGAAAAAAGAAAAATGAGTTTTTTGAACATTAAATGATGTAAACATATTCAAGTGCATGCCATCACAAAATTATGAACTTGTAAATGAGCATAATACGACCTCTCTAGTCAAAATATCACAACTGAATCTTCTAGTGAAGACGACAGACTTTTCTCTGGTGACGCATGCTAGAATTCTCCAATTAAGACATAAGTGATTAAATACCAAATGACAATTAAATACAAATAATTATATTAAAAACACAAAGTAATATAGTAAAACAAAAATGCTTTCTAATGGAGGGTTACATTTTGGATGTCAAGATATCACATAAAAATGCAAATAGTGTTTCAAAACTGCCCGTTTAACAAAGAATGACAAAGACACAATCAAACAGTAATGCTGTTCCGTGAAGCAGAACATTTCTGACTTCTCTAACTAATGTACGTAGACTTTCATCTGCGCTGGCGAGTGCTAATGTCTGCAGAGATCCAAATCTGATGATGATTAGTCATGCTCGCATTTCCATTCAAGACCCATTTTCACACACTGGGCTCTGCATTAAAATGAAACAAGAGTGTACCCCTCACATTATGCAGTCGCAAAGAACAAGAGTTATTCCTGACACACAGCTTCTGTTTTTGAAAGGGAACCAAATTAGCATTCAGCCTCTAGATAAAATGTCATTCTGGGACTCAGCCATCTTCATAATACTATAATTAGTATTTCATACGCATTATCATCTTCTCTTGATGAGATAACTGCATTTATTAAGAAATCTGCCTTGTCCACCACTGGTAGCCAGTGATTCCAGTTATAGGATATTTCCTTCATAATGGAATTTGCGCTTGGAATTATGGGAATCCTTTGTAACGAAGGCCAGCTAGTAAGAGCTGTGTGTGTAAACCTCACTACTTTGGCCTCAAGAGGTGCTTTAGTGACTGACGCTAGATATTGTGGTCTTTACTGTCCTTGTTAGTGTGCCCGCCTCCTATGCCGGTTCGAATCCAGCTTGGAGCGGTGTGAGTAGATCCAGAGGGGTTACATTGGCGCCATGACCTGGATGAGAGTAAGGTTTAGGGAGGTCAGCGTAACGGAGGCCAGCTAGTAAGAGCTGTGTGTGTAAACCTCACTACCTTGGCCTCAAAAGTGTTCTTTAGCGAGTGACGTTAGAGATTGTGGTCTTTAGCATCCTTGTTAGCATGCCCGCCCCATATGCCAGTTCGAATCCCACTTGGAGTGGTATGAGTAGATCCAGAGGGGTTACATTGGTGCCGTGACCCGGATGGGAATGAGGTTTAGAGGGGTGAGTGTAACAGAGGCCAGCTAGTAAGAGCTGTGTGTGTAAAACTCACTACCTTGGCCTCAAGAGGTGCATTAGCGACTGACACTAGAGATTGTGGTCTTTAGCGTCCTTGTTAGCATGCCCGGGCTCCTATGCTGGTTCGAATACCACTTGGAGTGGTGTAAGTAGATCCAGAGGGGTTACATTGGTGCCGTGACCCGGGTGGGAGCGAGGTTTAGAGGGGTGAGTGTAACGAAGGCCAGCTAGTAAGAGATGTGTGTGTAAATCTCACTACCTTGGCCTCAAGAGGTGCGTTAGCGATTGATGCTAGAGATTGTGGTCTTTAGTGTCCTTGTTAGCGTGCCCATCTCCTATGCCGGTTCGAATCCCACTTGGAGCGTTGCGAGTAGATCCAGAGGGGTTACATTGGTGTCGTGACCCGGATGGGAGTGAGGTTTGGGGTGAGTGTAACTGAGGACAGCTAGTAAGAGCTTTGCGTGTAAACCTCACTCTCCTGGTCTCAAGTGGTGCGTTAGCGACTGACACTAGAGATTGTGGTCTTTAGCGTCCTTGTTAGCATGCCCGGCCTCCTATGCTGGTTCGAATACCACTTGGAGCGGTGTGAGTAGATCCAGAGGGGTTACATTGGTGCCGTGACCCGGGTGGGAGCGGAGTTTAGAGGGGTGAGTGTAACGAAGGCCAGCTAGTAAGATATGTGTGTGTAAACCTCACTACCTTGGCCTTAAGAGGTGCGTTAGCGATTGATGCTAGAGATTGTGGTCTTTAGTGTCCTTGTTAGCGTGCCCATCTCCTATGCCGGTTCGAATCCCATTTGGAGCGGTGCGAGTAGATCCAGAGGGATTACATTGGTGTCGTGACCCGGATGGGAGTGAGGTTTGGGGTGAGTGTAACTGAGGACAGCTAGTAAGAGCTTTGCGTGTAAACCTCACTCTCCTGGTCTCAAGTGGTGCGTTAGCGACTGATGCTAGAGGTTGTGGTCTTTAGCGACCTTGTTAGCACGCCCACCTCCCACTTGGAGTGGGGCAAGTAGAACCGGAGGGGTTACACTTTCAGGATGTGATAACTTTTTGTTCATAGTCACAAAATAAAATAAAAAAAGTAAAAAATAAAAAAAAAAACTTTAATCCAGTGGTATTTAACTGGTTTTGCTTAAGATTTTACATTGGATATCAAGTGGTTATGGCAACACACTACCAAAATCTTTTATTGTACAAAGATAAACAAAAACGTCCCTAAAACTGAGCTATGAAATATATTACGTAACTAAACCCATCAGTTTTTTGTATTGATTTTATTAGATTTTGGATAAATTCATACGATTTGATTCATACAGAAACGTACAATTTTAAGAAAAAAAGCATGAAGGTCCACCCTTAAACATAACACTCAGTGGGCCAGTGGGGTGTAAAAGATCATGTGAAAACATACAAAAGAGAGTGTACAAATTGGTACGAATTCAACATTAATTCGTTGACATGTAAAACAGTTACAAATTGACATACAAATTGAGTGTTGTAAGTTAACATTGTCACAAACTCAACAATATCCTCAAAAAACCTTTGAGTATGACTGAACGCACAGCAGTTTATGACAACAACAGATATCAGAAGTGTTTTCTCTGCCCCTTTTAAAAGTTAACATACAGTATAATTAAACCAATTGATTTTGCTTTCCAAGCTATGCATGATTATTAGTTTCATTTCATTATTTGCAATTACCGTTGTGTTTTCTCTGCTGTCCGAGACCCACCAATAATTGCAGATGTTGCCAATTATTTTGTTGACCAAAAATAAAATAATTGTTTTCAGTTATGCAAAGCGATTAAGTGGTTACAGGTTTAGACAAAAAGTGTTATCTACTTAGAAGAGCAAAATATTTTTTATGCTTTTTAGCCACAAAAAATAAATCAACATAGGCTTGTTGGAAATACATGCCTCTATCTATTTTTGCAAAACTCCAAAGGAAATGTACCTTTTACCTCATGTTTGCTTTTGTTAACACTATCGGTTAGGTTTACGGTTTGGTTTAGTGTAGGCAAAATGTGATAGATCATTAACCTTTAAGCGCCAATTACTGAACATTTCATTTCCAAATTGACACAATACATAAAACAACCAGCATCAAAAAATGTTGCAAGATACATGTTCATTTGTTTAGGATAAAACTAAACATGATATTAGCACAACTTACTGGACATTTTACTTTGAAAGTGTCACGAAACGCTCAAGAAGCAACATAATATTATTTTGCAGAAATGTCGCCACAGACATATTTTCCCATTGAGCCGGGGATGAAAGAAATACTATTGTTTGTGACAATATGAAATGTGTGTGTGTGTGTGTGTGAGTGTGTGTATCTCGGTAAGTTGAAAGCACAAAGTTCATCCCCATTTAAAGATCTTCTATAACCTTGCAGTCCTCCAGAGAATAAAAGGAAAATGTGCCCTTTCTGCAATGGGGAAATTGCTTGTGAAAAGCCAATGACAGAATTCTAACCTTGGCCATATTCGAGGTCCCCTCGACCAGCCAGTCCACTGTCGGAACTGATAGAATCAACAGCATTGTGTGGGGGTTTGATTGACAGGTCAGGAGGAGACATCTGTCTGGGGTGAAGTGGAGTCCCAGGATGTGACACACACACAGCCATGGGTAAAAACAGCAGCCTTTGAGATGCACGTAACTCCTACAGGCCTGGCAAAAAGAGTGCTGTGAAAAACAGATAAACAATCTGAACTGATAATAAACAATATGCATCCATTCTGCATTATAAATAGTGTCCGATTTGAGATCGGGTCTTAGATTTTTAGAAAGTGTGAAATGCATGTGGCTGCACACTTATTAAAATGTGAATAGTAGAATAGTGAATAGTATTTTTTCCAGTCACTGTAAAGGCCAAGTTTACTCATATGTCTGAAAATGAGAGCAGAAATTATGTCAGGTGTCTTTGAGGATTTCATCACAGATTAAATGTATTTAGTACCACTGAACTCACAACAATAATTAGTACAGTTGGCACTGCAGTACTTATTCAAAATACAAAAATGAGCACTGTATTTGCAAATTCTAAATGTCATTATCTTCTATGAATGACATTTGACTAGGGTTATTATAGTTCACTAAAATAAAACTATATAAAAAATCCAAAACAAAAATTTTGGTTACTTGAAATAAATTAAATGTTAACTGACATACAGTACAGTAAAATATTAAACACTTATTTTATTTTAACTATTTGCCAATGCAACATTTCACTTTATATTATCTTGATCTACCTAAATAACTAAAACTGAAATAAAAATGACAAAAACAAAATAACTAAAAATGTAAAGTAAAAATGAAAACCGAAAACACAAAAATAAAAACTATTTGAAAATATTAGTAAAAATTATAATAGTACAGAGTTTTGACCCAGTTTAATGATTGTGCAGTGAACATCATCATTAAAAATACCTCCTCATTAGATTTTGATTTACATGAATAAAACATTGAATTATCAAAAATTACACCATACAGTATGTACACAAAATGTGTGTGAAACTACAGTATATTTCTGACTATAGTACTTTCACAGGAATCTTACAGCAGTAGTTCTACAGTTATTTACAAGTTGTCATGTAATTGCAATGAACTGCAAAACTGACAATGATGTACTAAAAAAACAAACATTTTTCCTTTGTGTTTTTCGAGTTTAGACAACAAAATGATCCCTGTTCACATGGATCCGCGAAAATGACTACTAATGCTGTATTCTGCTGCCAGGCCAGTAGTTGGCGATGTCACTTTGTAAAGAAACACTACGCGCCTATAGACTGAACACATAATACGCATGCACACAACGTCACTGTTTTCACGACTTTACACAGAGATGATAATGGTAACTTGCACTTTGAAACCTTTGAATTGAAGTAGCAAACAGGATGCAGAATTGCAATTTGAATTTGAATGTAAGGAAGTGGAAAAGAAATTATTTACACCATTTGCAAAAGAAAACTATGAATGTTAACTTGTTTGAAAGTTTTGAAGTAGCAAACATTAAAATCTAATTCTAACTTATAAATTTAAAGGGAGACGTTTCTTTGGTTATGAATTGAAGATTAAGATTTTAATTTTATTAACTCTTTCACTCCTATTGACAGAATTTTCCGGCTCACTGTTATATGGTAGGGGGCGCTATTATGCATCTTCTGAAAGAGTAGAGAATCTCTGGATCAAAACACATGCAAAAAAGGAGCAGAAACAAGTAATAAAAACATTGCTTATGCATGTTGTGGTCTTTTTTTTTTTATGAAACTTACCCATATCCAAGTATTGATAAAAAAGAATGCATGAAGCTAGAATAAAATGTTTTGTTTGTTTGTTTAAAAGCAGAGGCTCTGTTTTTTCTTTAAAATATATTGCATGTTCAGATATTCATACAACAAAATATTCTGGGGGCCATGACATTTTTGTGAAAATTAACTGGCAACTTAAAAATAAAAAAATAAAAATGGTTTTGAAAGAGTTAATTGCGCAGCACTGCACATTAGTATATCTCAGTATCTTCAAAAGTAGCAATATTTTTCATTGAATTTAATGTTTTTTAGATTGTTTGTATATTTTAGGGGCTGCTGGTGTAGGACTCTTTTGTTCTGTAGTAGTCAGTTGTTATGAAGAATGCACAGCACAGCACAAATGTCCACAATACGTTCCTGCAGTACATATTTACATCAGTTTATCAGGATACCAAAATAATACATCAAACACTAGCATCTTGCTGTGTCTTTGGCCAGAAGGCCACTGTGTTCAAACAGTCTCCCCCCAAGAGAACATCTTAAGCTTATTCTGAAAGTGCCGCCCACAGGAGGTTTGGGATCAACTCGAGCTCCCAGTCTAATTTGACATGCGCGTTTGCACGAGATGCTTGCCTCGTCACTCACTTGAGAGTGTCACAACCCCTCCAGATGTACATCCTCTCCGCCGACTCTTCATTGAGTATGCTTAATTCATTACCGGCCCCTACGATTCCCACGCTTTCTCTGGAGATTTGTTCGTGGCTGACTGTATAATTCACATATGTGTTGATTGCCGTCTGTTTGTGGCAGGATGCTGTCTGTTAAAAGGGTCAGTGTGATTACTCTTGTCAAAGGAGGTTAGTAGCTGTCAAACTAGCTTCCAGGCCAACAGTTTGGGGTTCTGTGCACGGCTCCTGGGGCCCATAGAACGCCCTTGCCTGAGTCTCTTGACTCAACCGTATGTCAGCTTCTGTGGTTGATTGACTATTTATGAGTGCAAGAACTACTTTTGTGGTTTGATTGAAAACAGTCATTTTATAGTACTGGCCATGTATACACTTGTAGAATGACAGTCATACTAGTAATTTCGTTGGCCGTAATTAACAGCTTTCAGGTAATCTGACAGAAATGACAAAACTGAGACTAGGAAAGGAAATAGTGGCAACCATGTCTGAAGTGAATCAAAAGTCATACTTTAGAAACTATAGACAAAGTGATGAAAGGTTATATCTGAGTAAATCCACAATATGCAAACTAGATTTTCTGTGTGATCTGATAAACAGATCTCTTAAACAATTAATATTAACTAAAGGCGCAGTATGTAATATCGACAGCTAGCCATACACTGTAAAAAGTAATACACTCTATCTACTCAATAAAATTGTGGCAACAGATTACAAGCAATATCATTAATTAAATTCAACATATAAGAATTGAGTTAGAATTAATCAAATTAATTCCTTAAAAATCAACCATTTAAATTGTGTAAAATTAGCAAACACCATTACAAAAACCACAAACTGAAAAGCAAAGAGTCAAACTGGCCAAGTAAATGAAAAACTGATCACCATAATGGTGACCAAACATTTTCAATAAAATCAACATCAACATCTAAACCTCTGTTAATTCTTGTGTTTCTCTTTCCTTCAGTGATTCTGCTTGTTATCATCAGGTGTCTTCAATGTTGGCAATAAAAAATAAAGAGTTGTTAATTCATTTTTGATGTCTGTCTGTTATTCAGATATTTTTGTTTAAATTTTACTTAAATTTTACTCGTTTTAAATGGTTCACATTTAAGGAATTAATTTGATTAATTCTAACTCAATTCTATTTGTTGAATTTAATTAATGATATTTCTTGTAATCTGTTGCCAAAATTTTATGGAGTAGATATAGCGTATTACTTTTTACAGTGTAGGTGGAGCATGTGTAACGCTTGCTACAGACTGCGATTTCGGCAATCGTATAACATCATAACAAATCACACTGTACGACATAGATCTAATAAACTTGGGTACAACATGTATGTAGACTGTACGATGATGACACCTATCGAATCGTAGGCTATGATTCAAGTAGCTTGAGGTAAGTAGTTTTAAGTTTTAGCGCAATCGCGTTGATCAATAACGCCATTTCATGTTGCGTTTTTATTGGCTAGTTAGTAGACGGAGGTTGTAGCAGCAAACACACTGTGAGATGATCATGCTAAATTTCTGACACTGTCAGAAAATTATCGCAGACTATCTTCGGGCGCAAGACTTTGACAACGGCCGTCTTTGAACCTCTTTCACTGTACGACGTAGGACCACTGTTTAGGAGCCACGGCAACAGAAATCGCCACGGTTGGTCATCTTTCGTCTGGGACAGCCAAAAATCATACAATGTGAATGAGGCATAAGGCTGGACTTGAGACTAGTGTGGAATTTTCTCACTCAAACCACTGCCTGGTGCTGCTTCTGAGTGCTTTTAGAGAGAAAAGCTGCCCATAATCCGTAATAATAGCATATTGGCGAAACAGATTGGTGTTTGTGCTCTTGCGAGCGTCAAAGGTTTCTATTTACAATGTGTTTTGCAGTGTTGAGCAATGTAGCCAATCACACATATCTGTTGATTTCTTGAATGCAATAGCCAATCTGATGTGTTTTTGTCCAATACTGAGTTCTGCACACTCGCAAACACTTTATTTTATAGTCCTGTTCCATGTACATTCTATGCACTTATTATAGTATTTAAACTGGGTAATAATAGGTACCAACCCCTGAACCTACCCCTAAACCTAACCCATGTAGTTACTTTATATTACCCATTACTTTCATACGCAAGTACGCTGTAAGAACACGTACTATAAAATATAGAGCAACCATCTTTTGTCATGCTTTAGAGAAGTACACTTATTTTGATGTGTTGATGAACTAAAGCAGTACTTTATTATCATTTTCTGCTGTCATTGCTTGACATGTCATGTCAACAACCCAATGTTAATGTAAGTAATATGTTTTGCCGATAAAATCTTGTTTTTAATGTCACAATCTCATGTAACATCAATTTGTATTGTACTGTATAAAAAGTTACATAGTGTACCTTTAAAAAAGGGTGCTTCTCTTCATACAAAGTCTTTCCCTTTTCATGAAACCAATTGAATCTTCATACCTGTGGATTCAGCTGCAAACTTTGCTTTGTGCTTCAAACGTCTGATATTGCTTCAAAACAGGATTTTGTGATCTCAAACAATCCACAAATTCTTTCTCTGTGGATGCTTTATAAACAGCACTTCTGTGGCAGATCCCAGCAAAACAAATATCAGGCATAAGCCTGTGTTCAGATGCAGGCACTACTTCAACCAGTAATGACATTTACAACTAAACCTGTAGAATATGATAATATATGAATAAGAGAGTTAACAGTCAGACATTTGAAATTAATTAAAAATGTTTAAATGGTGTTAAATTTTACACAGTTAACACTTCCCCAATTTGACATTGAAACTGCTTCTACACACACAGCAATCCTGCACCCTGTTAGTAGGTCCTTAAATGATGGAGAAAGACTTTTCTAATTATTAAATCATTTTAAAATAAACCGTTTAACATTGTTTAATTAAAGTCTATTGCAGTGGGGGAATTTTTTTTTTTTTTTTTTTGAAGCAATTTCTGTGTCAGTGTCACCAAACAGGAAAACTCACCCTAAAATAATTCCAATTGTTATTTGGTCAATGCTGTATAATAGTGGACACAGTAATGACAATGAAAAGTGTTTTAAAAATCTAGTTTAAAACGTGTAATGCGCAGTTTATTTTCAGTTTTGTTTTTCATGGACTTTTAGTTTGTTTCTTATTAGCTATGTCCCAATTTAGAGGCATCTGGGATTGAAGGAGTGCACTCGATAACATCCACTATGGTTTCGGTCACCACTACAAATGGCTGTCCCCTCAAATAGTGCCCTATTTAAGTGTATAGGGGGCGATTTCAGATGCAGCCATAGTTAATCATTGTTTGATTGATTAGCCTCACCTGTCTCTTGTTTCCTTCTTCAGTTATCCTGTGTATATATAGTCCTCAGTTTCTGTTGTTCTTTGTCTATTCTCATTAGTTTAGTGGTTTTCTTTATTTTCAATGTTTCCCTGATTCTCCTGTGTGCTTGTATCTAAGTTTATTTTTAAATAAAAATCACTGCTGCACTCAGATCCAGCCTTAAGTCATCCTTCCTTGCACCCACTGCTGTCAATGTGCCAAGTTCATAGAGATGTACTTTTTGTTTTCATGTTCCAAATGTTTTTGCAAACTTTTATGCCATTTTCAAGTTAAAATTTAATGACTGTCATTTGGTGTAACTTTCATGTAAAAAGCAATATTTTTAGTGAAGTACATGTGAGTGTACACATCTTAATCATTATTTAAATTACATTTTTAAGGTAAAAAAAATATTTTTTTTTTATAATAAATGCATTTTATTTTTTCACATATAAAGTATTAATTACGTTTTTGGGAAATTGCACCATATGACATTTTACAACTTGAACTAACCCAATCTGATATTTTAAGACATACTGATCTTAAAAGACAGTCATTAGGGTCAGCAGGGTTGGACTATGATATAATTTCCTTTTTTTTTTCTTCTGCATGTTGGTTGCACCACATGACTGATTTGATGAAATATAGGTATTTTTTCCAAATAATAACATGTTAATAAGTAGTATTTCAAATACTTTAGTCCACCAAGACGTTTTGTCTGTAGTTATCTTTTCTAAGAAACAATACAATTTTATTTGAATAATTATTATAAATAATAAAGTAAATATATTCTCAATGTAAAAAGTTAATAATACATAAAAAAATAAAAATTTATTTTATTATAATATATGTTTTATGTTTTTTCTGCATGTTGGTTGTACCAAATGACTGATTTGGTGGAAAAAACTTTTCACTGCTTATACTTTAGTCCACTAAAAAGTTTTGTCCACATTTCACAGTTCAGGACAGTTGTAACACCCTGATATTGTTGAAATCAAAATTGACCCGTGCAACATCATTGACCCAAATATTAATAAGATGCCGAGGCACTTACTGTAAGATTGAGGCTGGTTGCTTTTAGTAACTGTCTCTATTTGGAGTGCCTGCTTGACCACACACACACACACTGTAAGAAACAGACTTCAGTGTGTGAGAGCAGAGAGATTCGGGGAGTGTTAATGGGAGCTCCAGGCAGTCACTCTGACCTTGGTGTAATCTCACTGACCTCATGAATGATTGATAAATAAATATGAAACTCAAGTCGTCTTCAGAGGCTGAAGAATCTAATCTCATCAGGAGCATCTGTGCGAATGCCTGCGCAGCCTGGCCTGAACCGGACCTGTTTGTTCTTGCTGATTAAATGACAGCAGATGAACTGTCTGTCAAAGATGGTCCGACCACAAGCTTTCACCGCTTTGATTCGTCGCTGTCGCAAATGTTAAAGGGATAGTTTACCCAAAAATGAAAATTCTGTCATCATTTACTCACCCTTATGTATATCTCAGTGTTTTTATTATATATATATATATATTTTTTTTTTTAAGTAAAAAAAGATCTTAGAAATGCACTCTTTGTGTTCTTTTTTTTTTTTGAAAAACTTTTATACCAATTTCAAGAAAAGATTTTTATATAATGACTCTGAGGCATATCAATAAAAAGCATCACTTTTTTTCTAAAAAAAATATTTGTTACAATCATACCACCGAAGGCGAGTGTTGTGAGAACCCAAGTGCAGTATTTATACAAGGCAAACAGGAAACGTGACTAAATTTCGAAATAAAAGACATGAAATGAAAACCCAAAACCAACGTGACAATAGTACATGTGAGTACATGCAACTTAATCATTATTTTAACTAACTAAATGAAGGAATGAATGGTTTCAAGGTCAAACTTTTTGTGTTCAAACAATTAAATTTATTTATTTATTTAAAATAATGATTAATTTGCATGTAAAAAACATGGTAAGTGGTAATTTCAAACTTCAAAAATGACACAAAAGCACCAAAAATGCTATTAAAATGTTCCGATCGTGTGCTATATATTAATATGTGCTAAATGTAAAAAATCTCCACAGTGATTAATTGATTGATTGATTGATTTTTGAAGTATTATCATTACATTTTTAGGGAATTGAACTTCACATTGCATCTCATTGACTTTCATTGTCTGGGCAAAAACAGTTGAAACATTCTTCAAAATATCTTCTTTTGTGTTTGTTGTACAGGTTTGGAACAACATGAGTTGAGTAAATGATGGCAGAATATTAATATATTTTAGGTGCACTTTTTATTTACTCATCTTCATATCGTCTCAAACCTGTATGACTTTCTTTCCTCTGTGGAACTCAAAAGGTGACTTATTTAAAGATTATTATTATTATCTATTTAATCTTGTTGCTATATGTCTAGACGAAACATTTGCGAAATAAATCAATAATTAAAAAAATGTGTCAGAAATGTTCATAAATCTCTTACTTTTGATTCTTTGTTACTTGGCATATCTTCACAGTTTGATAATAATGGGATTTGTCAATGATAAAATGTATATTACTCTTTTGCTGGTGATAATTGTGCTGTTACTGCAGTTACATTTCATGCAATCTGACAGCTCAAAGTGTTAAAAATCCCCATGGTTTCTAGATTTTAAGAAAGCAGGAGGCTCCAATACAGAGAAATACGGGAGGCAGTGGCGTGAAAAGGGGGGTTGGGCGGGGGGGCTTTCGCCCCTGCCCTCCCGGAGGTCTATGCATGCCACTGACAGGAGGACATGCATTAGATAAGCTTCACCAGCACAAATATATATAAATCAGTGCATTCACAAACAGCTCCTCCACTTAAAAAGAAGTATTGCCTTACAGATCCAGACAGATATGCCCTCTAGACAAAGGGTTACTGACTTAACAAAATTCAGCACCACTGTTGTTTTGCTTTAAGCTTAATTCTCAAACCTCAGCACTTATCTGGGGTTCTTTTCTACAACAGCCCTAGACAAGAGCTTTAAAATAACTTTTGTTCATAGACAATAGACTGCGTTGAGCTGAATTGTTAGTCAATACTAATTCCAGCCCTCAGCATGTGCTCTTCCACAAGATATTCCTCCATAGATTTTTCTTTATTTATTCTTGTCCTCACTCTTCATCATAAGGCCCAGAAGATAAATGACTCTTGTATCTTTAGATGTTAATATTACATTCAAATGACCTCTCAGAAGAGAACCTCTGCCGGGTAGTGTGTAACCTAAAACCCCGGCAGCATTATTCCATTCCAGGCCACTGTCTGTCCTCTTCCATCACTCTTTTCAATGAAGCACCTCTACAGATGTAGTTAAACAATACCATATGATATGATTTAAAGGGATAGTTGACCCAAAAATGAAAAAGGTTACAATTTATTCACCCTCAAACCTGTATGACTTTATTTCCCCTGTGGAATACAAAAGAAGATGCTTTGAAGAATGTACGGGTTGCTATTTTCAAGCAATTGCAATGAATGAGGACTGCAGATTTCAAGCTTCAAAAATGACACAAAAGCACCATAGAAGTGTCATTAAAATGGTCCGATCATGTGCTATATACACTGCCCTCCAAAAGTTTGGAAACACCCCTGGCAAAGTGTGGTTTTGGATGATATCAGCATAAATCCTTATCATTTTTTGGTGCAAATACATTAAAGTAACTTGACATTATCATTGAAGACCAGCAATAATAATTTTCATTTTGATTACATAATAATGGAAATATATACATGTCAAAGTCAGACATGCCCCTTTGCCAGCTGTGATGCCTGGTTACTGGTTTAAACTTGGCCCAGGTTTCTAAAAGATTTTTGGGTCAGCACACCTTAATAGCTTCAACAACTGATTGCCAATTAAGTTTAGAATACAATGAACCAATTAGAACCCAGTTTAGGTCAGATAGCTGCTAATGGTGGATATTTTGATGAATCGAAAATGTAAGTTTTTTCTATGTATAAACTGTTTATGTAATAAAATATGTTTTCGTAGTTTGTGTTGTCCCTTATCAGTGCAAAATTATCACAAATTAAAAAGGATTCATGCCAATATTGTCCAAAACCCCACTTTTCTAGGGCGTTTCCAAACTTTTGGAGGGCAGTGTATTAATATGTGCTAAATGTAAAAAAAATGTGTTCCTCGTTACTCATAATCTCCACCGTGACAGATAATTTAGCTGGGAAGTTTAGCTAAGTTTAAGTGGTTTTGTGAACTGGATCAACCGATCTATCTGAAACAAATGATTAATTCATATATAGTATCTGTCAGGATTTTTACTAAGTAACGCCTCATTTTTGTTTTTATCATATGGCTTTTGAAAACATTGAACATTTCGGATACTTTTATGGTCCTTTTAAAGCATGAAAGCCTCAGTCCCTATTTAAGACTAGTGCAATTCTTTTAAAAATTGTCCTTTTGTGTTCAACAAAAGAAAAAAGTCATATAGGTCAGTTAAATGGGTCAGATGTAAAGGCAAAATTGTTCTAAAATTGACTTATAATGAAAGGAAGGGTGATAGATATTGGAATCTGTAAAAGTCAATTTCCTTGGACGGGTTTCTTGGGTGAATTAAAATTGAACAAGAAAGAACAGATGGAATGTTTTGATGGAAAAATATTTTTTTCCCCACCTAATTGACCTAACTGAAATGATGGTCAACAAAAAAGCAGAAAATAAAGCCCAAAACATTTGTGATTAAAATGTACTTTATGATTAATTAACTTAAATGAACTTTAATTGTAGACGATGTAGTAGTACATTTTTTTTTTTTTAAAGTTCAGTTAAAAACTGATACAATATCAACATATTAACACCTTTAAAACCTAAACTCTGCTTTTTGGTGTTTACACGTTTCAGACAGTCTGTGCATTATGGGATTTTTTCAGTGACCTCTGCAGGTTATGTGGTTACACTAGTAGGTTTTATGAGTGAATGAGTCATTAATTCAACTGATTAGTTTAAGTACACTGATTTATTGAGGAATGAAACAAGCGACATGAGGCAGAGTGAGGCATTGAATCATTCACTCAAGCAATTTGTTAAGCAACACTTTATTCAGGAACAAGTTACAGTGAGTCAATTGATTCATTCAAATACACTGGCTGCATCTACTCTCTTTTCAATAAGGGATTACTTCAGGACTGTTAAAAAAAAGTGTTTTCTATATACAGTAGTATGAGTGTGTGTAGTATGAATGTAATCTGGATGCACTACGTTTGTCATGTTGCCATTTTAATGTGATCTAAGTTACGTTGCTTCGATTTGTTCAAACACACTGATAGATTCGGGGAAAAACAAGTTACTGTCTTTTTAAATGAGTCATTGAAATATTCACACAACAGATTCATTAAAATATATATATATATATTTAATATTTACATATATATTTAAATAATATCTGCTTTGGCTTTGTTTAGATATTGTCATTGGCAGATCAAAAACAGACAAAGTAACATTGTGTCTAAAATGTAAGGTACTCAAAGTTAAAGACAACATGAAATCAAAATCTTTCATCAAAATAACTTCCCCTCTTTCTTGCAGCGACATCTCGGCTGAAATTTCTCTTTTGAGTAGGTACTTATTTTAAATAAGTACTTACTTTGCAAGCGCTAAAAAAGTATGTTCTACATAGCATGCTTGTAGTGTGTAGTATGAATGTAATCTGGATGTACTACATCCGTCATGTTTTCATTATCATGTGACCTACCAGCGTCAGTTCCGTCGCTTCACTGCCATTCACAAACCCTCTCCCGTGGCCTCATGGGATAGTAAAGTGTCCATTGTATGTGTACTTCAGAATTTCACCATAACTAGTAGGTCAACCGGGTACTTTTTGCCTAAACTTTTACAAGTATTGTAAATTCAGACATGCTTCTTTTGTCGCATATTGTTTTTACCTACTAAATAGAAGGGAAGTATGCGATTTCAGACGCAGCCCTCTTCTCTGATGACGAGGATGGGACAACCTGTCACTCACATGAGATCGACCAATAGCAAACCACAACCTTCCAACCATCCAATCAATTCCAGATGGACAAAATCAAGTCCCACCCTACATTTTTTCTTGTTTGAGAAGCAGTTTCACTTGGATATACATCGCAATATAAGGAAGAAAAGACTATTGCTCTGTTCAGTGAAAATGAGAACTGGTGTCTAAATTATATACTAAATGTGCGTGTTTTAATTAGGATAGCTAAATGTAAACAAACAGCTCCAGTTTAAGCATTTAAGATTTTGCACACATGCAACATGTATTCTTGCCTAGAGATGGATAAGTCCTCAAATCAGCCGCACAGTTGATTCAAGGTGATAGCTGCAGTGACTAGCACACACTGACCTCACTTTTCCCAAAACTGTCAGCCCTGGTATTCTCTCTCCTCCATAAGCGGCCTGCTTGCTTGCTCCCTTTTTGTCTCCGCTACCTCTCCTCTGTCCTTCTTCCGGGCTTATTACAAATGAGCGTGACAGCCGCACAGAAAATGGGCCCATCAGTTAGCGGCACCAGAGTGTAGATATGATGGATGATGAGAAAGTTCCCCTCTAAACTTGGGGGTCTGACCTTGTTGCTGGTAATGTTACACGTACCCTGCCCTTTTACAGATAAAGTCACAACTCATCAACTTAGAGACCCAGATGGATAGAGCAAAATCAATCCTGGAGATTTGGTGCTCGGCCAAGGACACAACAATGCAGTAAATTCAAACAGAGGGTGATTACCTGGAAACCACTTTGAGCATTTGAAGAGATATTGTTAAAAAAATGGGCTTTTGTTTGACTGTATTTTACCACATGAAGGTCCAAGTAAAAAACCTTGAGTTCTTCAGAAGCCAAAAGAACAGTCTATGGTCCTGTTTACACTTGGTTTTAACATACTTTGCATATATTGCACTGTGTTTTGATGCATGCAAAACTTTTTTCCCCTCAAGGATCCCAAAATATGATGATATCAAACAGCAGTCTGATATAAAAAGCCTGTAAAAACACATGCGTAGAACTTCTTTGATTTGCCTGTAGTCGCATGTATGTTGATGTATAGATAGGGTTGGGTATTTTTTTAATTTTAACGATTCCGATTCTGTGTATCGATTCTGATTCTTATAGTTTCCTAATTTCGATTCCAATAAGGTAAAAAAAAAGTAGATACAAGTCTTATTGCAAAACATTTCATTGTAGCTGAATACCATGAACAACAATCAACAGGCTAAAGAACACTTACACAAGGAACTTTTGCCTATAGTTTAAAAATACCATAGCAAACACAACTAGCCTAACTAATAAACATTTCAAACATTATTAAAGACAAGTAAACACAGTAATTAAATAAAACGAGCAAATAAACAAAATAGCAATTGCACAAATAAACACCACTGAGCAAATATATGACTGAAATAAACCGTGTTATAAGATTTTCAGGTATTCAGGTATAGAAACTGTAATCAAATGTAAAATAACACTGCACTTTATAGAATATACATTACAAATTTATTTACGAAAGTTATTCATTCAAGAACAGCGAGTGAATTTTCTCTGATTAATGTTATTATAGAGACGGCAGCAGGAATATTAGGCTGCTGTCACTTTAAGAGCTGCACGGATCCAATATACTGTTACACATGCGTTTTCTTTATCAACTGTTTAAATTCACTTACAGGGTTAGTTCACCCAAAAATGAAAATTCTGTCATTAATTACTCACCCTCATGTCGTTCCACACCGTAAGACCTTCGTTGAATAAAGTCGTTATTTTTGTTTTGTTTTTGCGCACAAAAAGTATTCTTGTCGCTTCATAAAATTAAGGTTGAACCACTGTAGTCACGTTGACTATTTTAACGAGGTCTTTAGTACCTTTCTGGACCTTGAAATTGGTGGCTAAATTGCTGTTAAATATCTTAATTTGTGTTCAGTGGAACAACACGAGGGTGAGCAATTTATAACAGGCTTGTGACTGTTATAAATTAATGACAGAATTTTCATTTTTTGAAAGGGTGCACTAACCCTATAAGACATAACACTGTTCAAGAGGATATTTTGACATATTTTTGTGTGTATTTGTCCATTCAAGCGCAAAAAGATGCGGAAGAGAACTCAGTTCAGTATCGCGCACTATACAGTATGAGAGGCAGCTCTCTGTGTGCACGCTTTGGATGTCTGAATACATTCAAAATACCAGAAACCCTCGCCTTCAACTGACGACGAAATTCACTCATAAATGGTTTCTGTAGATGCATTTGAGGGCAGCTTTGAGATCGGCTAATGAGATGAATGGAAATGCTAACGGATTACTCCAGGTATTACAGACTACAGCCACAGTCAAGTAAACCAGTAAGAGCTGGTATAACTCCATAGTTAATCTAAAAAATAGTGTAGAATCAGTTCTGTAGTACTGTAAGTGTGCTGTGTAGTGTGTATGAACTTTATGCTGTCTGGTTGAAGCATGCTCATATAGTGTAATGACAGCGTAACGTTTTTTGAAAGCCCATCATTCATTTGTTTATACGGTTATATGAAAGATACTCTTTACAAGCTTTTTTGATGCAGGAAAGATTTCATGTAAGAGTTCTCGATGAGACATCTCGTTTATTATTCATCATGTAAATGTACACTGTCATTGCCAGTGAGCCGTTGAACAGCAGTAATAGCCATCATCTGATCTATTATTCATAATCAGCAATTTGCATAAGCAGCAGTACGGTCTCCCAAATGACTATGTTAAAGCCACGGTCAGGTGATCCTGATAGAGGTGCTAACTCTACGGCTCTTTCGCAAACATTAAAGGAGCGCTGGGGCGGACATGCTGGTGCTCAACGACTAGGCGAGCTTTTGATTTTTGCTGCGGCTCGTTCGTTTTATCACCCGCCGACACCTCCTGTATTTGAATATGCGCTGAAGCATTGTCACTGCTGGAGGCTGTGTGTTGCCTCATTGATGGCTGTAGTGAAAGACCAAAATATGACAAAAACAAGCAGAGAAGTTTAGGGACTCAGGTCAGTGTCAGGCCTTTCATCTCATCAAAAGCAGAAGGTTTTGATTTTTCCCTTTTATATGTTCTGCAGATGTACTGCTTAAGAAACCCATGCTATTTTCTTTCCTGCATTTGAATAGTTACCTCCAAAACAAGAAGTTGGGGCATGACATATAGTATCTTAACAACGGGCTCTGCGATTTTTGTAGGCCAGCCAGGAAGTTGGCATCACACTGGTTCCTTAGACAAAAACCCAATAGGATTTTTCCATTGGCTTTTGGATTATTGCAGAAAATAAGCCCTGTGACCAACAAAAGTTTATGATTCTTACATGTTTTGTCCACAGACCTTATTAACCAAAAACCCCTGTCAAAAAACCCACTGACTTTGTGATGATGGTTACTGATTGTATTAAGGGAGGGACATTCTCATTCTGGAGAGCATTTGATTTGATAAACATTTAGACACATGTGGCATGTTTACGTATAGTCGTATAGTATACGTATAGTCATTTGATGCCTCGTTTCTATTGGCCACACGGGTAATCGCGTAAAAGTTGAACTATTTTGAACTTTGACCGTGGCATGTGCGCGAGCTCGCCAATGATGCACTCCGCTGCGCGTGCACTTTGGTCGACGCAGCAACAAACTGTCCTCGTGCGGCACAAGCCATTTAAATAAATGGGTTTCATAGCGCAGTGGTGCCGTTGTCGCGTCCTGTGTGAAAGGGCCTTAAGAGTACATTAGCATATAGAATAGACACAAACTCAAAGCCACAAAACATACATTTTGAATTAATGGGGTCCTAAAAAAGGGCTTGCTGTGCACTGTGTACTGTGCTGCACTTTAACTACATTTTTCAGTAGCGTGACAGTGGCTCAACTGTTTTCAAAATAGTGTTGCTTTTCCCAGGGGCACCTGCAGGACATGATCCATGATACATAGGAGAAAAAAAAAGGTCTTAGGTCTTTTTTAACGCATTTAAAATAGAAAATACATTTCTGTCCTATACAGTTGCTTTCCTTATAAATGATAAATGATCTCAAAGTTACAGATCATAATACCTACTGTACATTCACAACCCAATACAAAACACACAGGATGGATTATTTAATAATTGTTGTTATTTCGACAATGATTATGTACAAATACTCATGTCATAATGATAATTATTTCAATAAGATATAATGTTAACATTAGTTAGTAAGTGTTTAAAAATTATTTGTGACCCTGGACCACAAAACCAGTCATAAGGTTTTTTAAGGTTTTATACATCATCTGAAAGCTGAATAAATAATCTTTCCATTGATGTATGTTTTTTTTTAGGATAGGACAATATTTTTTCGAGATACAACTATTTGAAAATTTGGAATCTGAGGGTGCAAAAAAAATCAAAATATTGAGAAAATCGCCTTTAAAGTTGTCCAAATGAAGTCCTTAGCAATGCATATCCACTCACAAAAATACATTTTTGATATATTTACGGTAGGAAATTTACAAAATATCTTCATGGAACATGATTTTTACTTAATATCCTAATGATTTTTGGCATAAAAGAAAAATCGATAATTTTGACCATACAATGTATTGTTGGCTATTGCTACAAATATACCCGTGTGACTTAAGACTGGTTTTGTGGTCCAGGGTCACATTTGAGAGATAAAATCCAGTGAATAGTACATTTTTCAGGTTGAAGGAATGTGTCTGGTAGATTTATTTTGTTCATGAGTTTATGTCAGTAGTTGCATATTCATAAATGTGAACACAGTCTGTTTACAAAAGCAATTGCTAGTCTGTTGATTTAATTAAATATCCACGTTACATATTTAAAAATATCCATAATCCATCAATGCCCATTTGTCACGTATAATACACCAACCAATCGTAAACATTTGTACGGAGCCCCTAAAGAGACGTGGTGGTGGAAAAAATTATGAGATGGCAGGAAAAAATATGTTTCAAAACATTTTTGTTCACATGCAAAACATTTGCGTTTCCCCGAGACACTTTGCAGTCACTCGCAAAGAACTCAAACATTTTGCGAGCAAACACAAAGCTTCTTAGGGGAACGCAAAACATTTGCGAGAGAACGCTAAAGCATTGGCAAGTTTTCTCCCATATTTATAGGCTCTGTACATACAAAACATTTGGAAATTAAGAAATTAAGATGTAGGGCCCTATCATACACCTGGCGCAATGCGGCACCAGGCACGACGCAAGTGCTTTTTGCTAGTTTCAACCCGACGCAGTTATCATTTTCAAGTCCTGCGCCACGTTGTTTAAATAGCAAATGCATTTGCGCCCATTTTTGCGTCCATGGGCGTGCTGGTCTGAAAACGAGGTGTGTTCAGGTGCATTGTTGGCATGTTGCTATTTTGAGGCAACTGAAATAGACTGCACCGTTGACCAACAAAAACCTGGTCTAAATGCAATGCCGCAATATTTTTTTTGTTTTTTTGTTGTTGTTTTTTTAGCGCATTAGTAATAGGCACACATACACTTTGCTTATTACACACACAGGGATGTGCAGCAGCACACAAACATATAAAATATTAAAAATAAAAGGATTACAATGTAAAAGATTATTATTGTGTGCATAAAGATAAAAATGCTTTGGTGGAATCCAGCTTCTCCCGTCTGCTCACGCACTTTAACCTCGTGCATGAGCAGATCCGTCTCCTCGCTAGAGAAGCGTTCAGTTTTTCCGCTTACAAATCCCGCCATGTAAATAGTGAATCCGCCATGGCGCGAGCGCAACTGGCTTTTAAAGGGAATGGGAGATGAGACACACCTGTTACTCATTAAGAGAATAGGGACAACTCTTTTAGACCATGCGCCTGGTGTGCCGACCATTTTTCCCGTCGTTAAACTAGCAAAAGTGGATTCGGACATGCCCTAAGTGCACTTGAACCGTGCGCTTTAGACCATGTGCTTAGATGTTAAAAAAGGGCCTGTAAGTATTAGTATTATAATATTATAATTGTAAATTTTAAATTATTTTAAAGTCATATAAAAGTCAAAAAAGTCAAATTATTTAACTTTTCTACCTAAATGCACCCTCCCACAAAATCACCCCAATCATTCTAGAATGATTAATTCAATATCAATTCATATTGCAGAGAAACAAAATATCGCAAAGTAAGCGAGAAAAGATGCACAACATGAGTGAATTGAAAACAGCTCCCTGTTATATTTGCCAGTGATGTTGGACACAAGATGTTCTGCAATAACTTTGTTTAGCCTTTTGCCCTGTGGCCGAGACTACACTAAAACTGCTAGCTAATGTTATGGCTGCTCCGCCAAACAATCTGCTGACATCAAAGGGCATCTGACTGCTCCGACTGTTAGAACAAGAGTCTGACATTAAAATGTGTGTGGATGGACAAAAGAGTGCAAGCTCAGTTAAAATCAATCACTTTTAACAGCCACTTGACTTGAATTTCATATTGGCTGCAACAGAACAGCACTGTATGACCTCTTGTCGCTCTGTATTGTTGTATGTTATTAATTGTTAATGCCAAAGAATCCGCTCTGGAGATAGCCTTGAGTGATATTCCCATGGGCTTTTGTTGTGCTCGTGAGCAGAAATGTATTATTGACTACTATTTTGAAGTGTTGTGTATAATGATGTAATGTGTGTGAGAACGGAAGTGAACAGTAAAGAAGATGGATGAAGTTCGCTACTCATGTCTCGTGTGCTTCTTTGCTTAATAACTTTTTTTTTATGCAAGAGCTTTATAACACCTTGTCCTAACCCAGCGTTTCTCAAAGTGTGGGGCGCGCCCCACTGGTGGGGAACAGAGACGTGAGAAGTGGGGCGTCTCTGTTAACCTTTTGAGTCCCACAGATGGGATTTTTATTTCTGTGCCCCTGAGAGTATGGTCCCAAATATGGGATTTAGAACGTTCAGTGACGTCACTTAACAGCCAGATTCAAACTGTGCTTTCGCGCTTTGGCTGGCGCTGAGCCAGAGATGCACGCGCTCAGCAGCGCTTGTCATTTATCACAACTATGCAGTGTTTTCAACAACATAATGTTTATTTTAGGTTTCAGACATTTAAATATACATTAGTACTAGTAAAACAATACATTTAGAGTTTGTAAAATACACACTGATGTCTATGGAAGCAGCAGTAACAATCAATTAAAATATAATTTGCAGATGTGTTTTATTCATATCAGATACACATAGTGTAAGTAACTATAAAGTTTACTCTATTTTTCTCCCAGATCACCGGTCACTTACTTACATGGATTTCGGGAGAAACTGATGAATTCACGTGCTGTAAATCCGACTGACAGGACTCTCTGACCTGCTGCGCAAACAAACATGGCGGCGCCCATCTCGCGTTATGGATCAAGATAATTTATTAACGTTTTCAAATGACAAAACACACTCACTTACACATATTTGAGAATCGGAATATCAGATATGACATGGTTAGCAAGTTTGTGAATATTTTGAATAAAAAAAAGGAGAAACGAAATAAAAGAGTTACATCTGTCATACAGTGTTATTGTGGCTGCAGTGTGTGACGTGACGTGAGCATGACGCGTCGCCATGGAAACAATAAGGGGAAACGTTCTAAAATAATGGTCGCGTAAAAAAAAAAAAAAAAACCTCAACAATAATAATTAATTTATAATTTATATATAATAAATTATAATGCAAAGTGATAATATAATTGCACTTTTATTTTCTCTATTTGAAAGTTTTTAATGCTGTTATTTGATGTTATGTTTTTAAAATGTAATGTTAATAAAATAAATGTTAATACATTTTAACAGTTAAACTTAAAGCCTAGTTTATAACATTTTGTTGGGGCAACTGGGGACAGGTGGGGCTCAGAACCCTTCCCTACCTCCAAAGTGGGGAATGGCAGAAAAAGTTTGAGAAACACTGTCCTAACCAGACGCGATGTGATAAGATTCCAGCGACAAGCAATTTGACTCTCCACACCAGACGCGACGCGACAACGTGAAGCGATAAAATCAATCAAAAAACACAGCCAATCAGAAGAGAGTGTAGGCGGGCTCTCTCGGCAAGAGCACTGCTGACACAATGAAATGGGAAAGTACATAGTAAAATTCATAAATATTACACCATTTAAACATTTAAAGTACATACGGAGTGACTGAACCATTCTTTGTCATAGAATACACACATTAGATGCTTTTAACATTAAATAAAGCACATAAACACTACCTGATATTATCATTGCGATACTTTGTGTTGCTGTTCCAGCCGCTGTTCAAACCGTTTCTGAAATAGAATCATCGCGTGTCGCCGTCGCGGCTGGTTAGGACACGGTGTAAGTGTTATCTCAACTCATTATTTTTAATGGCTGTGAACGTTACATTGAAACAACCAATCAGAACGCAAATAGAGTTTCATGGCTGAACTATCCATTTCTTCTAAACTTTATGGTTTCCACAAAAGTATTATGCAGCACAACTGTTTTCAACATTGATAATAATAATAATAATCATAATAAATGTTTCTTTAGCAGCAAATCAGCATATTAGAATGATTTCTGAAGGATCATGTGACACTGACGACTGGAGTAATGATGCTTAAAATTCAGCTTTGAATCACAGGAATAAATTATATTTTAAAATATATTAAAATAGAAAACAGTTTAAATTGTAATAATATTTCACCATATTACTGATTTTACTGTATTTTTTCATCAAATAAATGCAGCCTTCACCACATTCAGTAGTTTGGTTCAAATCTTTGAACAGTATACAGTTGCATGAAAAAGTATGGGAACCACTTGCAGAATCTGTGAAAATGTGAATAATTTTAACAAAATAGGAGAGATCATACAAATGCATGTTATTTTTTTATTTAGTACTGTCCTGAGTAAGATATTTTACATAAAAGATGTTTACATATAGTCCACAAGACAAAAAAATAGTTGAATTTATTAAAATAACCCTGTTCTAAATTTTGTGAACCCTTGATTCTTAATACTGTGTGTGGTTACCTGTATGATCTATGACTGTTTTTTTTGTTTTGTGGTGGTTGTTCATGAGTCACTTGTTTGATCTGAGCAGTTAAACTGAGCTGTTCTTCAGAAAAATCCTCCAGGTCCTGCAGATTCTTCAGTTTTCAAGGATTTTTTTGCGTATTTGAACCCTTCCAAGCAGTGACTGTATGATTTTGAGATCCATCTTTTCACACTGAGGACAACTGAGGGACTCAAACATAACTAAAAAAGGTTCAAACATTCACTGATGCTCCAGAAGGAAACACGATGCATTAAGTAGGTCCCTATGATTTCCGCGATGCAGAAAACGCGGACGGAATCGCGGAATCCAGTCATAAAAACGGAATTTAGTATATAACGCGGAATGTCACGGAATTTGTCAATTTTTTGATGAATAAATTAAAAGCAGGTCAGTACACTCAAATCAAATCGCAATATAGACTATTGTCCGTGAATATTAAACCGCAAAAAGACTATTTAAATATGAATCCTGCATGCCTGTGTGCCTCTGAAATGAATGACGCGGAAGCGCGGTTTCATTTACCTCACACGCGCACGCACGCACACACACACTGAAGCACGTGCAACGCTCGCAGTGTTTTCATCCTCTGTCGCCTCACTATATGAGGAAATGAACGCACGAAATTCATCTCCAGAGCCGCTCTGAAAGTCACTTCATCAGCATTTAACCGCTTCGTTTGAGAAAACTATCGTCATAAACACAGAGAAACTCAAAGCTCTAGGCAACCCGTCAAAATAAAAGTTCGATTTAACTTGATAGAAACATATTAGTGTTGTACAGTAGAATAGATAAATTAATTTAATAATAAATTATTAAAACTATATTTTTAAGGAATAATCTCAGTTTTCCTTCCATGTTTTAATTTTAACAGTAAAGCTCTGTTGTGCAGCACATTTGACAAAAAATTAAAGATAAATTAAATGGTATGCATTCATTTGATTGCCGGAAAAATTAAAATACGCAACCGAATTTCTGAAAAAAAAACCAAAACATTTCATAAAAATTTTGTTGTTTTTAAGAATTCAGTTAATTAGACATGCTTTTTGATTATTAAAATGTAATTAAACCATTATGGAACCAAATGGAATCCAGAAAAGTTAAAACAGAAAACAGAATTTTGTAAAAATAAAACAGAATTTGAGGGGAAAGAATAAAACGTATATCATAGGGCCCTAAAATTTTTTTATTTTTTGTTAATTTTTTTCTAATAAATTGTTGGTATATTGGATAAGTTTCATTATTTCAATTAATTAGACATGCTTTTTGATTACTAATATTTAATAAACCATTAAAATGGAGTCCAAAAAAACCCCAAAAAACTGAAAAAACAGAATCCAGAAAAATTAAAACGGAAAAAACGGAATTTGGGAAAAAATAAAACTGATTTCAGGCCCTAATGGGCCCTAATTAAGAGCCGGGGGGTGAAAACTTTTGAAAAGGATGAAGATGTCCAAATTTTTCTTATTTTGTTGAAACATCTTATTTTTTTTTTTCATTCAGTACTGCCCTTCGGAAGCAACAGAAGATACTTGCATGTTTTCCGAAAGACAAATTAAGTACAATTTACCTTGATATTCAAATTCAAAAGTTTTCACCCTCCAGCTCTAAATGCATCGTGTTTCCTTTCGGAGCATCAGTGAATGTTTGAACCTTTTTTAATAGTTGTGTTTCAGTCCCTCAGTCGTCCTCAGTGTGAAAAGATGGATCTCAAAATCATACACTCACTGCTGGAAATGATTAAAATATGCAAAAGATGCTGGAAAATTGAAGAATCTACAGGACCTGGAGGATTTTTCTGAAGAACAGAGCTCAGTTTAGCTGCTCAGAACAAACAAGTGACTTATGAATCTACAGTCATAGATCATCCAGGTAACCACACACAGTATTATTTTAATAAATTCAGCTATTTTTTTGTCTTGTGGACTATATGTAAACATCTTTTATGTAAAATATCTTACTCAGGACAGTACTAAATAAAAAAATAACATGCATTTTGTATGATCTCTCTTATTTTGTTAAAATTATTCACATTTTCACAGATTCTGCAAGTGGTTTCCATACTTTTTCATGCAACTGTATATAGATGTTGGTCAGATTTATGTAGGGCTTTTCATTCATTTCCAACACCCGTGATCATTTTTAAGTGAATTAAGTACATTTTCAAACTAACACCCACAGCTAGAATTAAAAACTATTTCAGTAGCAGAAAGGAACCATTGATCCTCAGTGAAAAAGCGCAGTTAAGTACCTCTTGTTTGTCTGTCAGAAAGCCTTACTAAAACATTTGAATAATAAATTTATTCCTACTCTAATATAAATTCCTATGATTTATATGAATGTGGCCATAGCTGTCAGAATTGAGGGTTTAGTGTTTAAATCCAGCTCTGAGCATATGGATTCAAGATCCTGTTTAACATGGTATAGCTGATTTTATGTAAGACAATCTTCCATGAAACTCTCTTCAGAGCTGCAGTATGCTCAAATATTATACGCTCTCCAAACTGTGCAAGAGCGTCATTCAGGTATGAGTTTGAGCTTGAATACTGTTGTGATACATATGTCACACAAATACATTACATTAAAGATATATGTTACTTTGAACTCCCTATATTTCACTTAGTACCTCTGATCTAATTAGACAATGAAAATATCAATGACAAATATGTTCAACAAGAAATATTTAGTTGCCCTGACAATAGTATATTGGCTGAATGAGACCTTGCTGGGTAATACTTTATTTCGATATTCCACTTTTAGACAATCTACTGACCACGGCCCTGTTTACACCTGGTATTAAGATGCGTTTTGGTTGATCGGATCACAAGTGGACAACACTAAATACAGGTGTAAACGGGGTCTAAAACGTTCTGAGCTTGTCCACTTTGGACCACTTCCAGAGGTAGACCGCATTGCTTTTGTAGTGTAAACACTCATGTGGTCGAATGTGTTCGACATGTACTTATAGTAGAATGTTTAAAGTTATGTATCGAAATAAAGTGTAACCTCTTGCTATTTTCACCTGCACAATGATTAGATCAATGGTTCAATGATCTAATGTTTGATTTCTACCTATTCTGGATATATTTTGTAAAGAAATAGCTTTCTCCAAAAATGGAGAGGAATATAATACCACCAATGTTCTGGTAGCTCTAGTACTTCAGGAAAGTTCTATCTGTAAAACAGGAAATGGACACATTGTCAAAGATGCTACTGAATTAGAGAGTTAAATGTGTTCTGTAACGATTTGACCTTTGATCTGAAAAGTAATGAAGACCTTTGTTTCCCAAGTAGTGGATTCAGCCTCAGTGCAGATTTCATCTTACCTTCCCACGGCAAAAGGCTTTTGACACATAATGCAGTCCACCTGGGAAGACCCGCTCCGGCTGTGCCGGGCTTAGTGGGACAAGGAGAGAAGCATGTGTTTCCCATTAGGGGACTTATTTCTTGCAAAGATCATTTCAAAGACGAGCAGATTGAAACAATTTTGATGATGATAAAAATACCATTTTTAATAATAAAGCAATCAACATATAGAGCTCCCTTTATTCAGAATACTCAGCAGCTTAAACAACCACTGCATATCTTGTTCCTATCCATCCATCCATCATCCATCCATCCATCCATCCATCTATCTATCTATCATTTCTTCCATCCATTATCTATATATCTATCTATCTATGGAGATCCCACAGTGGTGCTCTTGGTAAAATATGGAAAATATGTGGAGACATTCCTAATATTTCAACCCAGGTGTAACTATAAGAAAATCATTTTGTTATTCATTTCTCAGTGGTAGTGCAGTTTGGCACGGGCCTCTCCGGCTCTGTCTCTGGCTAAGCAATTTATTCACATTTGTATTGATGAATAAGTAGATCAAAATCAATACTCGGCTGAACTCCGAGTCCAAAGAGCACTGAAAAAGCTTTTTTACAATTCTGGCTGGCTACCTCATGCTTTTATAGACATGGGCCTTTAAGTGAGATGCTTAATTCTCTCTACATTAAACCGGAGTGAACATTTTAATGAGATTTATTGGCCAGACTTCTCCTGTGCGTTGCACTTTTTAGGAGTGAACCTTCATTTACACATAACCTTGTAGACTAAACCTTTCTAAACAAAAAGCTTAAAAATAGATGAGTCCTCCATCTGAAACTGGAAATGGTCACCATGCTGAAGTAATGAACTCCAAGATATAAATATATATATTATTCTGAATTTGATGGAATGTTTAATCTCAACCTATAATAACACCTTGGAAATCACATAGTATCACCCTAGTAACTACCTTGAACCCTGCAGCAATAGTCTGGTAACACACTAGAAACTATTCAGAATGTTGAAACAGCCCCTTACTGTAGCAACCTCCCAGTACACCATATCAACAACCTAGCAACCACCCAAAACACCATATCAACCACGAAGCAACTACCTAGCAACCACCCAGAACACAATATCAACCACCTAGCAACAACCCATAACACAATATAAACTGCCTAGCAACACCCTAGAACCATTGAGAATGTGTAGCAGCCACCATATCAACCACCTAGCAACACCATAGCAACCACACATAACACCATATCAGCCACTGTAGCAACCATCCAGAACACAATATCAACCACCTAGCAACTACCTGGCAACAACCCATAACACAATATAAACTGCCTAGTAACACTCTAGAACCATTCAGAATGTGTAGCAGCCACCAACTGTAGCAACCACCCGAACACCATATCAACCACTTAGCAACACCATAGCAACCACCCAGAACACCACATCAGCCACTGTAGCAACCATCCAGAACACAATATCAACCACCTAGCAACTACATAGCAACAACCTATAACACAATATAAACTGCCTAGTAACACCCTAGAACCATTCAGAATGTGTAGCAGCCACCAACTGTAGCAACCACCCGAACACCATATCAACCACCTAGCAACACCATAGCAACAACACATAACACCATATCAGCCACTGTAGCAACCATCCAGAACACAATATCAACCACCTATCAACCACCTAGCAACAACCCATAACACAATATAAACTGCCTAGTAACACCCTAGAACTATTCAGAATGTGTAGCAGCCACCAAGTGTAGCAACTACCCGAACACCATATCAACCACCTAGCAACACCATAGCAACCACCCAGAACACAATATCAGCCACTGTAGAAACCATCCAGAACACAATATCAACCACCTAGCAACTACCTAGCAACAACCCATAACACAATATAAACTGCCTAGTAACACCCTAGAACCATTCAGAATGTGTAGCAGCCACCAACTGTGGCAGCCACCCCGAACACCATATCAACCACCTAGCAACACCATAGCAACCACACATAACACCATATCAGCCACTGTAGCAACCATCCAGAACACAATATCAACCACCTAGCAACTACCTAGCAACAACCCATAACACAATATAAACTGCCTAGTAACACCCTAGAACCATTCAGAATGTGTAGCAGCCACCAACTGTAGCAACCACCCGAACACCATATCAACCACCTAGTCAAGTCAAGTCACCTTTATTTATATAGCGCTTTTTACAATGTAGATTGTGTCAAAGCAGCTTTACATTGATAACTGGTACATTATTTGGCTGCACAGCAGCTCTTAAAGAATAGTGTCAATGCAGGTAGATCAAAGCACTGTTGAATATCAAATGTCAAGTCAAATGTCAAGTGTCCCCAACTAAGCAAGCCAAAAGGCGACAGCGGCAAGGAACCCAAACTCCATCAGGTGACATCAGGTGGCAGACAAGTGGCAAATAGGTGTTTAAATGGAGAAAAAAACCTTGGGAGAAACCAGGCTTAGTCGGGGGGCCAGTTCTCCTCTGGCCAACAGTGCTTTGTTACGATTCAGGTTGCCATCGTAAGTCCAATAGGATCGCAGCATTCAAAGTATTTATTCCAGTTCCATCCAATTGAGGATCGTATTCATCACGCCGGTATGGACGGTTGTTGAGGAACTGTGTCGTGGCTGTCGTGTCGATGAGGCCCTCACAGTGGATGATCTAGTTGACTCAATCTCTGCTGATACTTCAGGGCTGCGTTGTGGTCGTGTCAAGGCGCAGGTCCTCGGTCTCACCTGGATACGGCCCGGATCCGGTTGACTACGGTGAACCTCGGGATAACCAGAAAGACTAATGTTAGCGTAGATGCCATTCTTCTTCTGATGTAACGAGTACATCATGTGTTATAGGAAGTGTTCCCGGTTCCGGCTGACCTAATTTATGCAGCCTAATAATCCTTTAACGGATTTGAAAATATAAATTGGTAATGTGTTATGTGTATGCCAGGTTAAAGAAATGCGTTTTTAGTCTAGATTTAAACTGACAGAGTGTGTCTGCTTCCCGAACAATGCTAGGAAGATTGTTCCAGAGTTTAGGTGCCAAATAGGAGAAGGATCTACCGCCTGCAGTTGATTTTGATATTCTAGGTATTATCAGCTGGCCTGAATTCTGAGATCGCAATAGACGTGAAGGACTATAATGAATTAAGAGCTCGCTCAGGTACTGGGGAGCTAAACCATTTAGTGCTTTGTAAGTAATTAGCAAGATTTTAAAATCTATACGATGTTTAACAGGAAGCCAATGCAGTGTTGACAGAACCGGGCTAATATGATCATACTTCCTAGTTCTAGTAAGAACTCTAGCTGCTGCATTTTGTACGAGCTGTAGTTTATTTATCAGGCGAGCAGAACAACCACCCAGTAAAGCGTTACAGTAATCTAGCCTTGAGGTCATGAACGCATGAACTAACTGTTCTGCATTTTTCATTGAGAGCATATGTCGTAGTTTAGATATATTTTTAAGATGGAAGAATGCGGTTTTACAGATGCTAGTAACATGGCCTTCAAATGAAAGATTGGTATCAAAGAGCACACCCAGGTTCCTAACTGACGACGAAGACTTAACAGAGCAGCCATCAAGTGTTAGACAGTATTCTAGGTTATTACATGAAGTTTTTGGCCCAAAAATTAGAATCTCTGTTTTTTCTGAATTTAGTAGTAGGAAATTACTGGTCATCCAATTTTTTATATCAGCTATGCATTCCGTTAATTTTGTGAATTGGTAAGTTTCGTCAGGGCGCGAAGAAATATAGAGCTGAGTATCATCAGCGTAACAGTGAAAACTAACGCCATGCTTCCTAATGATATCTCCCAAGGGTAGCATGTACAGAGTGAAAAGCAACGGTCCTAGTACTGAGCCTTGCGGTACTCCATATTGAACTTGTGATCGATATGACATCTCTTCGTTTACTACTACAAACTGATAACGGTCAGATAAGTATGATTTGAACCATGACAATGCAATTCCACTAATGCCAACATAATTTTCGAGTCTATTTAAAAGAATATTGTGATCAATAGTGTCAAATGCAGCACTAAGATCCAGTAACACTAATAGAGAGATACAACCACGATCTGATGATAAGAGCAAATCATTAGTAACTCTAATGAGGGCAGTCTCAGTACTATGGTACGGTCTAAATCCTGACTGGAAATCCTCACAGATACTATTTCTTTCTAAAAAGGAACATAGTTGTGATGATACTGCCTTTTCTAGTATTTTTGACAGAAAAGTGAGATTTGAGATCGGCCTGTAATTGACTAATTCTCTAGGATCAAGTTGTGGTTTTTTAATAAGAGGTTTAATAATAGCCAGCTTGAAAGTTTTTGGTACGTGTCCTAGTGATAAAGATGAATTGACGATATTAAGAAGAGGATCTATAACCTCTGGAAGCATTTCTTTCAATAGCTTAGTCGGTATAGGGTCTAACATACATGTTGTTGATTTTGATGATTTAACAAGTTTAGACAATTCTTCCTCTCCTAAAGCAGTAAATGAATTGAATTTTTCCTCAGGGACACTACAATGCACTATCTGACGCGATACTGTAGTAGACGGTTGCATGGTTATAATTTTTTCTCTAATGTTATCAATCTTGCAAGTAAAGAAGTTCATAAAGTCATTACTGCTGTGCTCTTTGGAAACATCAGAAGTTGAAGCTTTATTTCTTGTTAATTTAGCCACTGTATCAAATAAATACCTAGGGTTGTGTTTATTTTCTTCTAAAAGTTTTGAAAAATAGGCAGATCTAGCAGATTTTAGGGCCTTTCTGTACTCAATCATTCTCTCTCTCCACGAAATGCGAAATACTTCTAGTTTTGTTTTCTTCCAGCTGCGCTCCATTTTCCTGGCTGCTAACTTTAGGGCCCGAGTGTGCTCATTATACCATGGCATTGGATTAATTTCCTTAATCTTTTTTAAGCGCAAAAGATTAGCAACACCATAGCAGCCACCCAGAACACCATATCAACCATCTAGCAATGCTTTATCAACCCTCCAGAAACACTCAAGAAACTACATAGCTTTCAAAATTAAATCAGCATCAAGCTTTTAAAAAAGACACAAAAGTATCACAGAATGATCCCATGTGACACGACGTATATTCCAAGTGTTCTGGGGGTATACGATAGGGTTTGGTGAAAATGTAAAACCAAAATGTAATGTATTGTTTGTAACTATCACTTCAACAAACTTTCCTTTTCTAGTTGTTCACTGCAGCTAGAGCACAGAGCAAAAACAGTGCAACAAATGCCTTCAAAGTGCTATGAAAGGGTCACCTCGGGTCATAACATCAATCTGCCAATAGCTCAACAAAATAAATGCAGCTGAACCCACCATAATGCTTAAGGGACACATAGACTGCATGCTTATCTCAATAATGTATGAGGCTGCTTGAGAGATCTTTGCATAGAAACGCACAGCTGTTTTTAGCTGTTGTCTAAGGAAAACACCACATGGCCGACCATCGCAGCTGAAGTTGTTATAAGACGCATTACATTTCAAGAGCACTTATATATATTCTTTCGCTGTAGCTTAACAAGATCCTTGATATAAACACCCACTACAGTTCATATGACGACGGCTGAATGTGTGAATGTAAACAGAGCAGACATTCTTGCAGAAGGTTCATTACCATACCGGAGAGTTCTGCGAGGCGCAAGGGATGTCTGTGGAGGGATTGCAGGTTCATTTAGTTCACGTCAGGTTCAACTAGGAGCAAGATGATTTTTGTTGCATTGCCTTTTATGAGTAAGACACTTTTTGTGTGTGAAATAAAATGGTTTTCTTATTTTGGTCCATCATGCATCACTGCCTTCAGATCTATTATGTTGCATAATTTCTTTTACTAGTCTGTAAGAAAAGACAAAATAACGATGGCAATCAATGTTGCCAAAAAAACAAAATAACGACTTTATTCAACAATATCTAGTAATGGGCGATTTCAAAACACTGCTTCATGAAGCTTCGAAGCTTTATGAATCTTTTGTTTCGAATCAGTGGTTCGGAGCATGTAACAAACTGCCAAAGTCACACGTGAACCACTGAAATTGTGAAACACTTATGACGTAACGAAGCTTCGTTTACTGAAATCACGTGACTTTGGCAGTTTGAGATCGTTTGATACATGCTCCGAACCACTGATTCGAAACAAAAGATTCATAAAGCTTCGAAGCTTCATGAAGCAGTGTTTTGAAATCGCCCATCACTAGATATTGATGAATAAAGTCGTTATTTTGTTTTTTTGGCGCACAAAAAGTATTCTCGTTGTTCCCTGTAGTCACATGAACTGTTTTAAATATGTCTTTAATAGCTTTCTGGGCATTGAAAGTGTTTGTTTCTTGCTGGCGATGCAGGCCTCACTGAGCCATCGGATTTTATCAAAAATATCTTAATTTGTGTTCTGAAGATGAATGAAGGTCTTACGGGTTTGGAACGACATGAGGGTGAGTAATATATTACATAATTTTCAGTTTTGGGTAAACTAACCCTTTAAGATACTAGATGGCCAGCTATAAGACAGTGAACATGTGAACTCATTCCTTGTCCAGATTTAGTCATTAAAAAAAAAAAAAAAATTGCAATTCATATATGCAATGACTTGAATACACCTCTTATATGAAGAGTATGTTTTGAATTTCTGAATTAAAATTCATTTTGATATTTTTGGTGGATACTAAAAAAAAAAAAAAAAAAAAATACCAGGGTGATAAAATTGTCCTGATATCATAATAAAAGAGAAAAAAAGTTAAAAATTAAAAATTTCATTTCAAATTTTATTTTATTATTTTTTTATTTTCATTAAATATAATTTTTTCTTTAATTTAAAAATAAAATGTAATTTCATTAACAAATTTGAAAAGAAAACTTTAAGTAGCTTACAAAATATTTTATTGTTATTTCTTTATTTTTATTACCTAGAATTTTTTTGCTTAATATTTAAAATAATTATTAATATTTGAATTCCATATTAATATTTGAAATGATTTTTTTTTTTTTCTGTGACAAGGCAAGGTTAGTTTAGATTGTAAAATGTGTTGTGACTGAATTAATAACTCATGATATTGGGGGGAAAAAAAACAAAAAAAAAAAAAACATTTTCCAATAAGCTGTTTTCCTCATGGGAACCAAAAATGTACCCACAAGGATTTCGGATATTGCCATCTGTGTGGGGGCATTTTGTCCCCATCACAAAGGGTATACCTGAACCAAACATACACACAGACACACACACACACACACACACACACACACACACACACACGCTGTGTTTTGTTCAGGTCCACTCAAGGTGCTCCAGTACAGTGTGTTCCCTCTGCTAATGCAGACAGGCAAAAGGGTGCAAGTTTAAAAAAAAAGTGACAGCTGCCATCAGAGATAAGGTAATTGAAATGAAAAAAAAAAAAAAAAAAGCAAGTTCAGATCAAAGCAAGAGCCACGGACAATTTCTGCAGGGAAGCCCTTTCATTGTTACAGCATTTCCCCTTTCGATGCCTCTAATATTTCAGTCCGTTGTTACTTTCGTATTTTCATTTCACATCAGCCCCACTTGACTTGGAAAAGTGGCTGGAACTCAGATCCATCCCATTAAAAATGCATTATCCAACTCCCTCCAAAGCATTATGCACTGAGTACTGTTGCAAATCCACTGCCAACACCACTGAACAACACAGTCTGAACATATAGCTTACATTTGGCCGGAAATATGAGAATGGGAAAATTGAACATAGGTATTATGGAAAATATTGCTCATCATAGCGTTGTATTTGTTATAACTCTTGCAGAAAAGTAATGTGATGGTTTTTGTGGTACAGTGATGGTATCAGATGGTAATACCAGGGTACTTTTATACACAACAGGTCATTTGGAATAATTATGATTTTAAATGGTTTTGAAAGAAAGCTGAATTTTCAGCATCATTAATTCAGTCTTCAGTGTCACATGATCCTTCAGAAATCATTCTAACATGATGATTTGCTGCTCAATAAACATGTCTTATTAATATCAATGTTGAAAACAGTTGTGCTGCTTCATATTTTTTTTTTTTTTAGTACCTCAAGATTCTTCTAATGCCAGTGTGTTCTGGATGGTTGCTTTACTGTCTCAAGTAAAAAGGACCTGATATTATGGTCCCTTTTCATTTCAGGTCTATGGGATTTTTGTCATTGCGAGTGAAAATGGTAAATTCAATCACTTAGAAAAGTAATAGAAGTAAGAGAAGAGTGGCGCAAATGGCACTAGACGAGGTATGGTTTCAAAACAGCTTTTCAAACTCAACATGAGACCATGTACTGTTGTATATTCACAAATTAACTTTAACCAAGAAATTTTAGACAACTTATGTAGATGATTCTCCACATATCATTTGTTGTGATCACATGCCATATGTTTCTTCTGAAACAACAAATGCAGAGGCTCTAAAAGAAAGTTAACATCTGTCCAGGCATCAAAGTCAAGTTGTCAGAGCCACAATGACTTTAATTAAACTGCCAAATCCACCTAAAGCCATGTATTGTGTTAAGCTGCGAGCATTGTTTGCTGAGATGCAAAACACCTTTTTTAGCAGTTCAGATCCAAGCAAAATTCCATTAAGTCTGAAGAAACTAAGTCTTTATGCTGTCAAGAGTTAAACTTATTCAGTAAAACACCCAGATTTTGAAAAACATTTTACAGGAATAATGAAGTTTTTGAATTTGAACATGGACATTAATGAGTCAACTAATTAAAAGGAAAATTTGGGGTTCAATACAAGTTAAGTGCAATCAAGAGCATTGGTGGCATAATCAGGACCTAAAATTAACACTCGCCAAACGCCAAATGCAAATAAAAATTGCTGTTGATATGTCATCTCCAGTTGGCCAGTAACATTTTTTTTAATTCTAACAATGCATAATTGTGAGAATATGAACATAAACAAATGTGAATGACGCTCGGGACAGTTGACGGGACAGTGTTGCATCATCATGAAAGTTTAAGCCTTGCCAATTTAAATATTTATGCTCAAAAAGATGCGAAAGGGAACTCAATTTGTTACTTCCGCATCTCAGACAGCACACAAATACTGAATTGAGTTCTCTTTCGCATCTTCTTGTGCTTGAACAGACATATTCAAACAAACTTATGTCAAAATGTCCATCTTGGCAAGTATCCTTGTAAAGATAGTCAGTTATGTCTTAACTGAACATAAACAGTTGAGAAATTAAATGCATGTGTATCAGTATATTGGATACGTGCATTAGCTCTTAAAGTGACAGCAGCCTAATATTCCTGCTGCTGTCTGTTTTTAATGTTAATCAAGCAACAAAAGACAAAGAACAATCACTTGACTTGCTCATGACTGAATAACTTCCGTAACTTTAATAAGGATTATTCTATGTTTCATGGCTGGTAAAAAATATGTATGGTCGGTAAATTTTCTTAAGTCAGGTGTGGCAAAAAGTTAGTTTTAGGCCCTGGGCATAATGATGATTAGCACAACAATAATTTTGACTCATCCCTTGTTTTCTTTAACAAAAAAAGAGGTTGTGGTGAGACACTTAAAATGGAAATGAAATTAATGAATTAAAAGCAGAAATGTGAAGCTCATAATTTCATAAAAGCACCAACATTCTTCTGTTAAAACTTGTGTATTGTTTGAGATTTAAAGTAGTGTTATTTTAGTATTATTTATTTGGCATTATAGTTTTTATTAACATTTTGAATTAGCATTTGTTTTTATATTTTCCGTTATCGTTTTAACTTTAGCTTTAGTAATTTTGCTATGCACTTTAGTTCATTAATTTTGTTTTTACACTAGCTTTAATTATTTATTTATTTTTATTTTTTTGTCATTTTAGTACTTATTTTATTTCACTGAGTTGCCAAGGCAACATTTCTAATTATGAAGTTAATAACATACCTAACATAGGTTTGTAACAAATTTGCATAATGCCCGCCTATGGTTTTTATTGGCTGCCTGTGAACAACGTCTACTTTGCCCCGCCCTCAAACACTGTAGTTGTTACTGAGGACTGGAAGAGTTTTGTCGACATGTCGAGAAGACGATGTGAATCCACTTTGTCGACATGTCGAGAAGACGATGTGAATCCACTTTGCTGTGTTGTCGACATGTCGAGAAGACGATGTGAATCCACTTTGCTGTGTTGTCGACATGTCGAGAAGACAATATGAATCCACTTTGCTGTGTTGTCGACATGTCGAGAAGACGATGTGAATCCACTTTGCTGTGTTGTCGACATGTCGAGAAGACGATGTGAATCCACTTTACTGTGTTGTCGACATGTCGAGAAGACGATGTGAATCCACTTTGCTGTGTTGTCGACATGTCGAGAAGACGATGTGAATCCACTTTGCTGTGTTGTCGACATGTCAAGACGATGTGAATCCACTTTGTCGACATGTCGAGAAGACAATATGAATCCACTTTGCTGTGTTGTCGACATGTCGAGAAGACGATGTGAATCCACTTTGCTGTGTTGTTGACATGTCAAGACGATGTGAATCCACTTTGTCGACATGTCGAGAAGACAATATGAATCCACTTTGCTGTGTTGTCAACATGTCGAGAAGACGATGTGAATCCACTTTGCTGTGTTGTCGACATGTCGAGAAGACGATGTGAATCCACTTTGCTGTGTTGTCGACATGTCAAGACGATGTGAATCCACTTTGTCGACATGTCGAGAAGACAATATGAATCCACTTTGCTGTGTTGTCGACATGTCGAGAAGACGATGTGAATCCACTTTGCTGTGTTGTCGACATGTCGAGAAGACGATGTGAATCCACTTTGCTGTGTTGTTGACATGTCAAGACGATGTGAATCCACTTTGTCGACATGTCGAGAAGACAATATGAATCCACTTTGCTGTGTTGTCAACATGTCGAGAAGACGACGTGAATCCACTTTGCTGTGTTGTCAACATGTCGAGAAGACGATGTGAATCCACTTTACTGTGTTGTCGACATGTCGAGAAGACGATATGAATCCACTTTACTGTGTTGTCGACATGTCGATAAGACGATATGAATCCACTTTGCTGTGTTGTCGACATGTCGAGAAGACGATGTGAATCCACTTTGCTGTGTTGTCGACATGTCGAGAAGACGATGTGAATCCACTTTGCTGTGTTGTCAACATGTCGAGAAGACGATATGAATCCACTTTGCTGTGTTGTCGACATGTCGAGAAGACGATGTGAATCCACTTTACTGTGTTGTCGACATGTCAAGAAGACGATGTGAATCCACTTTGCTGTATTGTCGACATGTCAAGAAGACGATATGAATCCACTTTGCTGTGTTGTCGACATGTCGAGAAGACAATGTGAATCCACTTTGTCGACATGTCGAGAAGACAATATGAATCCACTTTGCTGTGTTGTCGACATGTCGAGAAGACGACGTGAATCCACTTTGCTGTGTTGTCGACATGTCGAGAAGACGATGTGAATCCACTTTGCTGTGTTGTCGACATGTCGAGAAGACGATGTGAATCCACTTTGCTGTGTTGTCAACATGTCGAGAAGACGATGTGAATCCACTTTGCTGTATTGTCAACATGTCGAGAAGACGATGTGAATCCACTTTGCTGTGTTGTCAACATGTCGAGAAGACGATGTGAATCCACTTTGTCGACATGTCGAGAAGATGATATGAATCCACTTTGCTGTATTGTCAACATGTCGAGAAGACGATGTGAATCCACTTTGCTGTGTTGTCGACATGTCGAGAAGACGATGTGAATCCACTTTACTGTATTGTCGACATGTCGAGAAGACGATATGAATCCACTTTGCTGTGTTGTCGACATGTCGAGAAGACGATGTGAATCCACTTTACTGTGTTGTCGACATGTCGAGAAGACGATATGAATCCACTTTGCTGTGTTGTCGACATGTCGAGAAGACGATGTGAATCCACTTTACTGTGTTGTCGACATGTCGAGAAGACGATATGAATCCACTTTACTGTATTGTCGACATGTCGAGAAGACGATATGAATCCACTTTGCTGTGTTGTCGACATGTCGAGAAGACGATGTGAATCCACTTTACTGTGTTGTCGACATGTCGAGAAGACGATGTGAATCCACTTTGCTGTGTTGTCGACATGTCGAGAAGACGATATGAATCCACTTTGCTGTGTTGTCGACATGTCGAGAAGACGATGTGAATCCACTTTGCTGTGTTGTCGACATGTCGAGAAGACGATGTGAATCCACTTTGCTGTGTTGTCGACATGTCGAGAAGACGATGTGAATCCACTTTGCTGTGTTGTCGACATGTCGAGAAGACGATGTGAATCCACTTTGCTGTGTTGTCGACATGTCGAGAAGACGATGTGAATCCACTTTACTGTGTTGTCGACATGTCGAGAAGACGATATGAATCCACTTTGCTGTATTGTCAACATGTCGAGAAGACGATGTGAATCCACTTTGCTGTGTTGTCAACATGTCGAGAAGACGATGTGAATCCACTTTGCTGTATTGTCAACATGTCGAGAAGACGATGTGAATCCACTTTGCTGTGTTGTCGACATGTCGAGAAGACGATGTGAATCCACTTTGCTGTGTTGTCGACATGTCGAGAAGACGATGTGAATCCACTTTGCTGTGTTGTCGACATGTCGAGAAGACGATGTGAATCCACTTTGCTGTGTTGTCGACATGTCGAGAAGACGATGTGAATCCACTTTACTGTGTTGTCGACATGTCGAGAAGACGATATGAATCCACTTTGCTGTGTTGTCGACATGTCGAGAAGACGATGTGAATCCACTTTGCTGTGTTGTCGACATGTCGAGAAGACGATGTGAATCCACTTTGCTGTGTTGTCGACATGTCGAGAAGACGATGTGAATCCACTTTACTGTGTTGTCGACATGTCGAGAAGACGATATGAATCCACTTTGCTGTGTTGTCGACATGTCGAGAAGACGATGTGAATCCACTTTACTGTATTGTCGACATGTCGAGAAGACGATATGAATCCACTTTGCTGTGTTGTCGACATGTTGAGAAGACGATGTGAATCCACTTTACTGTGTTGTCGACATGTCAAGAAGACGATGTGAATCCACTTTGCTGTGTTGTCAACATGTCGAGAAGACGATGTGAATCCACTTTGCTGTGTTGTCGACATGTCGAGAAGACGATGTGAATCCACTTTGCTGTGTTGTCGACATGTCGAGAAGACGATATGAATCCACTTTGCTGTGTTGTCGACATGTTGAGAAGACGATGTGAATCCACTTTACTGTGTTGTCGACATGTCAAGAAGACGATGTGAATCCACTTTGCTGTGTTGTCAACATGTCGAGAAGACGATGTGAATCCACTTTGCTGTGTTGTCAACATGTCGAGAAGACGATGTGAATCCACTTTGCTGTGTTGTCAACATGTCGAGAAGACGATGTGAATCCACTTTGCTGTGTTGTCGACATGTCGAGAAGACGATGTGAATCCACTTTGCTGCACTTCAAAAGGATTAGGTCTTGGGCTCGAAATGATACGGTAAAAACAACGCCATCGTTACGGTTTGTATCGCTGTGTATGGAAGTGCTGAGAAAGCCTCCAGAGCCGAAATTCAGATATGGTAATGGACTTTTGGTTTCCGACATGCACTGTAAGCAGTCGCCCAATCACAACAGACGCAAACAGAACCAGAGCAGAGTAGGCTCTGAGAAAGGAGGGGTTTAAAGAGTCTTAATCTTCGAACAAAACAATTTCAGACTCTTTGAGAAATGAGATGATGTGCAATGTATATTATGAAAAAACAAGTGTTTTTTGACTTAAACCTATTGTAAGAGACCCCCGAAACAAAATTAGGAGCCTTTAAAATAGCATAATGGGGCACTTTAATACAATTAACGAAACAAGCCTTAATCTGATTAATGAAAACAATAATTCTAATAGTTTGTTAACAATAACAACATTGATTAAAACATTGTTTGAATCATTTTTACAGTTTTTTTCCCTTTTGGCTATACTATTGAAACAGTAACATTTACACATTGGCCCCAGTGCCTCGCTGTAACCTACATATTGTCTATTTTTCTAAAAACACAAAAGGATAAATAAGTGGTAATGTAAATTTTGTGGTTATCAACATCATGTAACAAGTGGCATTTTCATTTTTGGCTGAACTATCCGTTAAGGATTTTATGCAGTTTTATAACACGTTTGCAAATAAACACAATAGGCAATTCTGCTAACACTAGCATCTACCCAAACAACCACACATACTCTCCTGAAATGGGTATGATATAATCTAATCAAGAAAGTTAATGTTCATTTTCTGTTCTTTGTCAGTTCACGGCACATGTGTCTTCTGTCTGGTGTGAGATAGCTGCTGCCTCAGATAAATCAAGCTGTTCAAAAGGATGTGTGCTGATAAGGCTGTTTAGGCCAGCCAGTTTTAATTAGCACTTGGTTTACACTCAGCGTAACTCATTAAAATTTCAGCAGTGGTCAAAAAAGTTGAGGTACTGCAAGCAAAACGGCTCACAATGTCTCTGAGGACTTGATTTTGTTTTGTTTTTTAAACCACTTCAAAGAGACGAATACATGCTTCCAGTATTTGTTGTGATAATTGCTGGGCCTCCCACATTTTTGTTATTTTATATAAATTAACAGTTATAAATATGGTATACTTTTACAACATTATTGCATGGAATAGAAATGATAAAGGGGTATAGTAAAAGGTTATAAACTAACAAAATATACTTGCCAAAGCCTTAAATAGTCACAGTTATAATTACTTACAATGTGTATAGGCCTATGTTTCATTTACCCCTTGTTGTTTTGAATATAAACATACTGATACTGTGCAAGATACTTGGGGCTGTTATTTGTGAAATGAGTTTGCTTTATCCAATAATGGAAGATGTAAGAGGTAATATAAGAGACTACAGCAGACCGCATTTCCCTTCACTAGGAAACCATCAACGTGAGGTTTTCATACTCAGACTTATAACCGTTGACACACCTCATTTCCTCTCATGTTGTCTCAGGTAAGTCCAAGGGATCCTGAGCGTAGATTTTAAAGCATTCATAGACATGGACATTAAATAATGTATGCCTTAGCTGAGAGTGCAAATAGTGGGTCACTGTTAACATCAGTGATTCGTGACATGAAACCCAAAAGCTCAATTTCTACTTTCTTTGACCAAATCTTCACTTCGACTGCACCGACCCTCCAGTCAGCATGTTCTTTCACACTGGGTGCCTCTTCAAATCATTTGCATTATATTTAGTCACTGACAGTGTTGGGGAAAGTTACTTTTAAAAGTAATGCATTACAATACTATCTTAAAAAGTTACGTTTATAAATGCTACTTAAAAGTCCTAACTGAACTAAGGTCTAATCCTGGATTAGTCTAAAGGCCTGTTCATGCCAAGAACATTAACTATAAAAATCACGATAAAGATATAGTTCTAAAAATCTTCCTAAATAAGAATAGCAGAGTTCACACCACAGCTATAACGATAACGATATAGAGAAATGATATCGTTGGGATCACTTTCAGAATGATTTTTTTCCAGCTGTTGAACGATAAAACACTGACAGCCAATCAGAATCCATTCTAATTTAAGGGCTCGCGCATTTAAAATGGCAGATGACATTGCGGAAAAGTTCATCGCAGAGGTCCAGAAAAAGCCACCACTGTTTGACAAGTCAAACCTGCTTTTCAAGGATACTTTAAAGAAAATGGATATTTGGAAAACAATCAGTCATACCCTTGGAATAAATAGTGAGAAGTATTAACGATGAGATTATTATGCCAGGCTAGCAAACAGTGTAACATAAAATTACCTCAGGTATCCTTTGAATTAGCAGTTAAAAAATCTAGGCGTTGTTTTTATTCCACTATATTGACTTTGTCAGCTAAATTCACTGTTAGATTAGATCGATTACACTAGCTAGTCATTCGAAATATAGCATGCTGAGGACATCTGCTAGTTAAAGCCGTGTAAATGCAACAAGAACAGCAAAAACATGTACACTTTGAAACCGCAGCGAGTGAGTTTAGAATAAACAGACCGTTATCGTTCATTGGTGTGGACGCAAATATAGTTATCATTAGTTGTCTTCATAGTTATCGTCCTTGGTGTAAACGGGCCTTAAGCCCTGTCTGTGAAACCGAGCCTTTATGTCTAGTATAAGTTGTTTCTTATCACATACACTGTAAAAACTTTCGCTGAGTTTCAGTTGAAGTCTTTCTAACAGTCTTTCTGATCTATCACCAATTCTTTTTTCTGGCCTGGACTTCATTTATTTTATCAGGTTAATTAATCATGCATGGCATATGCTTGCAAATAGGGTATTTCTCCAGCTGATCAGCAACTGAAAACATGATGACAAAAAATGGCTTGTTTTAATGCAAAAACATCCATACAAATAGGTGTCAGTATAAAATCCAAGAGCACTGGCATTTTGAAACGCATGATAATACCAGGTGAAAATGGTAACATATCAGGCTTTATGGGGATAAAATACTATAAGGGGAGAAGACAGAGAAACCATAATGCTCAATGTGGCAGCTAGTCCCACCTTACAGTTAAAAGAGCCAATAATCTTTTTGAAAGAGACATCACTTGTTTGTTTACTCTAGAACGTGCAAACATGAGTAGCAGGACTAGCCTAGCATGGTGCGATTTGAACTCAAGAAGCACAATTTACCATATACTATTGTTTTCAGATTTTATTTGTGATTTTACATGTGTTACCAATTGATTTGACTGACTTATCCTTAAAACCCATTTTAGGTCTAAACCTTTATTCTAACAGAGCATACAATGGAATAACACTTAAAAATTTCTAAATGGGTTTTCATATTTACTCAGTGCAGCTAAAACATCTCAGGAACATCTTGTTTATGGCTGGTCCTTTTACAGAAACAAGCCATTTTGTCTTCATGACACTCATACACAAGTCATTTATAATAACATGTTTGTTTCTTTTTTATATAGACCTAAAGATAGTGTTTCACAACAATATACAATATTAAAAACATATTCTCTACTATGAGGGAGCCAATAGAAACCAGTTAATAGAAAAGGAAAAGATATTCTTAAATTACTCTGGACATGGGCAATAAAGCCCAGCTAGTCCAACCACTGATGGGTTCCATAGTGTTCATATTACTGATGCACTGTAATATTAACATTAGGGGAGACATATCAACCAGCAGGCTGCTGCGTTTCCATAATGACTCCTAGTGGATAGAAATAGCCATATATCACTTAGCACTGCACTGAAATACCAAAGCAGGACTGTATTGTTTGTCGAATTGAACGCATGACCATGATCCTGCTAAAAAACACTGTAAAAGTGATTTTTCTAAGTGGCAAATAAAACAAAGATTATTGGAGTATGTTTTACAAGAAAATACTGTTTCATTCCTTGTACTTTAAAATTTCAAAATTGTTCAAAAAAGTAAATCCTACACCATTTTTTTTTAGCATAGTATAAAATCTTAATAACCTAAATAAAACAGGCATGTAATTGACCTTAAGTTGGATTTAGAACTTATTTCTTATGTTTTATGAAGAAGATGTGAGTGGTGCTTCCCAACTTTCTACTATGATGCCACAGTATTGTGGTATGCCAAGATAGTGTTCAATCCATCATATTATGGGTTGACCTCAAGAAAGGTGCGATCATCTCGGGTGGTCTTGATTTCATGCTTTACACTGTTTTAGAAAAAAATAAGAATGAGACTTTGGAAATATCTAGGCCATAGGACTATACAGTGCAGCCTTTGAAAAGGCTCTGTGGGCCTAGCCTAGATCTGCAATCTGCATGGAGTAGGTATGTGTGTATGTGTCAGCTACCTGCCTAAACTGAGTGAACCAGTGCACTAGAAGAGACTCCCCATTGACTGTGTGACAGTATGGCGGTGATATGATGAATGGGCTGCTTCTGTGTCATTTAATTACTTGCATTTTCAACTTGCTGGAGCACAATCATAATATTATTGAAAGGAACAAAGGAGGAGTTGCGATTCTTAGAACAAGGGGATTGATAGGGATCAAATAATAATGGATTATTTCTTGGTTCCACAAAGTGCACAGATCAAAATTGGATTATTCAATCAATCATTTGAAACGCAGGGCAACTCAATTAGTGCTAAATGGAATGTAATTTCAAACGATGGATAAGATAGGTCCTTCAGTTGTTACTCATAATTAATGTTCGTGTCCCCGGGTATGACAGACAGCAAGACTGATGCTTGCCTATTATATATGAGTGGTGTCCCTCAGGGAACTGTTCTAGGTCCCATCGAGTTGTAAGAAAGCACATTTGTCAGCAAACGTCACCCTATAACACATGGAGAAAACTATCGATTAGCATTAGTAGTTCTGTACGCAAGTTTTTTAAACTAATCACCTGAGCTGTAAATGCCATGTGAATCATTGTGGAGCCACAGGAAAATAGTCATAAATCCTTCACTAATGACTATCCTGAAGTGCGAAGGCACCCAGGGACATAATATGTCCATTTCATGCTTTTAAGCAACATAGGCTCATTAGAAATACGTGCCTCCACCTACATTTCTGCAGAAACACAAAAAAAGGCAGTAAAATGCCAACAACTTTATTTCCTTTCACAAAAATGATGATTACAGGGGCAGATTAACGATTAATAAAGACTTACTTTCGCACAGTTCCTTGAACAATACTATGTTATGACCACAAAATGCTTTTACCATAGTGCATGATTTGTAAACTAATACATTTTCATGTTTGCATCACATACAGTAACCAGCTCCATATATGTGGCTTTTCTGACATAGTAAACTTGCTCGGTAACTTGAGATGTGGAACACTCGGGAAAAACAAGTCCCATGAAGGTACGATAAAAGAGTTCAAAGACTTGTAGAAGCAAGCTGAAAGGAAGGTTGCTTAAGCAAATGTGTTTTTATCTTGTTTTCATTTGTTAAAGGGTTAGTTCACCCAAAAATGAAAATTCTGTCATTAATTACTCACCCTCATGTCGTTCTACACCCGTAAGACCTTCGTTCATCTTCGAAACACAAATTAAGATATTTTTGATAAAATCCGATGGCTCAGTGAGGCCTCCATTGACAGCAAGATAATTAACACTTTCAGATGCCCAGAAAGCTAAAAAAGACGTATTTAAAACAGTTCATGTGACTACAGTGGTTCAACCTTAATGTTATGAAGCGATGAGAATACTTTTTGTGCACCAGAAAAACAAAATAACAATATCTAGTGATGGGCGATTTCAAAACACTGCTTCATGAAGCTTCGAAGGTTTACGAATCTTTTGATTTGAATCAGAGGTTCGGAGCGCGTATCAAACTGCCAAAGTCACGCCCCCCAGTGGTGAACCATTGAATTTTCGAAACACTTATGATGTAACAAAGACTCATTTACTGAAATCACATGACTTTGACATGAAGGTGAGTAATTAATGACAGAATTTTAATTTTTGGTTGAATTAACCCTTTAACACTATCGGCTAGGTTTTGGATCATTTTAGTCTAGGTGGTACGTTATTCTCAAACGTTTTTAGTACTGGACATTCCATTTCAGAACTTCTGTGATATGGTACGTACAACAATCAACATAATAAAGTGTTGCCAGATTCACGTTCATATGTTTCAGATAAAACTGAACGCACTTTTAGCGCCAATCACTGGACATTTCACTTTAAAAAGTGTCATGAAATGTGCGAGAAGCAACATAATATCATTTTGCAGAAAATGTCATCACATGTGCGTATCTGCGTACCAATGAGCCTTGGTTGCTCTCAAGAGACTGCCAAAAAAAAAATACTGGGCCCTGGTAAAACATCTACTAAGTCTAATGATGATATTAGAGTTTGTAGCTATGGTATCTACCTGCAGAGGCTCATGTGGCCACGTTTGCCTGTCAAACCTTGACCCCTTGGTTGAAACTTCATATTTTCAGGGAATATTTTTAAACATTTTTGACAATTAAATGTGAAGTGTGGCATTTGTAGCAGCATATCTTTGACCTCTCTTATCCTGTGAGAATGACAATATTATTCACTAGAATGCAACACACGCTCTTATCGGAATGCTGTACTTTAATGATCAAAAAACAGAAACATTTTGTACCTCAGCCCGCCATGCTGCTGGAACTTCCAAATCACAGTAAGGTTGAGATTTATGACCCTCTTGTTTATCTGCAAAGGGCCATGCACTAGGGGAGCCGTGGCTTTTCAATTGCTTTTCCTGTTCTGGTATATAAGATGAGTGTATCAATCTGAATTAGTCAGCACATGCATGCCGCAGTCTACTAAGTCTGTAAATTTGATGTGCCTCAGACATTTCTTATGTTACACCATCTTGCATATAGTGTTGCAGCACTAGAATGGCTTCTATCAGGACTGTATACGAATCATTTTGCAACCCATCAACAAATTGGTAAGTCTGCCGTTTTAAAAAATTCACAGAGTCATTAGCCGCCGCTGCTCTAATGTAACCTCTGATTGAATTAAGATAACCACAGACTGCATTGAATTTCAGAGAGAGAGGAGTCATGGATAAAGCTTTGATCCTGTGCAGAGAGAGAGGCATGTAGGCTGACATTCAAAAATCCAGACCTTCTCGCCCATCCATTTACACAAATGTTGTAAATGGGCTGTGAAAATGTAATGTGAGAGGTATAAACATATCCCAACACTTCAGACGTATATCTAGTAATCCACAGAATGGCCCAGGGATTTTATCTGTCTGCCATTACCAGGAAGAAGAAAAAAAAAAAACATTGGTTGAAATGATATCACCAGTTCACAAGTTCATATAATCCTTGAAAGTGTTAATCCTTGATAATGGTGGTTAATTAAGAGGATAGAAGGATTTAGGATGAGGTTGAAGGGTCAAGGTTGGACTGGTTAGCACTGCCTCATTTGCACCTGCTGGTAGGTGCTGTAAAATCATTTTCCACTATTTTTGCTGTTTGTACAAAATACACTGATGTTCTGTGTGTATTTGACTGTACACCATGAGATGTTTTGAAAGGAATTTTTTATTATCATTATTATTTTCACCTAAGTCTGTTATAGTGATATTATCAACTTCACATTTACCTATGGAACATGACAAGGGGACATTTTCAATAGGTTTTTTATCTTTCACCTTAATTAGCTTCCATTAGAGTTGTCAAAAGTACCGACTTCGGTACCAAGTTGGTACTGAAATTTTAAAAATGTGACGCTTTGAGCGCTGTTGAGCGGATTCGTAAACACCTCTGATTGGCCATTGTGTTCACGCGCTCATCAGATATGTTTGTGATTGGCTTCAATGATCAATGATCAATGACACTCTTCACTGAGCGCTTACAAACACTCCCGCTTTCAAAATTGCTTTCAGATTCAAACACTTCAGTGTGCTTTAAAACGCTCCCATGCGTTGATGATTGTAGCCAATCACAGACATATCTGATGAGCATGTGAACACAATGGCCAATCAGAGGTGTTTATGAATTCACTCAACAGCACTCAAAGCATCACATTTTTTAAATTTCAGTACCAACTGGTACTGAAGTCTAGCTTCCATTATCACTCTCTTTCCCTTACAATGACGTAACTTGCTGCATAACTACAATACGATGCATCGTTTAAGAAAATTAACTAGCTAGTCACAACTGTTTCCCGAAACCACAGTAACTTTGTCACACATCCGTAATTCAAATGATGCTGGTTCAACAATATAGAACTGTCAATAATGATGTTACTCAGATGGTGAAGTAATAATTTCAAACATGGCATCTGACTACTTTGCTATTTTTATTCTCCCTTATTTTGCTTTATCTCCAGATGTTTGATTCTGTCATGAACTGCTTGGAAATGCAAAGGTAGAGAATCCAAATGCAGTATTTTATTAAAAGGTAATCCAAAGATGTAATCCAAAACACAGGTAAACAATCCAAACAATAACAAAGTCCAGGGCAGAGACAAAACAGAGAAATCCAAAGGAACCGGGCAGAAAGTCAAAAACCGTAAACATGAGAAACTAAAGACAGAGCGCTCAGAAATGCAGTGCGGACATATACAAGACTTCGCAAAGAATGACAGAGATAACCAGGCTTATATAGGCAGAAGTAATGAGCTAATGGGACACCCCCGAAGACAATCATGGATGATGAGGCCAGGCAATGACTTATGGGAAATGTAGTCCTTGATTGAGTGGCAAAAGTCTGGGGTAGCATGCCCTCTGGTGGCTATAAAGGGCACTCCAATTGGTGATAGTGACAGATTCAATCATACTGGTTCCCCTGGGGTACTAGAACTTTTTTTTTTTTTGGACAAACTAAGACGTAGAATACTTTTTTTGTACTTATATATGGATTGAAAGGTATACAGTAGATTCCACGGCATGTTAGCTTGCTTATTTTATCCAAGAGCATTATCTATTTAAGTCCACATGTTGTACTAACAAGATCAGGTCAGGAGCTGTAGTTCCAACCAAACAACTTTACGATGTTATTTGCGATTGTTCGTTGGATCAGCGGTTTCAGGAAACACTGTATCGTTGATCTGTGTTGCTAACGACAGAACTAGCAACCACAGTCGGCTAACAATGCTTAATTGGAAAACACGCCCCAGAGCAGTTAAAGGAACACTCCACTTTTTTTGAAAATAGGCTCATTTTCCAACTCCCCTAGAGTTAAACAGTTGAGTTTTACCGTTTTCGAATCCATTCAGCCGATCTCCGGGTCTGGCGGTACCACTTTTAGCATAGCTTAGCATAGTTCATTGCATCTGATTAGACCGTTAGCATCTCGCTCAAAAATGACCAAAGAGTTTCGATATTTTTCCTATTTAAAATTTGACTCTTCTGTAGTTACATCCTGTACTAAGACCGACGGAAAATGAAAAGTTGCGATTTTCTAGGCCGATATGGCTAGGAACTATACTCTCATTCTGGTGTAATAATCAAGGAACTTTTCTGCCGTACCATGGGTGCAGCAGGCGCAATGATATTGCGCAGCGTCTCTCACAAATGTCTCCATGGTTGCAAGGCACGCTCCCTGTGCAAGCAGGGGGTCACAGGCGCTGCGTAATATCATTGCGCCTGCTGCACCCATGGTATGGCAGCAAAGTTCCTTGATTATTACGCCGGAATGAGAGTATAGTTCCTAGCCATATCGGCCTAGAAAATCGCAACTTTTCATTTTCCGTCGGTCTTAGTACAGGATGTAACTACAGAAGAGTCAAATTTTAAATAGGAAAAATATCGAAACTCTTTGGTCATTTTTGAGCGAGATGCTAACGGTCTAATCAGATTCAATGAACTATGCTAAGCTATGCTAAAAGTGGTACCGCCAGACCCGGAGATCGGCTGAATGGATTCGAAAACGGTAAAACTCAACTGTTTAACTCTAGGGGAGTTGGAAAATGAGCCTATTTTCAAAAAAAGTTGAGTGTTCCTTTAAGCAAAAGTTTAGCTTAGACTAAAGAGTTTTGTTAAAATGCAAAGTTTGGGTTTTGCGAGATAAACAGCACTGTGTGCTGAAAATTACCTATAGAAATTCATTTAAAAAAGAAGATCCCTTCTGAAACTCACATTGCTATTTGAACACTGACTTAAAAGGATAGTTCACCCAAAAATGAAAATTCTATCATCATTTACTCACCCTCAAGTTGTTCAAAACCTGTATATAGGGCTGAACGATTTTGGAAAATAATCTAATTGCGATTATTTTTACCAATATTGCGATTGCGATTTAATATGCGATTATTTTTTAAGCTCTTTATCTTCTGTATTATTCAACAAAGACAAGCAATAAATCATTGTAGGGGTGGGATTTTTTAGGCACCTCACGATTCGATTCAGATTCTGGGAGTCGCAGTCCGATTCCAAAATGATTCTTGATCTTTTTTTCTTATTGATTAGTCTTATTAATAAAACTTTTATATTATTTAATTACATATGTAATTATAAGTACTTTTTTAAAATAATTACACATTAACCAAAACAAAAAAACAAAACAAACAAAAAAATATTACAAGCAATAAACAAACAGTGCTTTCAGTATTTAAGAGTATCTGAAGATTTTCCTTTCAAGAGCTGTGAGTGATTTTTCTCTTTCTCAGCTTTACTGTTGTTGGTTATTATGATGACATCATAGAGAGCGGGAGATCTAATAAGCTGCATTCACACTAATGCACAGATCTCTTTTGAAATATAAGGTTTGTCCTGTCTGTTTGATCCCTTAAGACATAACTGACTGTGTTTACATTAATTTCGCGTCATAAATGCATTTTGAGATGCAAGTAAATTTAACCACTTAAACGGAATTGCGCGCAGCCGCACGCGTGAGCACTCTTCACAAAGCGCGCGTCAGCATTTAAAATTGACATAATGACATAACTGAGGCAGCGTTCGCAGAGCATTTGTAAGGAAAATACCGGCAGGCGAGATGACACACTGCAAGCGTCAGCCAAGGACGCGTTTCTCACAGCGCCTCTTGTGCAATGAAGCGCGCAAACCTTTTCAACCTTTCCAAACTTTATTAAAGATTATTTTGTGGATGATTCGAGTGGTGTGTGTGTGTGTGTCTGTGTGAGTGAGAGAGAGAGAGAGAGAGAGAGAGAGAGAGAGCGCGCGACTGGAAGCAAGCAGAATAAGTTTCTCAAGCACACGCAGCGCCATCGCGCATCTGTGATTAAAAAAACTAAGCTCAGAATCGATCCAGAATCGTTAGAGAGAGAATCTTTTCTCCCATCTCTATTGTATAGTATGACCAACACAATATTAGATAGATTAAACATAAACTGCGCTTTTCTGTAGGCCAGGCATATGTGTAGCGTGCCAAGTTGATGCTTCCTCTGCAGGCTGCTTCCTCTCGCATGTCACGTGACGAGCGGGTAATCGCAGCCTTTGCGGTTTAAAAATCGCGTTTTGACACATCGCGATATTATCGCAAATGCGATTAATCGTTCAGCCCTACCTGTATACATTTCTTTGTTCTGTTGAACACAAAGGAAGATATTTTGAAGAATGTGTTAAACTGAACAGTTTTGGGGCACCATTGACTTCCATAGTAGTTTTTTTCCTACTATGGAAGTCAATGGTGCCCCATAGTGGCCTGGTTACAAACTTTCTTCACAATATCTTCTTTTGTGTTCAACAGAACAAAGAAATTTACACAGATTTGGAACAACTTGAGGGTGAGTAAATGATGATAGAATTTTCATTTTTGGGTGAACTATCCCTTTAAGGGTATGAAGAATTGTCAGAAAAACATTGTGAGGTAAGCCTCCCTGCATTGTGATTGACAGGATTCGATGAACATTCTCCTCTTTTGTTCAGAACTCTGTTAGTATGATTTCAACAGGAAATCCATTGGCAGATGTAAAGATGGTCCATCTAAAATGAGTAAATCATAACCCGGTGTCTAGACTAGCAAGTAATAAGTTATTTATAAGAAGCAAATAATTAAACTAGAACTGATCGCTTTTCAAGTGAGACTCAAAACCCTAGTGCCACAGCCTCTAACTGAACCAGCACTAATCACCACAGTTGGAACTCTTCCTCCATATGTTATCATGGATAAAGATATTGATCCCCACCTCATGCTGTCAATGTGTCACTACTAATCAGTCTTCCAAGGCCAAGTCTTCACAAGTGTCAGTTTAAATTCAAAGCCAAACACCTCATTTTTCAGCTCCTGGCCTTAGGATATAGTCACACTGGCCACAGGACTGTTTTCAATCTTGAAAAACATGAAAATCACTTTTACTGCCCTTTTGAGATGGCCTTCAAATCTTTAGCGTAGGGTAAATTAAATGACTAGGGCATGTTTACTGTTTAGAGAGGAGAGAAAATGAGTTTTCTAAGAGAGTTAGGTTGCAGCCATGTTGTTGTGAGATTTTCATAAGGGCACTTGGTTTTATATGTCAGCATTTTAATGAAATCATACAGTAAGAGTTCTCTAGCTTGCCAACTCATTTCTTTCAGCGTTTTGTTCCAATACAGAAGCATTCAAATCTGATTGACAACGAACCTTATTAACAATTTTACTCGTGATTAAAACCTTTAGACTCCGTACACAGATGCCACCTAAGGTGCTTATTTTAATACTAAATTATCAGTTTCAGTTAAAGAGATTTATTCCCTGGGTGAAGAGGTCGTTTAGCTGTGGAGTTGCTACATTCCCAACAAGGTGGTCATAATGAAAGCTAATAAATTAAGAGCTTCTTTTACTCTGGGCAAGCATACACGAATGCAAATGTTCGCATTAATCATTTGAGTGTGAATAGAGACTGATAATGGGGTACTAGGGAAAAGAGATGTTAGATAGTCCCTCTATACTTACACTGTCGGAGGATTACACGCCAAATGAGTGTGTGGGTGTTCAGTTGGGTTATGTGTCATTTAGAATTGAATTGACAATGCATTTTACATTCTAATTCAGTTCCTGAAGTTAAATTGAATTTGAATTGATGTAGCAAACAGGAATTAGGTAGAAAGAATTAATGCCATTTTCATTAATACATTTCAGTATGAATTACGCATAAACTTCTAATCATACTGTATACATAACATGAAAAAAGATAATAATTGATATTTGAGATATCACATTTAAAACACTGGAATGTATACAGTGCATATTACATTGCCATGTATGTATATTATTCTACTTTATTCATCCTACTTTTAATAAATGAATAAATAATTTAAATTATTTGTATTTATTTATTTTAAATTAATAAAATAATAAATAAATGAATTAATTAATTAACCCCAAACTTTTTAAAATGAGACAAACAAAAAAGGAGTTGGCAAGATGGAAACTTTGAAAACGCATTAGCAAATTAATGTTCAAAAGGTCATGTATAATATACTTTTATACTAGATTTACTAAAGTAAAGTTTGTGAAACAAACTTTGATGTTGGCTTGAGAAAGCCTACCCTGAAAATTTAAGTGTAAAAAAAAAAAAAGTGTTTTAAATGTAAAAAAAAAAAAAAAAAAAGCTTATACAGAGAGTTTAAAATGCTTGAAGTTCCAAAGTTTTAAGTTTGAATCAGTTTTAAAAGCTAAAAGTTTGAAGGTTTTAGGTCTTTCAAACAAATTGTTTCATATGTGATTGCTAGGGTACTCTGGGTGGTTGATTACTATATGGTTGCGAGGTTGTTTTTGATGGTTGCTAGCGTGGTTGGTTGGTGGGTTAGTTGCTGGGTTGGTGGGGTGGTGGGTTGGTTGGTTGGTTGGTGGGTGGGTTGGTTGGTGTGTTGGTGGGTTGGTGTGTTGGTGGGTGGGTTGGTTGGTGGGGTGGGTGGTTGGTTGGTTGATCGGTTGGTCGGTGGGGTGGGTGGTTGGTTGGTTGGTTGGTGGGTGGGTTGGTTGGTGTGTTGGTTTGGTTGGTTGGTTGGTGGGGTGGGTGGTTGGTTGGTTGATCGGTTGGTCGGTGGGGTGGGTGGTTGGTTGGTTGGTTGGTGGGTGGGTTGGTTGGTGTGTTGGTGGGTAGGTGGGTGGGTTGGTTGGTTGGTTGGTTGGTTGGTTGGTGGGGTGGGTGGTTGGTTGGTTGATCGGTTGGTCGGTGGGGTGGGTGGTTGGTTGGTTGGTTGGTGGGTGGGTTGGTTGGTGTGTTGGTGGGTGGGTTGGTTGGTGTGTTGGTGGGTAGGTGGGTGGGTTGGTTGGTTGGTTGGTTGGTTGGTTGGTGGGGTGGGTGGTTGGTTGGTTGATCGGTTGGTCGGTTGGGTGGGTGGGTGGTAGGTTGGTGGGGTGGGTGGTTGGTTGGTTGGTTGGTGGGTTGGTGGGGTGGGTGGGTTGGTTGGTTGGTTGGTTGGTTGGTTGGTGGGTGGGTGGGTGGGTGGGTTGGTTGGTTGATCAGTTTGTTGGTTGGTTGGTTGGTGGGTGGGTTGGTTGATCGGTTGGTCGGTTGGTTGGTGGGTCGGTCGATTGGTTGGTTGGTGGGGTGGTGGGTTGGTGGGGTGGGTGGGTTGGTTGGTTGGTTGGTTGATCGGTTGGTTGGTTGGTTGGTTGGTGGGTCGGTCGGTCGGTCGATCGGTTGGTTGGTGGGGTGGGTGGTTGGTTGGTTGGTTGGTTGATCGGTTGGTCGGTTGGTTGGTTGGTGGGTCGGTCGGTTGGTTGGTGGGGTGGGTGGTTGGTTGGTCGGTTTATTGGTTGGTGGGTGGGTGGGTGGGTTGGTTGGTTGATCAGTTTGTTGGTTGGTGGGTGGGTTGGTTGGTGGGTTGGGTTGGTTGGTTGGTTGGTTTGGTTGGTGGGTTGGTTGGTAGGTTGGTTGGTGGGTTGGCTGGTGGGTGGGTTGGTTGGTGGGTTGGGTTGGCTGGTGGGTGGGTTGGTTGGTGGGTTGGGTTGGTTTGGTTGGTGGGTTGGTTGGTGGGTTGGCTGGTGGGTTGGCTGGTGGGTGGGTTGGTTGTTTGGTTGGTTGGTGGGTTTGTTTGGTGGGTTGGCTGGTGGGTGGGTTGGTTGTTTGGTTGGTTGGTGGGTTTGTTGTTTGTTTGGTGGGTGGGTTGGTTTGTGGGTTGGTTGGTTGGTCATTTTTGTGACCTCAATTAAAATGTTTACACCAAAGGAAAAAGGTATACTCTATTCAATTTAGTTTAAGCTGTTATAATGCACTTCAATAATGCCCACGGCTCCTTACGTCGGGTTGTTAGAGCACATCATGTCGGTCATTATCATTCCTCCCATGGCTGAAATCACAGATTGTAAGGGTGCAAATAAACAACAGGCCGTCACTCAGTCTGTCTAATTGCTGATGACAGCCGTAACATGCTGCAGATGCCATGGGGAGAAAATGAATATGATTTCAACTGAGATCAGAAATGCTGAGATGAGAAACTGGACAATGGCTTCATATGCCCGATGAAAAAGAAGTGCACTTTAGCATATTTTTAAGAGGAGCACTTCAATAATATATTAATGTATATTATTTATATAATATGTATGTGTGTGTGTGTATATATATATATATATATATATATATAAAGAGAGAGAGAGAGAATACTTAAGTGAAAACTGAATGTTAATTGCAATATTAAATGCAGTTAGTTGAATTTTAGAGTGCTTTTTGACCCACTTAAGTAGAACTTCAGGACACATCATTTCATATGTGTAACTTCATAATTATGTCTTTGAAATATGGAAAAAAGTGCCCTACCGGATTTACTTACAAGCATTTATTTATAAACTAAAATTTACCATATGAAAGATTTTTCTATTGAAAATTGTATGTAATGTATATAAATATATTTGTAATACATGCCATCCCACAGGATAAATGTTTCACAGTTTTAACAAAACAGAACTGAGATCTGTAACGAGCCCTTGAGAACGAAAGCTAAAGCATTTAGCATCGTAAACTCAACTTGAATATATTTACAAGGGGCTCATGTGGAAACATTATAAGCATGTCAAGCTCTATAACGTGGGGCCTAGCAACACTGCATAACATATCTTCTCAAAGATAAGGGCCTACCACCTGGGAAAAACAGTACCAGGACGGCTCACAACAGCCTAACAATAGCTGTTTACCTCAGCCATAGCACCTACATTCATAGAAGGGGAAATGGGCATACGGCCAAAACCCCTCCCTCGGGAGGGGCGGCCAGAACTAGGAACTATACAACTTAAAAAGGGATAGTAAAATAAGGGTGATGTAACACATAAACACCTCAAACCTAGCTCTAGCCTAGCCGCTAGCTAAGGCCTACTAGACCAAGCGAGTTTGGGCTACACTAGCATACTTCAGATATGAAGAGAAAAATGAAGCACACAACAGCCAACAGTGTCAGGCGGCAGAAAAGGGCGACCTGCACACAATAACTGAAATAACGAGTGCAAACTCAAGCAAGACTCAAGATACTAGCTGAGAAGCTACTCTAACACAAGGGGCTAAATCTAGCGGCCAAGAATACGGCCTGCGAGAAACTAGCCAACCTAGATTCAGTTATTTGCCCAAAATAACCCCTTCTGAATTACTGACTACATGCTCAGGAAGACTATACAGGAAAAACAAGGTCTTAACTTTTATAAAAAATAAAATAGACCCAGCTTACCTCCTGCGGCTCGTAGAACGAAGATTTCCCTTCCTTTCTTTATATGAAGAAGGATAAAATCCAAAGTTCTTTAAGCCTAAAAGTACTTTCACTATCAAGCCAGAAGGCGGGCCTTCAGAAAATTATTCATCATGGGCCCGACCGTCAGCCTGACTGTTAAAGTCCTGAGCACATAGAAGTTTTCACTGCTCCCGGGAGGTGGAGGAAGAAGGAAAAAAGCGAGGGCAAACCAAGCCCCCGCGAGAAAAAGGAGATTGATCACCGGCGCTGCTGGCGCCTATGGTCGATCACCTCCCTCAGATCCTGCTTCTTCCTCCTTGCATCCCGCCGTCTCTGCGACTTACTCCGAGGAGGAGGAGGCGCACGAGCGGCGACACTGGATTTCTGGGCCCGTCTCTGAACCTCGACTCGAGACGGGCCTGGACCTCCCAGCTGTTTGGGCCCAGAACTGGATCTGAGCGGGATACAAGATCTAAATGCTGCAGAGCGCCCTCGCCTCCTTAAACTTTTCAACCACCGCCTCGACGGAGGTACCAAAAAGCTCAGTAGGCGATACCGGGGCATCGAGGAGAAAATTCTTCTCTTTCTCCCCGATGTCCGCACAGTTCAACCACAGATGTCGCTCTGTGGTCACCATGGCCGCCATCGACCTACCGATCGAGGTGGCCGTCTGCTTGGTGGCCCTCAAAGCAAGATCCGTGGTGCGGCGCAGCTCTACTACCGCCTCAGGGGACAGACCCTGCCCCTGATCCAGATCCTTAAGCAGGTCAGCCTGGTACGCTTGCAGCACTGCCATCGTGTGCAATGCTGCACCAGCCTGACCTGCAGCGGCGTAAGCCCTGCCATTCAAGCGTGATGTCATCTTCAGTGCTTTGGATGGCAGAACCGGAGCTCTCAGTGTCGGTGCACTCCCTGTAGCGAGATAGTTCGCAAACGTCTCATCAACAGGTGGCATCGACACATACCCATGCTGGCCCAACCCCTCAACATCAGCGAAACTAGCCCGCTGATGTCGATAAATCCGGGCCGAGTATGGGTTCTTCCATGCCTTTCCGATCTCAGAATGTAGCTCGGGAAGGAATGGAAGGCTCACCGGAGTTATTGGGTTATGGTCCGAAAGGAACCGTTCGTCAAGCCTGCCACGAACAGGCTCCTTTCTGACGCGTTCCCAAGGCAGCTGCAGCCTGCTCGAGGCGCGCTCCATAACCTCCAATAACTCCGCGTACGCCGGGCAGGGCGGCCTGGAGGGAGCCGCGGGCTCGCCCGCTTCTTCTTCCACGGCCATCTCCTGCTCTCTGGGGCTTGCAGCCAGAAGAGCACTCGCTCCTGGATCCGATGACGTCAAAGACAGGACGTCATCGTCATCCAGGAGCGCGTCCTCATCAGCCGCTTCGGTTCGAGAAAGGTTTAAAAGGTTTAAAATATATTAACTTGTAATATTAAAAAATGTTTACATTTCAAAAAGTGCATTAATGTGCTAGTATATTAGTAGGCTATATTAGTCAACACATCAGAATAAGTGTACTTCTTCAAAGCATGACAAAAGACGATTAAAACAATTATTTCAATGTACTTTAGTAAATTAAGAATGGAAGTGTACTCTCTGTAGCTATTAAGTGGCCTTTTATTTCATCAATATTATATCATTGTCAAGAGTGGCTATGATAAAAGCGCATGACGAAGGAGTATCCAAACACAAACAGTCTTTATTAAATCCACACTTGAGAAACGCAGGAGATAAAGCAAGCCCAACCACTATACCATAAGCATGTTAATGTGTGTTAATGTATTTTAATGTGTTAATGTGTTTAAGGTATGTCATGATACTATAGTTTTTCTCACTTGAGAATTCATTGAATGATGTTAATAGTTTAAGACAGCAAATGAAAAAAAAACAACATAATTTTTAACTGTTAAAGCTATGTAAACTCATAGAACTTCTCTTGAGTTACTTAATATAAATAGATAATTCTTCTGATTAAAATGTGTTAATAACATTAGTTCACTCAAAACATTTTTAATTGTCTTTTACATATTTAGACATGCTTAGTTTGGTTGAGTTTGGTTGCATAAAGTACAGATTTGGAAAAATGCAAGAGTTTTGTTGTATAAAGTACATAATGAAATGTATGTGGAACCCAACAATTGCTAATCTTTGTCTAATTTCTGTTAAAAGATAACTACATTTTGTGGTGCTTGCACATGCAAAACTTTCCACCATGTTGTTAGGGTGTTCTTGATGGTTAGAGCATTTCTGGATGGTTGCTAGTGTGTTCTGAGTGGTTGCTAGGTGGTTACTTACTGGCCCAAGTCAAAACAACACATCCTAAAGTCGTTTTAATATTCTGCTCTGTAAAAGGGTCCCTCCTTTAGTGTAAATCAATGGGGTTTTTCTTCAGACATTTTTTCCATCCACCAGGCAAAAATAGTGTCTGATTGCTTAATTAACAGAACGTTCCTCAACAAGCTACGTGACTTGAGATATCATTCATGTCAGTAACAGAAACGTTCGACAAGTTACACGCCAAAGTTGATCAGTTTTAGAGCGTTTTTCAAAAATGCGCAGAGCGATACTTAGAAAGGACAAATCGACCTTATAGGACGCTTTACTTATAACTCTATCTGCACATTAAACAGGGATAGAAGAAAGTATTTTAAGATTGAAATACTTAGATCAGCTTTAAATAGGCTTGTTCCATCCTAGTGTCCCCTTCAATGGAGTCTGCTTGGATGTGGGAGACGTCAAGCTGCAATGGGAACACAGTTCAATAAAGATAATGAAACTGAGCCATTTTAATTTGCAGTTATCTCAAAGGGAACTGATGCGTAAATCACGTGTTCCAGGCGTGAGGGGAGAATTCAATGCATTATAAAGATAAACGGTGGTGAAGCAGCGTTTCGTTTTACTGGGTAATGTGAAGCACAGCATTCTAGTTTGACATATACATATATTGTCTGCAAATGGATCTGGGAGTGTAGATGGACATTTTAATATAAATTAGCTTTTGCTTTTAACATAATTTCATCTTATCCCATAAAAAAGCAGTATAACAATAGCCTTAAAGGTATGACTCATGCATTTATGTGTTCTGAAGTCATACAATAGCCACGAACAGATTAAAATATAAGTTGTGATTCACTGAAAATCTTCCTCTCCAATGTAGATCTCAAATCTCAAATTGATTTCATTAGTATTCATTGGTACTTGTACACAACGTTTAAACAAAAATTTGGGCAGATATACACTGAAATGTACAATATGGCATGTAATGTGCATGCGTGTTACATGCTCAGTCTATCGGCACATAGTGTTCCTTAGTTGTTTTTGCGAATCTGTGTGAACAAAAAAAAAAAAGTCTTAAAAAAGTCACCGCTCACCACAGCAATATACGGGTCATTTACGAATAAGGTTTTTAAAAGTGTAAAAAAACATAATGGAGATATAATTAATTTTGAAGTTTTATTAAGTGTTAACAATGAGATTATGTTGTTTTTATAATCAGTTAGCACTGCTTTTGTCATTTTTTACAAGATGGACAAAATTTGTCACCAAAAAAGTCATTCGGTTTAACCAAAATTTCGGTTTTACCGAATGACACTTTTGGTTATACCGAATGATGATATTTTCAAACAATGCTAACAGGCTGATATCTAGCTAGCTAGCTAGTTAGTTAGCTAGCTAGCTAGCAAAAGGACAATCAAACATTTTATATTTAGTACAAGTTTTTAAAATATTACAACATTTTCCATGTTTTGTAGCAGTTGCACCGAATGACCTGATGTTTCGGGACATGCGTATGAGCAAGTGAAAACATGAATTTTTCAAATAGTTACTTTGCTTCACAACCATGTGGTCCTTTGCAGGTGTCTGAATGATGTCACATCCTGTCAGATGATATTGACCGCATGACTTGATCCAAAATGGTCCCTTTATATTGGTTACTCCGAATGACATCAATGAAATTCATTTTTCCGGACATTCTTTCTCATAACAAAGCAATGCCTTCTACACATAATCTTAATACCATTTTGTACTATGTTGATATATGATGTTATAAAATCATGCCAGAATAAAAAATATATACATTTATTACATTTTAAGATATTTTAATCACAAATGAAATGGACAGTTAAACCGAATGACCGAATGAAAATCTTTAAAATACCTTTATATGTAGCAAAATATAATTAAAACCTTTTGGATTCAATAAAAGAGATCTAGTTGTACTACCTTACATACTTTGGATGTCATATCTTTGTTTTTTATTATTATTAAGGCCTTTGGACAAAAAAATGACCCATCACGTCATTGACCCAAACATACCTGCAAACTAGTTGCTTTTCAGCTAAATTCGCCATTTTGAATCAAAATATGGCATTTATGTGAATCGTGTAGATCCGAGTTTTTTTTGTTTTTGTTTTTTTCGGGGTGAGTGGGGTGGGGGGAGGTCAGGGAGAAATCGCAAACACAATAAACCTCACAAGAATCGAAAATGGGCTACTTTCCCATAGACTGGAGTGAGACCACAGACGTCTCTCCAGGTGTTGTGATCTTTCTTGTGGTGTGACAGATCGCTGTAGCGCCTTAGTTCAAGAGGAGTGCACCTGAACGACCATCTCTTCCGCTTTACTAGTTACAACACAACATAAACATGAATGAACATCTGAAGGTATGTTGAAAGATAAGTAACTAAGGTAACTTACTGAAATCCATATCATGTCACATGTAATCGATCAATCAGTGTTTCAACCGCGGAAAGGCGTCAATAAAACAGCTTGTAAAAATGTCACATTTACCTCAGAAAAGCTGTTCAATGTCCAAAAACTCATTAGTCAGCTACAAAAATGAACTTGAGAGGAGCATTTTGCTAAATATATGCACTATAGGCTATTGCATATTCATTGTATTTGTTGGCTTAACATGTGCATCAATATTTAATGTATAAATACGTTTTATGATTTAAATGTTTAGGTCTATATAAAAAACACATAGAAACATAATTATGTCATTAAAAATGTATTATAATGTTATTATAATGTGTAATTTATATGCAAGTAGCTTACAAATCAATTTTAACCTTTAATATTATAATGATTAATGATGTACCAGCTGTGGTTCCCTGTATAGTTTACAGCATTAGTTGAGAGATATTTTTTTCTTTGAGGAAATTTGCCATGTACTGTACCTGATAGGCCCCAAATTAACCAATATTGAATCGAAGGTAATCAAATCGAAAATAAATTGCAAGCCTCTGAATAAAAATCGAATTTTGCGTGAAATATTATTATAAATATTATTATTTTCTTGTCAGAGTACACCAGAATTCTTCGTTTACATGTTAAAATCGATGCCTCCAGACCCCTCTACAGCAATTTAGTTTGCAAGTTACAATATATTTTTGTTATTTTTAAAAATTCATTGTAGACTGAGAGATACAGACTGATGCAGTAATGTAAATACAATATACACAATAAAATCAACCTATTAATTGCATGTCAATTGCAATTCAATATTGTATGAACCTAAAAGAATTATACAAATATTGTTCATATGTAGGATGCTTACATGCAGTCAGTATTTTAATAATGCATCAGTATCTTTACAAACTTAGTATGTGTGATAGAACCACAATGTATTAATACCAATGATTGAGAAAATTACATTTGTGTTTGCAAATTTTCAAACATTTTACATGAAGAATGATGGACAATGCACTTTTTGCACATCTTGCAACCTTTGGTTTTCATTTAAAAATGTATATTTGTTGTTATTTTCCAAAGTGCAAAGAGATTTTTCCATTGTTTTTTTGTCTACCTATTAAAGACTTAAATTGTAAATGCAATTCAACCTATCCAAAACAAAAAAAGAGTCTGTTTATTCTCCAGCAAATTTCCACAGGATTCCTATTCAAGCTCTTGCGCTGATTATTCTCGATCTCATTTCACAGCTCTTCTGGGCTCTTTTCCGCAGTGTGACAGTCATACACAGCGTTCCATGAATATCTTTATCACGTCTGATTGGGTGAAGTCTGTGTGATTTACTTGTAGGAGAAAATAAATAGGAGCCAGTTGCATATAAACTCACACACACATGCAATTGTGATGCTGACATTACAACCATCCCACTTCAGCTCTGTTTGTCTCATCACTTGACGTACTATGGAGACGGCAATAACGATATGTTACTGAGGATAATTATACTTTAAAGTGTTAAAGAAAGCAAACACAGATATTGACTGGGCAAAGGTGTTATAAGATGTGCCAGAGAAGAACGAAATTTAATTACAGAGGACAACATGTGCCTGCATGCAAAACACACTATGCTAGTGTTTTAAAACTCAGTGTTCTTTTAAACAAAATCAAATCAATCAATTGGCTTTGCACTGCTAAAGGCGGTAATAAACTGAATGATTAAGCAATACAAGTTGGGATAGCACATTTCTATTTCAGTATTCAAAGTCTAAGTGATTTTTAATCTAGAACCATTAATAAAAGAAGCACAGATAAAGATCCTGTCAGAATTTGGCTGATTTTTGCTTGCATTTTCAATATATATGGTTCTTTTTTACACAAATCTCTGGAATATCTGATTGTGATTGGTCAGATGCAGCATTCTCTGGTCAGATATACAGTATAATGGTGCTAAACTGTATAATTTACTGTTAGGCATCCGATTACCTTAGTCTACCTATATTTGTAGTTTAATGTCTCTTATATCATTTTTACTCTCTTTCTTCTCACACAACAAAGTCATTTCAACTCTATTTCATTTCCATCCAGGACATGATACATATAAAAGGGCAATAAATGGAAAATAATGAAGGAAGGACTTTCAATAAAAAACATTTTTTTGGCCACACTACATTTGGCCAGTCTTTGTAAAGTCTTTTTCTGGCATTATGCACCATGTGGAGGATGGATGCACATTTTTGGTCCAAAAAAAACATTTTTATTGATTTTTCACCCATTAAAAATACAGTGTGATTCACATTTGTTAGTGAGTAAACAATAAACAGAGTCATCTGAAGTATTTGTATGACTGCATAGAAGCAACATTGTGTCAGTGTAATTGATTTTAGTAATGAGGTCCATATTATGCAATAAAAATGCATAAAAAGTGAATCATTATGAAATCTTTGCTTTCATAATGCATGCAAAAGAGTTAAATTTGACAAGATTAACTTTAAGCAGAACATCAACCCCCAGTTTCACAGACAAGGTTTAAGCTAGTCCTAGACTAAAATGCTTGTTTGAGCTGTTGTAACTGAAAGCAACTTGCACTGACATCTTAAAATACATCTCAAGATGCACACCAGTAATGTTTTTTTTCTAGTGAAAGTTTATAAAAGCTAGTTAAATGCCGTAATTGAACTAAGGCCTAATCCTGGCTTAGGCTAAGCCCTGTCTGTGAAACCGGGCCCAAATGTCTTTTTCTTCTAGGAAAACTGATAAAAAAATATTGATGACTCATGTTGCACTGCACAGATTTTTGTCCAATCAAACTCTCTCTAGAATCAGAAGTCCCTCCCCTAATACCACCTGCTACTGACTAGTACTGTAAGTAGTAATATCATAGTTCTTGTCTGTGACACTACTGGCTGTTTTATTAAAAAGAAGATTTTCCTACCACAACTTCCTGTTTCAACAGGAAATACATCAGCATAGGCCATAAAATAACACTTGTAGATGCAAATTTAATGGGGCCTTGAAGCCATACTTAAAGGATTAGTTCACTTCAGAATTAAAATTTCCTGATAATTTACTCACCCCCATGTCATCCAAGATGTTTATGTCTTTCTTTCGTCAGTTGAAAAGAAATTAAGGTTTTTGAGGAAAACATTCCAAGTTTTTTCTCCATATAGTGGACTTCACTGGGGATCAACGGTTTGAAGTTCAAAATTACAGTTTCAGCGCAGCTTCAAAGGGTTCTACATGATCCCAGACGAGAAATAAGGTTCTTATCTAGTGAAACCATCTGTCATCTTCTAAAAAAAATAAATAAAATAAAATAAAAATGTATATAATTTTTTAACCACAAATGCTCGTCTTGCACTTGCTCTGCGATGCGCCACGCATTACGTAATCACGTTGGAAAGGTCACGCATGACGTAGACGTAAGTACTGCGGTAGGGTGAAAAACTCCATCTCATTTTCTCCTCCAACTTCAAAATAGTCCGACATCGTTGTTTCACCTTTTTTTTTGTAAAGGGCGTTTGACTTAGTCTTTGCACGTTCGCTTTGTAGACACTGGATTGGTACGTCCAACTACATCACACGTGACCTTTCCAACGTGATTACGTAATGCGTGGCACATCGCAGAGCAGTGCAAGATGAGCATTTGTGGTTAAAAAGTATATAATTTTTTTTTTTTTTTTTTTAGAAAATGACCGATCGTTTCGCTAGACAAGACTCGTAGTCCTCGCTTGGGATCATGTAGAGGCCTTTGAAGCTGCTCTGAAGCTGCACTTTGAACCTTCAACCCGTTGGTTGCCGTTCAAGTCCACTATATGGAGAAAAATCCTGGAATGTTTTCCTCATAAACCTTAATTTCTTTTCGACTGAAGAAAGAAATACATAAACATCTTGGATGACATGGGGATGAGTAAATTATCCGGAAAGTTTAATTCTGAAGTGAACTAATCCTTTAAAAACACTTATCAAACCAAGTGACATTATTCAAAGAAAAATATCCCATGCACACTTTTCAAGAAAAAACTTGACAAATGATAGTGGATCATGTTCATGGTTAATGATGTGATGTGATGAACAACTGCCACTCAAATGCGCAAAAACTTTATAAACTGCATTTTCAAATCTCATGTTCCATATACTTATGATTTGATTCACCTGTCAAAGGCCCACAGAAAGGAATACAAAGACATTTGTTTAATTTCTTTTTCCACTCTCAGTTTCCATGGCCCAGTAATGAATTTTAATGCAGGTTATCAACTCTAGAAGCAAGCGGTTTCACAGTTGCAATAAAAGACTTTCTTTGGTAATTTGCTGTCTGCTGTTCACATCGTTATTCAAATGGAAATGAACTAAATCGAAGGTGCACAGTTTACCTCTACAGTTTGACTGTAAGCCGGGTTGCAATTTCAGAACAATTTAAGAAGAATACAATCTTCTCAATAAGTATTTATATAAATAATTTGACAAAAATTCAATATGAGCTTCCCCTAACTGTATCTTTTTTTTTTAATATTTTTTCAATGACTGCTCCTAATTGGTCCAGAAAAAGCATTAACAAGCAACAAGTCTAATAACCATACATGCAGAACTGAATAAATCTGTTCCACACTCTGCAATAAGAGGCCTATTTTAGCTCATTTGGACTGTATCCAACATTCACATCAGTGTATAAAATAGCTTTTTTTCCACTGGTTGAATTTGATGTTGGCCTGCTTTTGTGCTGTGATCAATAGGAAAGCTTTTGTCTTCATCTGGTCTTTTGAATATTAATTCTCTTTTTACAGTGAGCGGTCAAAGTGCTCATCATCATCTCAGTTTGAAAAACCACAGACTGAAGACACATTGCCAGGTCAAGTACAGATAAAAATGAAACAGATGAGGGACTGAATGGACACTGTGAAATCATCTATGTCTAATCAACTCCAATGTTTAATTTCTATGAAGTTAAATTCAGCTGCATTTAGCTGTAGGAGGTCATTTAACATGGGTTATTTTCTCTAAGGTTCAGCAGAATATCTGCTTAATGTGTTATTTTGCACCTAGTAGCACCTTGAAACAAAATGAGATCAACTAATCATCCAAGCACATTACACACAGAAAATTTTATGTGAACCCAATGCAATGTAAAAGGGCTTTTTCTACAGTATTAAAGGGACAAAAATAAAGCCGATTTTTAATTTTCTCCAGGAGAAAGGCACTGACACTACACTTTAATTAATGTTCTTTGGTTTTGCACTTGCTATATCGCTATTATTACATTATCGTGACATCACAAAAAGCCCTGTTGACCGCTGCCGTATTAGCATATTTCCGCCATGTCACCATTTTTCACACCGGAGCAGCTGTAGCGACAAAAATGTCTCGTAAGCAACTGTTTTTTTTGGATGTAAGAGTGAACATAACAGTCTTCATGTACTCCCGACATCAGAGCCGCTGAAGATGCAGGAAATTAGGGAATGCACCCACATTTACCTAAATTTGTTTATGTCTGTGCAAATCATTATTACACCAGACTGCTTTGTGAATGAGGGTCATTACAAAGGGACAATACAAAACACAGGTTTTGCTAAAGAGTTATTTGTTATTCAAGGATGGATCAGTACCAACTGTTCGTGATCCAGCTTATAGTCTCCGGAGTGATACTGGTTATGGCAGAAATGATCTGTATTCATTTGTTTACTGTTGTAACAAGTGTTTTTGTGTAATTCGCTGTGTATGTTGATGATAATGCTAGGGAGAGAGAAAGTTTATGGATAAGACTTTAATGCACACTTCTTTTATTCAGTTCTTACAGTGATTTTCTGGAGTGAAAACGGATGCCTCATCTTTTGTGTGATAATAAACGTCATAAAACTCATCAGTAAAGTTTTGGCCATCATTTGGACGGGGTCCGCTACAACAGGCTTGTACTAATGGTGGATAAAAGCAAGATGACAACATAAGTTATATCCATAATTATACTAAACTATACCGGTTCTATCTCCATGTAGCATTTATTCTCTGGCTCGGTAGGCATCATTGTCCGACTCCGGTTCGAACATATAAGGCTGAACATCGCTACTGACAGTTTCAGACATTTTCAGTGCGTGAGATTGCCCTGTTTTGTTGTTGTATGAGCTCTTGAAGCTCTGCCCTCTTCCTGAAAGGGGGCCGGGAGCAGCAGCTCATTTGCATTTAAAGGGACACACACAAAAACGGCATGTTTTTGCTCACCCCCAAAAAGTGGCAATTTTAACATGCTATAAAAAATTATCTGTGGGGTATTTTGAGCTAAAACTTCACATACACACTCTGTGGGCATCAGAGACTTATTTTACATCTTGTAAAAAAGGGGCATAATAGGTGCCCTTTAATAAAATTAATATTTTATTGTGTTTATTGGGGTTACACGTTCTTATTACTATGTTTTAGTTCCTTGTAAGACACTACAGAGTTAAAAGAGATTCAAAAAATATGCGGTCACAATAAAATTCTGTTGGCCAAAAAAATTAATTGCCTATTGTCAATAGTGTAGAGATGTATTAAGCGCAGTTCACATAAGAAGTCTGTTGGATAACACAACAAATTCATGTGACCAACTTGAACACACTGCGAAATCTTTTTTCAAATTCACGATCGCATGGATTTCTATTTAAAAGACTGGAGTGACTACACCTTTAGATGCAGATCATATATGATTAATCTGACGCACAACAAATGCCAAAAGCTGACAAACAGCAGTAGATTTCAATGAGCTACCACTTTGTTGAACGCCACACCACTGCACAGAATATAAATTAGTACAATAAACAATTTCAGCCATACTCTTGTCTATGATAATTCATTTTAATTTGTGCTAATGACTTTTTAGCCTACTAGCACCAGTGCTTTACACCTAAAAAATAAACATACGGCCCTGAGGCAGGTGAAAGTCAAACCAAACCACACAGTCTCTCACCTTCCTACACACCATTTTCTCATTTCTCTTTCCGTCACAGAAAGATTTTCCAGAAGTAGTTCCAAAGCGCTTAGAGCTAAAGAAGAGAGGACTTATACAACAAGATAATCTCACTTCTTTACAGGAGATTAGATAGTATCGCTGTGCAGTATTCTTCTCGTGATTTGTGTACGTAGCTGCAAAAGAAAAGGCCTGATTATCTTTGTTTTGCAGCAGCAACATTGCTGGTCATATAATTAGAGTAATTACTCCAACGCCATCATGCTAACTGAACCCCACTCCACCCCCATCCACTCACTGCTACTGTGAGTGCAGAAGCACTCTGATCGCCATGGTAACAAACTGTACTAAATCAACAACAATAAGGTGACATGCTAGAAATGTCAATAATAAATCCAAACGGAGAGAAAAACACACCCAGATTTACTGATCGAACCTCATAATTATGGCAATGTTTTTTCTTCAGTGAGTACACTTTTTTTTGGCAATAAAATGTGCTAAAAACAACAAAAAATGTGATTAAAAGAGCTGTGTTTGACAGTTAATTTGGACTACAACCAGTCACACACAGGTTTTTAACTTATCTTACTTTATTTACCAATATTTTGCTGCTGAACTTTAATTATTAAATTACAGTCCTTAACTTCCTCCTCCTTCTTCTGTGCTCTGCTCCTTCATTTGTACATTTAGTCGGCTTAAACCACTTAAACCAGCCTCTCATTTTTAAGTGCCATGCTCAAATCTTAACATCTAATCAACAACTGAATCAAGAGAGTGCATTAGTGCCCGCCGAATTTTTCAGCAGCGTTGGTTCCGGAAGTATTTTTTCCACTGATTTTTCATTTTTAATGTTGAAGTGTTATAAGCTGTGAGCCAACCCAACCAGCTACGAGGTGAATCATAACATTAAAAACTTTAATTTGAAGCAAAAAAGTATTTGAAAATTGGACACAAGGTACAAGTGTTCTTAACGGCTTTAGTAAAAGAAAAAGAACTACAATCCCATGAACCATTGCGAACAACATAAATTAAAAACAATGGAGAAATATAATCAAATTCAAAAGTTTTTGATTATATATAAAATGTGCACATTTATTGAAAGCATAGGAAGACCATTAGTGCTTCATGGGAGTGGGCGGGGCTAAAGAGCTATTTTGGCACGCTTTGCTTGTCTCTGATTGGTGGAAACAGCATCATGATTAATGTAGTTTTTCACCATGTTAAACGATTATTTTAAAAATAAGTTGAAATACTATCTATTAACAGCAGGGCTGTCTTTAAATTAAATCTTTTTATCATGTAAAGCGATAGTGTATTTTCAGAAGACTTGGGTTAAACCGCTCAAATTTATTATTTTTTATTTATTTTATGATCTCTTTATTAATGTTTTGAAGCATCAGAGTTTTGGGTGAATAGACTTTCAATGGAGAGACAGAAATCTCTCAGATTTCATTAAAAATATCTTCATTTTTGTTTCAAAGACAAACAAAAATCTTATGGGTTTGGAATGACATGAGGTTGAGTAATTAATGAGCAAATTTTCATTTCTAGGTGAACTAACCTTTTAAAAGCAAAAAGAATAGCTCTTTTTCCATATTTCAGGAGTTGGCGTTCACTCTCCCATAATTAATAGCGGCATGCTGAGCCATTGGCTGAACAGAGAGATCGACTTCTTAGTCAATACATGTGGTTATTCCTGTTCCAGTGAAGACTTGAACAAGGAGGTCGTCAAAGAGCTCTGCACTCTAATCGCTACCAGAGCGACTCGAGCTTCACATGTGGGGTTGAGACCTGTGCTGAAAGTTCAAACTCATTGATCCATTCTCCAGTAACTCTGACCTTTAGGGAGATGTAAAGCTTCATGTCAGACATGTGGGCTGGGTGGGAATGTGCGGCCGACACTGTAAAACAGAACGTCCCTGTCTGTCTCAAACAACTGAACAGTAGTTTGTGACGCCTACGATGAGAATTTACTTGTTTAAGAAAGAAAAAGACATAAGTGAGAGGACGCATCAGGTGCTGAAAGCAGAGACAAGGCCATTTGAACTTCACATTCACAAACCACCCAAGACTGTGAAGACTGAATTGTGTTAACAGAATAATGGTTGTTGAAGGAACAAATGGAATATATAAAGAAAAAAATACTTGTGTTAAAGTTGATGTACTGTAGATTGGTTTACATTCAGTCTAGAAGCAATGTATCCTTGACTACAGACATAACAATACTTAAAGAGATAGCTCACCCAAAAATAAAAATTCTGTCATCATTTACTAACCTTCGAGTTGTTCCAAACCTGTATGAGTTTCTTTGTTCTGCTGTACAGAAAGGAAGATGTTTTGAAGAAAGTTTGTAACCAGGGCACTTTGGGGCACCACTGACTTCCATAGTAGGAAAAAAAAAAAACACTATGACAGTCAATGGTGCCCCAAAACTGTTCAGTTTCCCACATTCTTCAAAATATCTTCCATTGTGTTTTGTGACAGCTTTGGAACAACCTGAGGGTGAGTAAATGATGACAGAATTTTCATTTTGGGGTGAACTGAAATGCTCAATTTAGTGTGTGTTCAAACTTGTAGTTTGGTTCTCTTGGTTCTTTTGGTCCGCACCAAAAAAAAGAAAATAATACATTTAGTCCTGGTTTGCTTAGCATTCACACTGTCATTTTTAACACCGAACCTAAAGAAAGAAAAAAACGGCTTTTATGAGGTATATTTTGCGACGCAACTTGTCAAACATCCAAAACATTGCTGTGTTCTGGGCTAGATCCGATCACTGTATGTACGTACATATAATGGTATATGATGGAGCTGACAACTCATGAAGAGCTTATAAAATGCATAAAAGAGTCAAAACAGCGGCACGAATCCCTCCGTCACACACACAAGCGAAGATCTGCTGCGAGGAGATGCGGTTCTGACGCCTGTATTGAACTGTGATGGGCAACATCGTGACTATGACGAGAAAAACAGGTATGCTTGAGCATTCTGTCCTCTTTAGGGTCGAATCTTTTGACATCATGTCCTGTTTTTGGTTCGTTTGCATGTCTTTGGTCCTTTCGTTCATATTTCATTTGAACTGCAGCAAAGTTTGTTTTGAAGCAGACTAAGACCAATCATTTCAGCGGTCTCGTTCTGCTTGTTTGGTGCTCACCAGGGTTTGGATGGCAGCGTTCACACTTATTCAAATGAACCGCATTAACAGAGCAATCGCACCAGGGTTCGTTTTAATCTAACCAAACATGGCAAGTGTGAACACACCCTTAAAGGGGTGGTTCACTGGTTTTTTTCTAGGCTTGATTGTGTTTATGGGGCGCAGTTTAACATGTCTTATTGCTTCGTTTTTAAAAAAACGCTGTATTTTTCATATATTTTCCCTTTATTCTACACCGCTGTTTCCATTGTCATTTGAACGGCCAGTTTGACTTCCTGGTTCTATGATACCACTCCCTCCGAAATACGCAATGGGCTCAGATTGGTTAGCTGACCCAGTGTATTGTGATTCCCTGAAGCGTCTGGAAACCCCACGCCCGTTACCATTAGTTGTTACATGTGCTTCAGTGGAAATGTAAATAATGGCGTCTATATTGTCGTATCAAACTGAGCCCGAATCAGTCCCAGATAGCAGTAATGATGAAGAGGGTCAAGCAGAACCTCTGCAAGCACGGTTTTTAAAGGACGTTTATGAATGGTAAGTATTTCCTTTTGTACTTGTGTCAAAGTGTTTAGATATGCTGTCACTTGTTAATGTTACTGCTGTTTATGTTAGCTTTCAATATACAGTGTTATCCTGATTAAAGCTTTACTGTAGCCGAATACATGACTGAGTAGTAGCATTTTTGTAAAGGTATCATTTAATTTATAGCATGAACAACTGTTTGTCTATGAACATAGAAGTTTGTTTGTTGGCATTTGTTGGAGAAGTATGCAATAGAATTTAGCTAACTGGCTAGCGAAGCAAAAACGCGTTGGTCTTTGTTTATGTCTTTGATGCAACCAAAAAATAGCAACATAATACTTTTAAAAGACATGTACAAACAATAAAACGTACTTACAGTTTGGGGCCCATAAACAGCAGCTTCTGCTTTTAAAGTGGGAACTGCTCCATCTTTCAGTAATAGCCTTTGTGCAAATCCAGCATTGAACTCGTGTAGATTCTGGAAGCTGTCTTCCGCGCCGCATCCAGTGTAGACAATATCACTGATTATAATGGGTTCTATTATCTATTGACGCGTCGCGTCGCACGCGTCCGCTGTAGACAACTCTTCCGCTTCCATAATGCCGCGCGACATGGCCTCGCCCACTTTGTTGCGTATTCCCGTGGACAGGGTTTATTTTAATTGCAGGGTTTATGATGTCACCAACCCGGGAAGAAGCTTGTTGTAGTCCAAACCGGTCGTTTTTGTAGGCATTAAACTGCCATAACTTTAAAAGACAATATCTCCGTTTGCATTGAACTTAAGCTTTCAGATACTGTTTATGCTCAAAGGCGCCTTTGATTTTATTTTTCTCTAAACCACTAGATGGCACAAAAACTTGCCGCAGCACTTTCCTAAATATCCGCTTTTCAAAATGCACGTGCAAAATTTGTCTGATCCTTGACGCGATCGCGGGCAGCAGTTGATTCTGAGGTAGTTTGATCTAATATTTGATGTTTTTTAAAATGTTGTTGATTAAAGTGGCAAATAAGAATCCATTAAATTAATGTTTGTATTTTCAGACAAAGGTCTTCTTAATGATTTTTTAGTTTTGTTCAAGGTAATTCAAGCAACAGTTTTTCAATAACGGAAGAATATGTAAAAGTATGGTATTTGGGGTAAACAGCGCCCCTGCTGTTGGGGCAAAAGGCGCAATAATTAACATGATAATGAATAGCTGGCTAACTTTTCCATTTTTAATGACACGACATGGTTAGATTCACATAGCAAATATCATATATCAAATTGGGTATCCATCTTAGAGATAATACCCATATTTATAATGAAACAATCATATTTTAAAATATATTAATCATATCATAATAAAATATAATTTATTGTTACTACTGTAAATCTATATTAAATAGGCTATTATGGGATCTCCTTCAATGCTTTCAGAATCTTTACTTTTTAAAATAATTTTGTTTCTGTATTTCTGTATTTTTAAAATCTATTTTTATATTTTATATATAAAAATATATATCACATAGGCCTATTTTAATGACAGTATATTTATTGAACAAAAATGAATTCTTTTATTTATCAAAATAAACAGAAAATAGTACAAACTTTGCTAAAGTGATTCTTTTGAACAAGTATTAACCTAGTCATTATTAAAAACATATTATTTTAGCTAAAGTATTTGTATAAATACTGTGTGCCTTTTACCCCATGTGTGGGGTAAAAGGCCCCCCTCACCACCTCATACATTTATAAAATTTTTAAACAAAATTAACCACTTTATGATTTTTTTTTTCACACAAAATATGTTGCTCCATCAATGTCCAATACAAACATATATATTTTTCCTGCAATCATATACTTTGAGAGTTGTGAAAAGCACAATTTTTCTTAAGGTGTGCCTTTAGCCCCGTTGTACCCTACACACTAACTAAAGTTAAAAAAGTGAAATCGCAATGAACCACCCCTTTAATGTAATAATGTACTTGATCTGTTTTTCACTATAGTCACTGATAGTGATTAAACTACTAATTTTGTTTTGGAAGTCTCCTACAATAGGTTTACATGCAACACTTATGCTGGGTACACACTAAAAGATTTTTGAAAACTTGTAAGATTTTCAAAATGTGAGAGACCACAAACAAGAGGACAAAAAAATCCTAGATTTAACCATTTTGCTCCTATAGTGTGTGGTGTGCCATGATGTGACAAACACAGCACACGACACACGAACAGATTTTCAACCAGAGTCCCGACTGTGAACACGGGAAACCTCGCAAAATCTCTCGAGACTTCAGAATAAACATGACAGACGATAGACAGGAAGAAATTGTGTTGATAGTGTTCGGAATGATTTTGGTATGTTTTACTGGACACTTTGTATAAACACTCGTGCTGTTGTCAAGCCGATTCTCCATCTCTGTCCAAATCCATTTAACTGTGTGCTGCACCATGACTGCGTTTGTTAAGCTTCTGTCTTCTGTCAGCTCGCTTTCTGATTGGATATTGTTTCGTTTCATGTCATAATCTCCAGAGCTTGCACGTGTTTGTCCTCGGGGTCCCCCCCACACATCAGGATTTCTGATCGTAAATATTCAACATGTTGAATATTTACGATTCGCAATCGGGGCACCTCCGACGTTCTTCCGAGCAGATTCAGCCACTCTTAACACACCTCACACCACAGGAAAATCTGATAAGATAATCTGTAGAACCATCAAGATAATCGGGACATTACCTAGGATTGTCGGGAGGGGAGAAATCTGCCCAAAATCAGCCCGATTATCTTGTGATGTGTACCCAGCATTAGATTTTCTCATAATATACATTGCTCATCATTTCATTTTTCATAGAGACTGAAAACGGCTTGTTTGAAGATGCAGTTTCTCTAAACCCCTCCTTTCTGAGAGTCTACTCTGCTCTGATTGGTCAGATGACCCAGTCTGTTGTGATTGGTTGAACGCTTACAGTGGGTGTCAGAAATGAAACAACCATTACCATATCTGAATTTCAGCTCTGGATCTTCCTTGATACGAAAAGTAACGATGGCGTCAGTTTTACTGTATCATTTCAGGCCTGAGGCCTCATTCTTTGAAGAATCTTCTCGACATGTCGACAACAAGAACCAAACTCTTCCAGACATGAGCTACAACTACAATGTTTTAGTACTCAAAGTAGATGTTGTTGACGGACAGCCAATGAGAACTAGCAAATCAGCGTATTAAACTGATTTCTGAAGGATCATGTGACACTGAAGACTAATTTTTTAAAAAAAATCAGCTTTACATCACAAGAATAAATTACATTTTAAAATATATTAAAACAGTTATTTTAAATTGTAACAATATTTCACAAAATTACTGTTTATATTGTATTTTTCATCAAATAAATGCAGCCTTGTTGAGCAAAAGAGACTTCTTTCAAACCAATTACAAATCTTGACAACCCAAAATTTAGACAGTTGTATGTTTAAATAAGTTGGCATCAGAGATAGCAACACAAAAAGGACAATGTAAACTCATGACATCATGACAGTGAAAGTTTATATGCGTATTAAAGACTTTTTTGAGAAAGCAAAAGAGAAACAGGGACGGAAAGAAAGAAAAGAAGGAAAGTGAGGAATAGTTCTCGAGGGCAAGCCCTGCTGTGATTGAGGTATTTACGAGCACAAACAGTGATGCCGCCGCAGCAGAGGAGGAGAGTGACAGTGACGGACGACTGAGCAAATCACTCCATGCGGACTCCGCAGAGGCACTCTGAGTCGAGACGCCTTGCTTTATTGTGTGCAGGTTAAAAGGCTGAGTTTTCACTGAAGCCCGTCAGTCTCCGCACTGGACTTGTTTCGATCAATCAGGTGTCAGGACAATAACATTGTCAGCAACGCCAGTGAAAGTAAGCCCAGAATAACGCTGAGGCAATAAACGCAGTCACCATCAGACAGACTGGGGAAAAGTTCCTCGAAACTTTCAGCCTGTGATAAAAGCTCTCAGCTGATGGTAATCAGTATTGGTTTGTGAGAGGAGGTGAAGGGCGGTTTGTAGCATTGAAAAGCTTTCGGGCGACAAGAGGAAGTGAGAAAGTGCCAAGGACAGTGAAAGAAGAGTTATAATGACATCTTGAATTGCGATCTTGAGAAATTAAACTGTTGAGCGTTTAACCATCTGGAGAACCCGAAAAGGTATTTGTGTTTCATTTGAAATCAAAATGATGAAGTGATATTAAATGTGTTTAACAGCCAGTCTGATAGAAAGAGTGTTTTATAGAAACAGAATTATAGCATATCTCATTATTGTTGTACAACGAGCTGTTTTCAAACAGATCTATTCTTTGAAATTCCAAGGTTAAAGGTGCAGTATGTAATATTGACAGCAACAGAGGTTAAAATGGGTACTGCAGTCCAAATTCAAAATATTGGAGAGAGTTGATTGTGATTATGTCTGTCAAATAGTGTCCATTTCTTACTTTTGAACTTTTTTTTTATTATTATTGGTATTTTATATTTAATTTTGGGTACTCATTCCTGCTTATTTATAGATTCAAGATTACTTTTGCCATTGACTGAAAACTTCATTGACAGAAAAAAAAGGAATTGTGCTAGATAAAAGCAAAGTAAATAGTTATTAATTTTTCAAACTCTACATGATCATGTTGCGATGCTTAAATTCACTTTAGCGCCACAAATACTACAACAAAAACTACTGATTGTATTTTCTGAATCCATATTCAGACGTTTATTAAAAAATATGGAAAACAAAATCCAAAAGAGTCACGCAACAGGCCAGAGACAAAATCCAAAAATATACTTTTTGTCCAATTAAGTGATGTTCCATTCTTGAATGAATCGTTCGTTTAAGCGGGTAACCGGTCCAGGCGGTTCACAGAATCGAACAAAATCGAACATTAGTTCAGGGTTGATGACGCAAGATGCACATCTGAAGTATAGCACACATGCTCTTTGCACAGCACCGAATGAGCCAATAAGCATGTCCAGATGGGTTATTGAACCAAATAATTGTTTGATTAACCAATAGTTATTGACATCCATTCATGTGCATGCGAATACGGCAGACTGAAGAAGTTTTGCATTTCGCTACATTCCACAGATAAACTCTTAAAAAAAGTTTTTTACATTTTAGATTCATTATTTGTTTTATGTTGAACTATAAACTCTTAAACAGGCTAAGCTAATATGCAGGCAATGGTTCCCTCTGGTGGACTGGAGGAGAAACTGCAGTCTCTGTTGTTACAGTTTTATTGATTGATTGATTGATTACACAAAATAGTAATTTCTTTATTTTATTTATTCGAACTTTCCATTTATTCTCATGTTTTTAATTTTTAAACATTTGGACCACACTACATTTGCACAGTTTTGTCAGTATAGCTACTATTTCTATTTTCGATTAATCTTTAAAAGCATTTTGATCAGCGTCAGGCTGCAGTATTCAAACAGTTCACAACCAATATCCATTAAGATGGGTAACCATGACCAATAAATAAACAGCCAAAGGGGAGAGTTTAATCTAATTTATATCTCATCTGATTCGCACCCATTCCTAGTTATTTTTCAATGAAATTTCAGCCGCTCAACATTGGAAAAAGATTAAGGGCAATCGGCTCCACGTCATTATAGCTTTTCTCAAATGGATGGAGCTCTATTGATTTTATTTTATAGCTCTAATTCAATCTCAGGGCAACAATCACACAGGAAACAAAGTCTTAACATCTCAATTCTGCCACTGGAGACTTTACCTCCATGATAACCATCATGAGAGCAGCTGCAAAGCATGATGGGACGGCATGTGTTTCAATATACATCTGCTTTTCACCAAAGCTTATTACAGATTTTTCAAACGTGACCTAAGAACATCAAACCCATCAGTCAGTCCTTAAGATCTGGAGGGAGTCAGGAAAGGCTGATCGTCCTGCGATTGATTTCTCTAATGGCCTGTGAAGCAGTCCCGCACCTCTTTTTCTTTTTAGCACATTTGTGACACTAATGTGAGCTGTCAGGCTCTGACGTGAGAATACCTGCTCCCATTGCAATGCTGCAAGAGTAATATCTCCTCGGAATGAATAAATATGTCCTATCAACTCACAATGCTTTATTTCTAACACTACCCTAGACATCAGTGTTTATATACGAAATATTAACGTTTATCCCAGTACTTCTGTGATAATTTGAATTATTGTAACACAGAAATAACGATACTGTGTGTATAAAGTATTTGCTTAAATAAACTTGCTTGAAATAGTGATCCATTTTGTGAGCCAACTGTTCTTTCTAGTCGTTTCTTGTCGATAAAGCCTTTTCACAAAGTGGTCTGAATGATTCATTAACGAATCAGTTAGAATCAAAACTTTGTTGAAAATCCTTGTCAAGAAATGGCAAATAACTGGAAAGGTCATGAAAATTAATTGGTCAAAAAGAGCAGAAACCCTGTTACAAAGACTATATCTGGAAGTGATTCTATCATACTAGTCTCATGCCAGCATATAATGTTATACAGTAATGTTTAAGTCTTGTGGCTCTACCTTTAAAACAGTACATATTTTACTTACATTGTACTGCAGTACTGTAACCACAATTTTTGCTTTTAAAAAACTGAGGGGCGAGTTGAAATTATTTTCTGTGGACATTATAGGGGTCTCTAGAAATGTGAAATATCATATATTTACAGCATAGCAGCGGCCTTACATCAGTACCTTTTTGGAGGAGATAGGGAAAAGAAGGCAGTCTGTCATGTCACTTTGGGATTTGACTCCATTCATTCTCTTTTATCTCTTGGTGTGTGGCAGCCTGACAATGATATTTTGGGACCCAAGACACATCTCCAGATAATTGGTTCCTGGTCCAGCATCTGTGAGGAGAGAGAACAATTTCACCACGAGTTGCCACATGATTGAGCTGAACTTCCAGAGAACAGTGAGTTACTACGGTTGAGAGACCTGCTGTTACCTGAAATAATTAGTAGTGCTTGCTAAGGTAAGCCTCGCTATTGCTTATACTTAGGGCTATGATTTTTCAAAACCTCTGGCCTAAAGTATTATATTATGCCATGCAACTCATCTGCCATTGTTTGTGCTACTGTACATGAATAATACTCTTGAAAGCAGGTGTTTTTCACCTGGCAGGCAATAAAGCAGGCAAAAACATCTATAAACATAATTTGAAGTAAGGCCCAAAGCAATATCTAGGCACCAGAATATCATAGATACTTGAGGATGGCTATTTTGCCTCCAACCAGCGAACCACAAAGCAACACTGTAAAAACCACTCAGAATAAGCTAGCAATTCTCTAGCAACCACCCAGCAACACGATTAAAAACCACCCAGAAAAAGCCAGAACTAGCAACACCCTAGAAACCACATAGCAACACCATAATAGCCGCCAAGCAACACCCTAGAAAACACTCTAAACACACTAGCATCTACCTACAATCATCATAGTAATTTCCTAGCAACTCCCTAGCAAACACCATAGAAACCACCCAGAACAGACCAGCAACCATCTATCAACACCCTAACAACCACTTAGAAACACCATTGTAGTCAGCGCCGATGGCCTCATGGGCAGCGCGCCGACATGTAGCGCCAATGCGCTTCGGGCGACCCGAGTTCGAATCCCGGCTCGTGGTCCTTTCCCGATCCTGTCCCCCTCTCTCTCCCACTTCGCTTCCTGTCTAATCACTGTCCTATCATAATAAAGGCAAAAAACGCCAAAAATAAATCTTTTAAAAAAAAAAATAAATAAACACCATTGTAAGTAACTGTCTAACAACACCATAGAAACCACCTGGAACACTGCAAAGACCACAGTAATGACATAGTAACAACCTAGCAACCACATAGCAACATCATAGAAACCACACAAAGCTATAGCAACCAGCTAACAACACCATAGAAACCTCTCAGAACAAGCTAGAAACCAAATAGCAACACTATAGTAACTGTCAAGCAATGCCCTAAAAACCACCAAGCAACACCATAATAAACTCCTAGCAAAACCCTAGAAACCACTCAGAACACCCTATAGTATCCACCTAGCAACACCATAGTAATCATCTAGTAACACAATACTAATTGCCTAGCAACTCCCTAGTATAGACACCTCTCAAAACAAGCCATCAACCATCTGGCAAAATCCAAACAACCACTTAGCAACATGATAGTAACCATCTAGCAACGCCCAAGAAACCTCCCAGAACACCCTAGCATCCACCTAGCAACACCATAGAAACCACAAGAGCACCCCAACAACCATCTAATAACAGCATAGTAACCACCTGGCCGATACCCTAGAATCCATCCAGAATACCCAAGCCAAACAATGGAAAGGCAGTAACAACTTAGCAACCACATACAACACCCTGGTAACCTCCTAGCAACATCATAGTAATAACATAACAACACCCCAGCAACCACACAGCAACATCATAGAAACCATCTAGCAACACCTTATAAATCACCCAGCAACACCATGATAACAATCTAGCAGCACCCTAGAATCCACTCAGAACTCCTTAGCAACCACCTAGCAACACCATAGTAACCCAGAACACCAAGGCAAACACACAAAAACAAGACAACTACTTAGCAACACCTTAGCAACCACATAGCAACACCCTGGCAGCCAGCCATAACACCATAGCAATATGGCAGCAAGTTTTGCATGGACAAGCACAACTTTACTTCAGAAAGTCTAAAAATCTGCTTTTTATCATGGTTGATATCACTTTGCTTTTTTGTGTTGAGAAGTTGGTGAAAAAAATATAAATGTGACATTTGAAAATGCTTTTAGAGCCAGAAAGGTTGATTTCAAAATCATAGTATCAAAAACTGACAGTATCTGTGGAGAACAGACCACAAAGGACTCAACATGTTTATATCTTGTGAACTATGTAAACTACAACGGGTCTCTTTGGTGTTCAGGAAAAGGTTTCTATCAAGGAATCGCCATTGCATCTGTCTTATCTGCCCTTTGAGCTGAAACCCACTGATGACCCCCTAAAGGACTCAGAGAACTTGATTCAAATGTTAAAATTCGTTGTGATTGAATATGACCCACAGGCAGAAGAGATCGATACAATATACACAGGCACAAATTGGCTTCAGCAGAGAGCAGCAGGTATGAGTGGCGACTCCTGAGAAAGTGATTGATAGACGCTTCAAACATGTCATCCCAGAGGATTTACTCAGCTTGATATATTTATGGGTCAAATAAATAGAGAGGCTGATAATCCTCATAATAGAACAAATAGTAAAGAGGACTATACAAATACAATATCTTTGGCATCCCCTAGTCTCTGACATAAATAAAACCCTTTTCAAAGTCTAATATGGCAAGCGGTATGCTTTTAGCACAAGCAAAACTGCACAGAAAGTTGCAGAGAAAGTCGTGCCTTGATGGGAAGTAAATATGCTCCCGTTGCTTGACACAGTGTGTGGAGATGTGCATCCAGGCAACATGAGTTGAGTATGGCTTGTGTCAGATCTAGTTCCCCTCTTCTCCAGATAATTTCTTGATCTCTATCATTAAGTTCATCCAAAAATGAAAAATCTGTCATCATTTACTCACCCTCATGTCGAACCAAACTCCTAGGGCTTTCGTTCATCTTTGGAACACAAATGAAGATATTTTAAATTAAATCAGAGAGATTTCTGTCCCTCCATTGACAGTCTACGCAACTACCAGGTTGACCCTTCAAAAAGTTCATTTAGAGATTTTAAAACTGATCCATATGAATTGAGCGGTTTAGTCCAAATTTTCTAAAGAGACACGATTGCTTTATATGATGAACAGTTTGAATGTAGGCCTTTATTCACATATAAACATTCATCAACTCACACATCAGTTGTGGTAAACAGAAGCTCAAGCATGTTTGCTTGATGCGCAAGAACCAATGAGGTTCATCCTTGTGTGTTACGCAGCACGTTTGAGCTTCAGCAAGAACCAATGAGGTTCATTCTTGTGTTACGCAGCACGTTTGAGCTTCAGCAAGAACCAATGAGGTTCACTCTCGTGTTACGCAGCACGTTTGAGCTTCAGCAAGAACCAATGAGGTTCATTCTCATGTTACGCAGCACGTTTGTGTTACGGTTGGTTGCAGGAAGGAGCACAGACGAGGAGAATAAATCCAAATACTAGTTTAATGACGTAATCCACAGGTTAACAGGCATAGAGATGCAACACAACTTACTCAAACGGTGAACGGAACAAAGACTGAGTGAACAGGGGGAAACTAAATAGAAAACATAACAAGGTAGATTAATGAGACACAGGTGATACAGATGAACTAATGATGAAGGCGGGAAACATGTGACCATAGAATGCAAACAGAAAGTCCATAAACTGAAACTGAAACTAAACAGACTGTGACATTACGCCCCCCTCCGAAAAGGCGTGTCCTCACGCCATGGAAAAGGAGGCGGCTTGGGAGGAGGACGATGGTGTGGCCAGGAGCAGGAACCGGAGGCAGGCAGAAGAATGGAGGATGATGACCAAGGCGGGATTGGAGGAGGTAGGAGTGGCCAGGTGGAAATGACCCAGAGCGCAGCCAAGGCGATGACCCAAGGTGACGTCAACGGTGGTAGGAGCCTTGATGGAGATGGACTCGTGGAGATGACCAACGGTGATGGAGCCTTGGAAGGTGGAATCCCCCGCGTAGACGGAAGTCCGAGGCGGTGATGGGATGCTGATGACCTGGGCGGCTGCGACGAAGCCGCAGCGACGACTCTCCGAGGCAGAGGTGGAGATCCGGAGAGCAGAGGACGAGCTGGAGCAACCAAGGGCGGAGGTGGAGCCTGAGGGAGGGCGGAGCTTGCCGAAGCTGAAGGGGTGGAGGGCCGGAGAGCAGCGTACGGCCCGCAAGTCCGCAGCGGATGCTTGGCGACGTCCGACCCAGGGGGAGCCAACGTTCCGAGGGAGCCCGGCGAGTCTGAATGCTCGATGGTCGAAGCCGGAGTCGAGGGGAGGAGGAGTGTAGGCGCAGGAGCCAGGTCGACGGGTCGAGGCAGGACAGAGCACGACGAGGCAGGAGGCGGAGCCACGGACTCCTGACGCCCAGAAAGAGTGACCTCCCAGCAGGACCATGATGAAGCCTCGCCACTGAGAGGAGGATGAGGTGAGTCAACGGGAATGATGGGAGGAGACGATGGCTGGGTGACAGGCTTGGCGATGCTCTGGAAATGAGGAGTGGCACAGGAACCCAAAGATGAAGTGTCCTTAATGGTAGTTATTTGAGGTGGTGGGAGAGGGGGGTTGGGTGGGGATGATAGAACTGTCGAAGAATCAGAATCATTAGAAATGCAGGGACACAAAGTATTTCTCTCACCACTCTCTATAAAACTGTCCAATAATGGCGGGGGTTTGGGCGGGGCTCGCATCCATCCCCTCGAACTCCACTAGGACTCCCACGGCGATGGACGATGACGTCAGCTCACACCCCTGGTCAGACTCATGGCGGTGCTTCGGCTCCGGGGCGATGTTGAGCTCCACCTCTTCATCCTCGGGTGTTGGCTCTAGCGTCGCGGCAGGCGGAAGCTTCCAGTCTGCGGGGGGCTCAGGCGTCGTCAATCGCGGTGGTGACGGGCTGGGCTCTGGGTCTGGCCGGGTTCTGAATCGGGATCGCACGCTTTCCAGACACCAAAATACGGCTTCCATCCAACTAAGTCCGGTGGTGTCTGGAAGGTGGGTGGCATGGTAGAGGTTGGCCCCGATCCAGAACAGGTCCTTGAGGTTTTCATCCTCCAATGAAGTCTGTCTAGCCAAACAACAAAAGTTTGTGGCAAAATGGAAAAAATCGTTGCCACGTTGATGAACTTAGCCCGTTCATCAAAGTTGGGTGGTCCGTTCATCTGTTACGGTTGATGAACGTTGATGAACTTAGCCCGTTCATCAAAGTTGGGCGGTCCGTTCATCTGTTACGGTTAGTTGCAGGAAGGAGCACAGACGAGGAGAATAAATCCAAATACTAGTTTAATGACGTAATCCACAGGTTAACAGGCATAGAGATGCAACACAACTTACTCAAACGGTGAACGGAACAAAGACTGAGTGAACAGGGGGAAACTAAATAGCAAACATAACAAGGTAGATTAATGAGAGACAGGTGATACAGATGAACTAATGATGAAGGCGGGAAACAGAACATGTGACCATAGAATGCAAACAGAAAGTCCATAAACTGAAACTGAAACTAAACAGACTGTGACAGTTTGAGCTTCAGCAAGAACCAATGAGGTTCACTCTCGTGTTACGCAGCACGTTTGAGCTTCAGCAAGAACCAATGAGGTTCATCCTCGTATTACGCAGCACGTTTGAGCTTCAGCAAGAACCAATGAGGTTCATCCTCGTATTACGCAGCACGTTTGAGCTTCAGCAAGAACCAATGAGGTTCATCCTCATGTGCTACACAGCATGTTTGAGCATCCGCAAGAGGTTTGTTCTCGTGCATCAAGCAGGTTTGGTTGAGCTTCTATTTATGTTCGCTGATCAATGTTTATATGTGAATAAAAACCTAAATTATCTTAAAATATTGCATTAAATTTTATATTGCTAACATTAAACATGTAAATGTAACAAAATCACTGCAATTTACATTTAATAGAATCCCAAATCTAAAGTCTGCTGCCATGAAGTACATCTAGAAATGGTTTTGGTGTATCTAACATCACATAATTCAAAATGATGCAGAATTCAGTCACACACCAGACCTCTCAAATATAAGAGACCATCCATTTCTTTGAGGTCCTTCAATATCTGTTATCAGACACTCTATTTGAACTGCTCCCATTTTGCTGTGAATGGACTTTCCATCTTTGCTTCTGGAATGGACTGACGGATGGCCAGTGACCTTCAGTGGGGGTCACAGGAAGTAGCTTTCACATGTTTCTCTTTTCCTCCGAGACTGAAGATTCAGTGATATGCCAAAATGTCATCTTTGATACACAGATACACTGGCACCAAGGTGAGAGGCTCAGATTACAGCACAGATGTGTTTTCCGTAGGTACGACGCCTACAATATTTAAAAAATTACATAAAATAATACAGTATATTTTATCTTTGGGTGCATGTTCTAATGCTTCAATTAAAAATGGAAAGAAAAAAAATTGCTCTCATGTTATTCTAAATTCTTTTTTTTTTTTTTTTTCAGTAAAACATGCAAAAAAAATGATTTTTAAACACACAAGGACAAGCAGCTTATAAAACATAGAGAATGATGTTTTTTGAAAATGTAAAAATGCAGAAAGTTTTCTGTGAGGATTGTCTTTAGGGATAGGGATAGGGTTAGGGGGTAGAATATAAAAAATCATTATGTCTATGGAAAGTCCCCATAAAACATGGAAACTCAACAAGCCCGTGTGTGTGTGTGTGTGTGTGTGTGTGTGTGTGTGTGTGTAATGAGGATCCATAGTTCTGTGACAAGAGCTCCAGCCACAATAGCGCTGAATGAAGATGTGCTACACAGAGCGAGAAATTCCCCTTTCAACCCGTTAGTCATGGTAGCTGTTTAATTAACCGTTCCTCCGGCTGATCCCCTGCTCCCAACTTTATTACTGTGTGGATAAATGTATCCACTTAATGGTCAATTAATTCACACTTTCTCCTACAGGTCTGTCATAACACAGTGGATCATACGACCCTGTATGACTTGTTCAGGATGACAGTCACGACTCTCTTGCTCTGTTAGTCTTATCAAGTAATGCCCAGACATTTCTGCAGTTCTACTGGATAAAGGGTGACTTGTTTTGTATTGATAATTAAGAAATTTCATGTACTTAAGCACTATTTTGTAGTATAAATAGTGCGAGTAGTGTGTTCAGACTGAAAATTCAAAAAAGGAAAAGTGTACTTCAAAAACCCGGATGATGTACTTAATTAACTGAAAAACGAAGAGTAGAATGTTGAACACTTCATGCACTCAACAATATACAGTATTTTAAATCTACTAAATTGCAACATCATAATAAATGTGTATTACAAATATATTTGTAAACATGACATCACATTTCACAAATGACATTAAAGTATATATTTTAGTTTATCATAAATGCTTGTCAGTAAATTTAGCAGTAAACTGTAACCATATTTCAAAGAGAAAAGAAGTACGATAAAATTACATATAAAGATGTACTTAAGTCCTACTTAAGTGGGTCAAAATGCACACATAATTTCAGTAAATTGCATTTAATATAAATTTCAACTACAACCTGAATGCTGGAAATGTTGGGATGTTTTTTAAATTTTAATAAAATGAAAGCTAAAAGACTTTCAAATCACATGAGCCAATATTTTATTCACAATAGAACATAGATAACATAAATGTTTAAAATGAGAAATTTTTACAATTCTATGCACAAAATGAGCTCATTTCAAATTTGATGCCTGCTACAGGTCTCAAAATAGTTGGGACGGGGGCATGTTTACCATGGTGTAGCATCTCCTCTTCTTTTCAAAACAGTTTGAAGACGTCTGGGCATCGAGGTTATGAGTTTCTAGAGTTTTGGTGTTGGAATTTGGTCCCATTCTTGCCTGATATAGGTTTCCAGCTGCTGAAAAGTTGATGGTCGTCTTTGACGTATTTTTCGTTTTTTTTTTTGCGTCAAACGTTCTCAATAGGTGAAAGATCTGGACTGCAGGCAGGCCAATTCAGCACCCGGACTCTTCTACGATAAAGCCATGCTGTTGTAATAGCTGCAGTATGTGGTTTTGCATTGTCCTGCTGAAATACACAAGGCCTTCCCTGAAATAGACGTCATCTGGAGGGGAGCATATGTTGCTCTAAAACCTTTATATACCTTTCAGCATTCATAGTGCCTTCCAAAACATGCAAGCTGCCCATACCTTATGCACTTATGCACCCCCATACCATCAGAGATGCTGGCTTTTGAACTGAACGCTGATAACACGCTGGAAGGTCTCCCTCCTCTTTAGCCCGGAGGACACGGCGTCTGTGATTTCCAACAAGAATGTCAAATTTGGAGTCGTCTGACCACAGAACACTTTACCACTTTGAAACAGTCCATTTTAAATGAGCCTTGGCCCACAGGACAGACGGCGCTTCTGGACCATGTTCACATATGGCTTCCTTTTTGCATGATAGAGCTTTAGTTGGCATCTGCAGATGGCACGGCGGATTGTGTTTACCGACTGTGGTTTCTGGAAGTATTCCTGGGCCCATTTAGTAATGTCATTGTAACAATCATGCCGATGAGTGATGTAGTGTTGTCTGAGGGCCCGAAGACCACAGGCATCCAATAAAGGTCTTCGGCCTTGTCCCTTACGCACAGAGATTTCTCCAGTTTCTCTGAAACTTTTGATGATGTTATGCACTGTAGTTGATGAGATTTGCAAAGCCTTTGCAAATTGACGTTGAGCTCATTTAGTGGATAAAATTGTAAAATTTCTCCGTTTAAACATGTTATGTTATCTATGTTCTATTGTGAATAAAATATTGGCTCATGTGATTTGAAAGTCTTTTAGTTTTCATTTTACTCAAATTTAAAAAAAACGTGGTTGTATAATACGTTTTCATTTGATTGCAATTAACATGCAATTAATTGCCCAAAAATATTCCATTCAATTTGCACTTAAGTATATTCTTTTTGAAGTAGAACATAACATAAATAGTAAGTACTTTTACTATTATTTATATGACTAATTAGTAAGTATACTCCTTTTAAAAGCATGCTAAAATGTACTTCTTTTTCATATGGGTTTCCTATTTGCACTCTTGAGATCTCTTCTGGAACGAGGAGATCCAACTGAGATTCTTGAGTTGTTTTTCTGAGGAGGGAGATTTTCAGCTTGTTTACACTGCTTAATGCTTGATCACACTTCCATCTTAACATGTCTTTAATGAAGACAAAGATTTTTATTGATTCATTAAATATGTTTAATGTTGTTACTTTTTAACATAATTAACACATTTATTTTGAAAATATAACTCACATGTAAGATTTGTAATTACTGCAAATTTGCATTTCCTGTGCAGTTTTGATGCGGTTACAGAAATAACTCTAATGCATATAATATTTTCTTTTCTTTATTTAAATAGGAACTGAATGTTTTTAAGTGACTGATCATGATTTATTACTACCTTGAACATCAGTTTTAATAGATCTAACATGGAGTTTCCTAATCGCAATGACAATGGTTTACAATAAATCATACCACGCTGCTCAAATATTCCAAAAAATTCCGGCAATCAAGCATGTTCATTCGGTGAAAACAAATGGCAACATATGCTAAAAGCGTTAACAACCATCGAACGTTGGTGTTTGTGGGGCATTTGTGAACTAGTCTTAAAAATGCAGAGGTACATTTTTGTCTGTTTCTTTTCCAGAATCCTGTTATCTATCCCCTAACCGACCTGATTGCTGGCTTGAATTTTTTCACACTTTGAAGAAGGAGGAGTATCAAAGAGGTCACAGTTGGGTTTGAAGCATTTTATTTCTGAGTGCTTCCAAAATTTGAAGCAACACAAGAATGGGTTAGTTGGTATTTTTAATGTTTTTTTTTTTTTTTGTTTGTTTTTTTGGAAAGTAGTCCCTTTAAGCTCACTAAGGCTGCATTTATTTAATCAAACATACAGTAAAAACAGTAGCATTGTGATAAATTATTACAAATTATTACAAACAACTGTTTTCTATTGTAATATATTTTAAAATGTAATTTATTCCTGTGATCAAAGCTGAATTTTCAGCATCATTACTCCAGTCTTCAGTGTCACATGATCCTTCAGAAATCAATCTTATTATTAGCATTGCTGACAACAGTTGAGCTGCTTCATATTTTTGTGGAAAAGTACCATTCAAAAGTTAGTGGTAAGTAAAATTGAAAAAAATAATAACACAACGCATTAAATTGATCAAAAGGAGACACACGGGAGTGTTTGAAAGTAGGCGTCTATCCGTGGATCCGTATATCAGCTGATATATTAGGGATCTGCTGATAGAAGCGATTGGTGAAGAGCATCAAAGATGCCTATTTACAACATGTTTTTGAAGCGTTGATCATTGTAACCAATCACAGACATATCTGTTGAGCGCGTGAACACAATGGCCAATCAGAGGTGTTTAAGAATCCACTCAACAGCGCTCAAAATGCTATAGGGGGAAATTATGGTATAGTCACATTTTTAAAATTTCAGTACCAACAGTATCGACTAGTTAGAACACATGTATACACTTGTAGAATAATCGCATGTATTATTCTAATGTTATTTGCTCAATTTCCCCGTAAAGCTGTCCTTACTTTTTGTTCATACTATTCCCTTGGCTCATGCCATCCTAAAACAGAACTGCACTGAATTTTTTTTTTTTTCTTTGGCAACTTTATGTCCTTCTAGTCTCTCTCTCTCTCTCTGTTCACAGGTAAAACAGATAGGAAGTCTAGGGGAATAGATTTAGTTCTCCAATAATGAGTCTTCAAAATGCATTCTGCAGCTGAGTGAGGATCTGCGAGAGGCAGTCGAGCTAAAACTCTGAGGTGTCTGTTTGAAGGCTTACAGAGAAGAGCCCGAAGAGATTTGATCTGAGGTGAAGCTGGGTGTTCTTCCTGTTTTGACACCTCACGGCAGTGCAGAGACTGAATAAAGAGCTGGATTTCTGTAGATGAGTTCTGTAGATAGTAAAACACTCCTCACCCAACTAGCACTCATACTAGAAACATAAACCCAGCCAAGCTAGGCCAAATATTTGTAAGTAATTGGGTCACAATAAACACAAAGAATGCTTCGCATTGACAACGTGATGGTGTAAGTGCATAGAAATATGACCAAACATGTTTTGTACTTTTGTCATGAATTTGTCTCCCTGTGTTTCATTGCGTAACAATGAAGTAAGTGAAATCACCTTCCACATAAACCCTGCACACATACATCGACACCCACCCACAGGGGCCACCGATGTTGTGTTTCTCTCCTCACTATGTGTGTGTGCGGTTGGTGGCATTAATTAATTGAGCGGCAGGAGAGGAGAGTGATTTGTATCTGCTGCGTTTGTCTAATCGCCCCACAGCTCCATCCTGTAATGTCATCCAGTCCCTGCCACCATCCCTCCCCCTTCACAACCACCGCAGACTGAAGAGACATTTCCACTGGTGCGCATACACTCACTCACTCTCTCTCTCACTCACACGAAAGCCTTTGGCATAAAAACACCCTGCAACATACAGTTCTCACATCACTACACATATCTACACACAAGGGCAGATGGGTAGTTGACATGACATGTCAAGCAGTGACAGCAGTGTCCTGTGCTGTTAAGTGCTATCATTATATATTTTAAGATATACAACAAGAATTACAAATTCATGTAGAATTATATATATATATTCTACAAGAATAATAATAATAATAAAAAAACTGTAATTCTTGTCGTATATCTATATATCAGGCGTTTCCTCCGAGGAGGCAAGGGAGGCAGTGCCTCCTCAAAAAACTGAATGAGAAAATAATCGATTACAAAAATAAAACAACACAATATTACAAAGTTTGACATTACCAAGTGTAAAAGTTGCTCATTTTTCTAAAGAAACGCTGTCCAACAGCGACACCCGCAGGTGAAGTTACAGCGGGGAATCCGCGTTTCTAGTGCCTCCCTTGATCACATAGAAATAAAGCAGAACCCCTAAAGTGTGCGGTGGGTTTAGTGGGGGGTAATTGATAATGAATAGGGGAAAGTCACGTGAGAGGAGGCAGTGCCTCCATCGTGCTATGATTGGTTCGTACGATAAATCCCGCCTCTTGTTTTCGTGTGCGTTCTCGTCGAATCGGCCTGAATGAAGACAGTGATGGCGTTAATGGGAAGACTAATTAAAAATTAAGTAAAGAGCTCACCCCCTTAGATACCGCATTATGTCACGTCAAAATCAAACTTGAAATGGCCTGAAAACATGATGACTGCGGAGGGTTTTTAGTGAGCAGTTAGCTTGGGGAAATTAAAGGTACATCTTCGTGTCTGTGACACGAAGACCAGTGTATACAAGCTTGATGACTGCTGAAAATAAATGGACTATTAAAAAAGAAAATCTGAACATCACAAATAATATATATATATTGTTTAAATTGTTACTGCCTTTAGTTATTTTGGAATAAATGTAAAAATGTGTAAAAGTTGATGAAATTTATACTTGGTTTTAATAAATAGAACATTACATAGTGTAAAAATACAAATTAGAATTGTATTTGGTCTCTCTTTATATGTAATGTTTTTTTTTAACCAGGACAATTGTGTAACAGGGACATAAATTTACATTTGATATATAAAAAAATTGCGTTACTCCCAAAAAAAGTAACTATTTGTGTTATTTAGTTACTTTTATGGAAAATAATGCATTGCGTTACTTTTTCTCACCTGGGCTGTTCTTGCTTGTTGGGTTTCCTTAAAGTTCTATTTTTTGGCAAATATAAAGGCCCTTTCACATCAAAAGTTAAATGAATAAGCCTCAGGCTGAAGGAAATGCAAAGTCACGCCTGTACAGTAGAGGGCGCCACTCAAACAAACTTTCAAATCCATTCTGGATTGCAGAAGAATAGGACGCAGGAGAAGAAAGCTCAACACACTTACTTTAGCAATATATAAAAAAAAAGATGTGATGTTTAACTAGTCATTTTTTGCTTATTCCTACGGCTGAATTGGATCAGCGAAGGTCAGCAGAAAAGAAAGTGCTTAATAAATTGAGATTAAATACATAAAGTATATCTGTGTTATTTAACATATTTAATTGTTGCAGGTTCGCGTCGTATTCTGAGTTTGCATTTCACTGTTTTTATTTATTTTGAGAAATACTGAATCAGTTTTTGTGTGAGATCAGTAAATGCATGTTCACATTTAGTCTAAAACTGCAATAACAATCTTGTTCACACAGCGCACACGACGCATCTGCACTCCCGATTTCTCTCAACTCGCATTACTTATTTGAAAAGTAACTCAGATATTTTGTTGTAAATTTCAAAGTAATGTACTACTTAGTTACTTAAGTACTGATTACGTAACTCGCGTTACTTGTAATGTGTTATCCCAACACTGTATGTGTATACATATGACTTTTAATGAAATTATTAAATTTAATTTAAAAAAATTAATTAAAAATTATTTACTATTTAAGTGAACTGAAAAATAAGTTAAATACCAACTAGTGGTGACCAACCACAGTGCCTACAATAATTCGAACCTGAAATCTTGATGATCTTAAATGGAAAAAGTTCATGTCCATGTTATTTGTCAGCTATCCTGAAACACATACCTACAGGTAGTTATGGGAAAAATATGTTGCAATATTCTGCAACAACTGCGCAAGATCTTGTCTAGTGGCTTGTATAGCTGACAATGATTTTTTTATACAGTACATTACAATTAGAAGTGCTCTGTGTTTTCCACATACAGTAAAAACAGAAATGTCAGTTATGGCAGATAATGCATAAAAGACTCTGACATGATTTCTCATGTATTTCTAATAGCTATCAGACCACGACAGCACAGATAAAGAGTTAGCAGTTTATTTTTACATGCTACCAATTAGGCCTACACAAAAATGCTGTTAAGAGCGTTTGTCCGCTGCTTATCCAATTCAAACCCCTGCTGTTCTGGAATGTGTGAGCGACACCTTTCCTGCTGCGACGCTGGATAAAAATACAGACCTGTGGCTGGGGGCATTTTGTCTCCTGCAGCATGCTGCCAGCTCTGTCCTTGTGTCCATTTGTCAACAGACACGTCCAATCGCTCTTTGCCACCTGGGCAAATCATCGCCTTGTCACTTAGGAAATGACAATTTGATTCCCAGTCAAACTCCAGAGCCGATCTTGAGTCTGGATCCGACAGTCTTTCCCTCAAGGCCGATACAAAAAAAAGAAAGAAAGAAATATATAGTAATAATAACAACGCACCGACCAGTGCTGTGACAGACGGCGGTAAATGATGGAGATATGGAGTGTAAAATGATAGCAATCTGATTTGTGATGGGGTTTTGGTGACAATATAGAGAGATGCTATCACACCTCTTGCTGATAAGAGCCGATCGAGGAGCGTCACACTTTTTGGCATTCTGTTAAAATCTATATTGCATAAGTGGCTGGTGCTCTGAAAGATACACTGACATGCTGACTGAGACTACTCTGAAAATATTGCATTCAAAATCAAATTTAAATCTGGAAATAAACATTGGGGGAATTCAATAAACAGTCATGGCAACCAGTCACTAAGTGCACTAAAATGGTGTGCCTTTTTATTATTTTTTGACACTCACTTTTCTTATTAAGAAGTCTGTAACACTTTACAATAAGGTTTTTATTAATAGTTTAACTACATTAGTAATAATGAACTAACAATGAAAAATACTTCATAAAAGGGTCATGAATTGAGAAATCAACTTTTCCTTGAGCTTTTGATATCTAAGAGGTCACCGTACTATAAGAATATCCTGTAAGTTTCCTTGTTAGTCCAATAAAAGCTTTTATGGTAACACTTTAGTATAGGGAACACATAAACTATTAACTACGACTTTTCCCTTAATAAACACCTAATTTACTGCTTATTAATAGTTAGTAAGCTAGTTGTTAAGTTTAGGTATTAAGAGTGTAGAATAAGATCATGCAGAATAAGACATTAATATGTGCTTAATAAGTATTAATAAATAGCCAAATAATATGCATGCTAATAAGCAACTAGTTAAAAGACCCTAAAATAAAGTGTTACCGCTTTTATTGACACCAGGCCCCGCGAACGACTGATCCTGGAATGTGCCTATAGGTGAAACCCCGCCTCCGCAGAAGAAATCAACGCCTACTTCATCATTGCAACATTAGCCCCGCCCACTTGTGTATTAGTGAGATGAGGAAGATAGAAGAGACTAGATACAGGACTAAAAATAACATTACCTTTCAAAGGATCCTATTGCTAGGAATATGGTTATTAATTTTCAGCAATGTGAATGTCTCAGTTGAGCATTATTTATTTGTATTCGCGATTTCACTGTGGACTCTTTGGTAAATCAATCGCATTAAAAGATGTTCTTTGTCTATGTGTCAGTAAATCAAACCATTGACTAAATGGTCAACTTCACATTGTTTCTCTTAGTAGGATGAAAATAATCTGATATTTAAACTGCGATTAAATTATATACACTGTGTTCCAAATTATTATGCAAGTGACATATCAGTAGGATTTCAGTACAATAAACATTCAGATTTTAGTTTTTCTAAGAAAGTGTTTGTTTGTTTGTTTGTTTGATATTTATCCATGTCTTTTTAGATAACTGGTATCAATCTCAGACAAAATAATTTGCCAGGTCTACTTAGGTAAATGGAAACCCTACTTAGAGGTTGTTCCACATTATTAAGCAAGTCACAGATCTCATGCAATATGGGGAGGAAGAAAGATCTTTCTAAAGATGAAAAGCATGAAATGGTGCAATGTTGTGCAAAAGGCATGAAAACAACTAATATTGTGTGAAAACTGAATGCAGATTATTGAACTATCATAAGATTTGTGAGTGATTTAGAGCACAGCAGAACTCGGTCAGATAAAGGCTTATTAAGGAAAGTTTCTGTCAAACAAGTTAATTGTATTAAAAGGGCAGCTATAAAAAAGCCAGTGTTGAGCAGCAAACAGGTATTTGAAGCTGCTGGTGTCTCTGGAGTCTTGAGAAGCTCTCCATGCAGGCTGGCAGTTGTTTGTAAAATTGTATTTTAGCCACCACTAACCAAACCTCACAAAGAGAAACATTTACAGTGGGTGTAGAAATACATTTTCAAACAGTTTTATTGCTGTGGTGTTTTTTTGCAGCATGGGATAGTGCATAGTGCATTGTATTTCAGAAGGCACTATCCTTCTTTTTATACCATAGCTGAAAATAGCCAGTTATAAACTCCACATATCTTGATGAAGTCATTTTGACACCCTAAAGGGACCTTCCATCTCACTTCCCAATATTCCAGCCCAAATCATCACCCGCCAGCTCCCTGCTAACATCACAGTCTTGTTGGAACGTGGTGGCCATTCACCAACCATCCAGAAATCCATCCATTTAGACCATCCATTGTAGTACGGCATTAGTCAGTGAATAAAACTATTTAAAAATGAGTCTTCATGTATTTCTAAACCCACTGTAAATGTTTCTCTTTGTGAGGTTTGGTTAGTGGTGGCTGAAATGCATCTTTACGCACAACTGCCAGCCTGCATGGAGAGCTTCTCAAGACTCCAGAGACACCAGCAGCTTCAAATACCTGTTTGCTGCTCAACACTGGCTTTTTTTATAGCTGACCTTTTAATACAATTAATTTTTTTGGCAGGAACTTTCCTTAATAAGCCTTTATCTGACCGAGTTCTGCTGTGCTCTAAATCACTCACAAATCTTATGATAATTCGATAATCTCCATTCAGTTTTCACACAATATTAATTTTTTCATGCTTTTTGCACAACATTGCACCATTTCATGCTTTTCATCTTCAGAAAGATCTGTAGCAAATTAGCTCAAAAGAAATATGATAATTAATCATAACTAAGTATAATTAATTATAAATATTTGGATCAGTTAAATAAAATTAACTTAATGTAATAAAATTAATATTACAATCAATTAACCTGTTTGGCCAATGAACATTCAGTGTTAATTGCTTATTAATTCTAAGAAATGTTCATTTACAGGTTATGGGAAATAACAATTTTATGTACAGTACTACTCAGAGCATGTAGTCAGGATCTGCATGAATAGGGACTCCATTATATGAGCATGAAACACGGACAACTTTACGTGTGACATGAACAAGACTTTATTAACTATACTAAACACTTAACTACTCTAACATTCACACACATGCATGCATACAGTTTACCAAGGGAAAGAGAGAGCTGAAGCAGAATACAGGAAAGCAAGCAGTTACAGCATTGTTTGAAATTCAGCAGATCAACAGCCCTGAGCAAACCATCAGTTTAGTTTTAACAGGCCCTTCTTTAAAAGGGGTAAGGATACTCAATGCATCAAATAATGAGACTAAGTTTGATACTTGCATTTTGAATTGAATACATGTTTATACATTTCTCAAGTGGTTATATATAGAATATATAGGATTAAGGGGGTTTATTTGTCCTGAAGACAGAGTCACTAGTCTCTGCAAAATTCTTTCTGATCGTAAAAGTCTTTATCAGTTTTCCTGTGTCCTGTAAAAGGACACCTAGTTCTGCCTGTGTGTTAGCTACGTTTAGGATGCTAGTTTTAGTTTTAGGGGGATGGGTTCACAGAACTTTGAGGGAGTGAGTTTCTGGATAATTCATTAAATATAATGAATAATTGTGTGTCTGACTGGTCCAGACGTTACAGATCTTTCTTCCTCCCCATATTGCATGAGAACTGTGACTTGCTTAATAATGTGGAACAACCTCTAAGTAGGGTTTCCATTTATGTAGACATGGCAAATTATTTTGTCTGAGATTGATACCAGTTATCTAAAAAGACATAGATAAATAAACAAACAAACACTTTCTTAGAAAAACTAAAATCTGAATGTTTATTCTACTGAAATCCTACTGATATGTCACTTGCATAATAATTTGGAACACAGTGTAAAGAAAGCGATCAAAGAACGCTCCCTTTACAGTCGCTGGAGCTGTCAGTCAAACAGCACAAGTTTATCAGTGACTGAGTTCTGGACTCGCGCCAAAACTACCGTTTTATTCAACAAATCTCTTATTTACAGTGTGTTTGCACTGTTGGTTATGATGAAAGCATTCGTTAGTGTGCAGAAACTGAGTTGCAATGATGAGATCACTGCTTTCATGCGCTCAACAACAAGTTTGTGATCGGCTACAATGTTCATCACTGCAGCCTTTCATGCCACGATCTAAATATAATGCCATAGATCTAAATATAATCAACACTCTTCACGATTAGTTAACCTTGAGAGCTGTAATAGTAAAAACATGCTAAAAGTTTTCGAGAGAGTAATACTTGGCTATTTCAAATGGAAAATGTTAGCCAATCGTGTTTACACTTAAGACTTACAGCAGACATGCCCCTTAAAACAGAGTGTTCAAATAAGAGGGCTAAAATTAGGGTAGGAAAAATGCCTTTTATTTCTAAATTATGAAAATTTTTGATGTAAAAAGCATACTAACATTATAAGTGCGCCCCAGGAAACATAATAAAACAATGCAGTTCATGCCCTTTTTAAGCATTTCTTAAACTTAGTTAATGATAATTTCAACCTTTACTAATACATTATTCAAATAATATTACAATAATATTATTTAATGGACCTGCATGAACTAACAATAAACAGTTCTATTTTTATTAACTGTTAACAAACATTAATGAATACTGTAACAAATGTATTGCTCGTCATTAGTTAATGCTAGTATGCATTAACTGATGTTAATTAATGGGACTTTATTGTTACTAAGAAGGTTACCAAGAAAAAAAAAGTAATCAATACAAGTAATGTACTTGTAATCAAAATTTAATAACTTGCTCTGCCTCTGAAATGACTTTTCAATCTAGCTGACATCATAATGATGGCATGGGCGGGGAGACGTTTTTCTGCTCCTCTCCAAACACTTGGTCTCCATTCTGGGACAGTATTTCATGATGCAGCAAACTGCTGTTAAATAAATTCAAAATCTGTTCTGAGTTGCGAACTGTGTTTCTGTGTTTCCTCCTGAAGTGGTTTGAGTGATCGGATTTAAATCCGTCTCGAAAGTGTTTCAGAGGGCATTTACACCAGTTTTTAGAGAAAACGCATGAAGTGACCAGGTGTAAACAGGCCCATTGATGAACTTTACACAGTTATTGAACCAAACTGAATCAATCAACACTTAAAGGGATAGTTCAAATTCTGTCATCATTTACTCACCTTCAAGTAGTTCCAAACCTGTATGAATTTCTTTGTTCTGCTGAACACAAAAGAAGATATTTGGAAGAATGTCAGTAACCAAGCAGATCTCGCCTCCCATTGACTACCATAGTAGGAATAATAAATACTATGGTAGTCAATGGGGGGCGAGATGTGTTTAGTTACTGACATTCTTCCGGATATCTTCCTTTGTGTTCAGCAGAACAAAGAAATTATACGGGTTTGGAACTACTTGAAGGTGAGTAAATGATGACAGAATTTTCATTTTTGGGTGAACTATCCCTTTAGCACTGAACTGACTTCAGCTGAATAATGACTGTTTACTATTGTCTTTTTAGAGTTGCTTTACAGCAGAATTGTATTCTGTTTGCATCATTGAATCATTACTTTCCTGTTTATCACTGTAAAGCTTCTTTGAAACAATCTGTATTGTATAAAACACTATATACTTTACTTGACTTCTATTAATTGAAATTCATAATTATGATTCAAATATCAAGGAACATAATGGGCCCTATCATACACCCGGTGCAATACGACGCCAGCCGCGATGCAAGTGCTTTTTGCTAGTTTCAGCCTGACGCAGTTGTCATTTTCACGTCCAGTGCCACGTTGTTTAAATAGCAAATGCACTCACGGCCACCTGTTCGCCCATGGTCGTGCTGGTCTGAAAACGAGGTGTGTTCAGGTGCAATGTTAGCGTGTTGCTATTTTGAGGCAACTGAAAATGACTGCGCCATTGACCAACAAAAACCTGGTCTAAAGTCAATAGCGTGCAGTATTTTTTTTTTTTTTTGTTATTTAAAGAGCGTTAGTAATAGGCGCCTATAGGCGGGTGCACAACACACATGCACTCTGCTTGTTACACACACAGGGACACGCAGTAGCACACAAACATGCTAAATATTAAAAATAAAAGGATTCCTCTCTGGAGAAGTGTTCAGTCTTTCGGCTTGCAAATTCCGCCATGTAAATAGAAAATCCGCCATGGTGTGAGCGCACCTGGCTTTTAAAGGGAATGGGAGATGAGACTCTGATTGGTTAATTGCACGTTATTCCCAAAACACACACATGACTCATTAAGAGACTAGGTACAGCCCTTTTGGTCCTTGGTCCATGCGCCTGGCGCACAGACCATTTTTTCCATCGTTAAACTAGCAAAAGAGGATTCGGACACGCCCTAAGTGCACCTGTGCCATGCGCTACAGACCATGCGCTTAGATCGTTAAAATAGGGCCCAACAAGTTTTACGTCATGATCGTGCAACCTTATTCGGGGAATTACAAGTATGCTTAACATGAACTAGTCAGGTATATCACCTTAAACATAAAAAACAGGCAACCTATAGCACAAAGTGAAGCCAAAGAGTTGCTAAGAGCAGGAAAAAAGTGTTGCACACGGGTGTAGATGTAGTGAGATCTCAAAACAAGTTTGATGAATATAGCAGCAGGTGAGACAAACCCATTATCACGTCTCCCACCTCAGACACCTAATGCTGATGTGGATGGGCCAAATCAATGGTAAATTTTTAGTGTAGCTTCTCGACTGGGATTATTTTTAGTCACTGGAGCACTTTAGGGACAAACATGGGAACGAGTTTAATGTGTGACTTTCAACTTTTGTAATTACAAGGCTTGAATAAGTAACGATTTCCTGTGGCTAATGCAAAGTCATGTTAAAAATAAATGTAGAAAATCAAACAGGTACAGATGGTTAGACACTCTGTGAACACAATTTAAAGTGTTGATAAATTTCAAACTTTTTGTTGTTTGTAACAGCCCAATCTCACAAGGGGAACGTCGCTGCAACAATTTTTATACACAAACCACCAAAATGTCTTTGGCTATCTTCCCTTGTAAAAAGTACACTTAAACACCATTTTAAAAAGATTATGGAAATAATATAATTTAAAAGAATATCCTTAAGTGCGAACTGAATGTAATGTTTTGGATACTTAATTGCATGTCAATTGCAAATAAATGAAAATGTATTATAGTTTAAATTAAATGCAATTATTTTAGAGTGCTTTTTGACCATTTTTTTTTTTTTTTTCTATTTTATATGATTATTATAGCACTTAAACAGAAAAAGTCATATTTTCTGTCAGGGAATGAACACAGACAGGGGATCCAAAATGCAAGTAAAACAATATTTATTGACAGAATACGCTGTACAATAACTTCACTCCAAAATGACAGTCGCGGCAGAGGCTGTGACGTGCAGAAACGGTGGCGTGCAGAGTGGCGGTGAACCGGGTGGCGCAGGGCTACAGCGGGTATCAGACACCAGGGATAATCCAACCCAGAAAGCAGGGCACATGAAGAAAGTCCAGAATCCGAGAACCAGGGAGAGACAAACAGAGAACACGACACCGGGACAGCCTGCAACGAACTGACAAAGACCACATAAAGACGCGCACAATATATAACAATCACTAACAAGACACGGCTGGCAACGGATAGCAATCAGACCATAATGGGTGACGCCCACACAATCATTCACTCACACCCATACACACACAACAAACACACGAGGGCGAGTAAATGAATCCATGAACCGTGACATTTTCATAATATGTTCCCTTTAAAGTCGGGCGAATTTTGACTGGCTGTCATTCATCAGCTGGAAAAAACTCATTCTGAAAGTTATAATGATAATGATTATTAAAACTTTATGGTGTTAGCTATTGTACTTGGTGTGAACAGGCCTTAACTGTGTCCAAAAGTTCAGAAATTTTCTTCTTTACTAATTACTCACTAACTAGAAACACTTTTTGATAAATTAGTCTGTCGACATAGTTGAGTTAAGTCTTTTAACTGTGGACAAAGGAAATTGATTTGCAGTTAATACTTATCAAACTGGGCTTTCTTGGATCTAATCGAACAAAAACTTTGTTCAGGCTTCTGCATTGTTGAACTTGGAGAGGAGGAGGTTGTACAAACATATAGGAGCACTTTCTTCTACTTTGTTTGTTGTGCCACCCAATCGAAACAGATGGCTTTCAAGCGACTTTTGTTAATAGAAATATGTACAGCTATATTTGTGAGGGCCCCACTGAATTGATTTTGCCTTTGTGAAGCACTTGCCAGTAATTGAATCAAATTACTGCTCCACATTGAATGTCTTTGAAGACAGCCAGGCACTTTTCGCAATGAATAAATCTTGTCATTAATCATCTAGATGAAAATACATGTAATCTACACTGGGTAGCTTTTCAAGGACATTCAAGTCAGCAGTAATTAAGACAATTTGATGAATGAAATCAAATTTTTAATCAGATGACAACGAGGCCCCTTTGAATACATCTCAACAAAAGACTTAAGGTTTGCTAGCGTTCTATACATGACATTAATTAAATGATTTATCTTTCGAGTATAGTATATGATCTTTTTCATGCTAAGTTTCTTGCTAAACCAAAGATAAGGCAAATGACCATTGTATGCTACACTAAACTTTCAATTGAATGATTTATAGTAGTAAGATGACTAAAAAGGAGCTTACAATGACAGAAGAAGAATATTACTGAATACTCTTGAGTGGACATACACTATATTGCCAAAAGTTTTGGGACGCCTGCCTTTACGTGCACATGAACTTTAATGACATCCCATTCTTAATCCGTAGGGTTTAATATGGAGTTGGCCCACCCTTTGCAGCTATAACAGCCTCAACTCTTCTGGGAAGGCTTTCCACAAGGTTTAGGAGTGTGTTTATGTGAATTTTTGACCATTCTTCTAGAAGCGCATTTGTGAGGTCAGGCAGTGATGTTGGCGAGAAGGCCTGGCTCGCAGTCTCCGCTCTAATTCATCCCAAAGGTGTTCTGTCGGGTTGAGGTCAGGACTCTGTGCAGGCCAGTCAAGTTCCTCCACACCAAACTCGCTCATCCATGTCTTTATGGACCTTGCTTTGTGCACTGGTGCACAGTCATGTTGGAACAGGAATGGGCCATCCCCAAACTGTTCCCACAAAGTTGGGAGCATGAAATTGTCCAAAATGTCTTTGTATGCTGAAGCATTAAGAGTTCCTTTCACTGGAACTAAGGGGCCAAGCCCAACCCCTGAAAAACAACCCCACACCATAATCCCCCCTCCACCAAACTTTACACTTGGCACAATGCAGTCAGGCAAGTACCGTTCTCCTGGCAACCGCCAAACCGAGACTCATCCATCGGATTGCCAGACAGAGAAGTGTGATTCGCCACTCCAGAGAACACGTCTCCAATTGCTTCCACTTTGTTATGATACCACTAACAGTTGACCGTGGAATATTTAGTAGTGAGGAAATTTCACGAATGGACTTATTGCACAGGTGGCAACCTATTACGGTACCACACTTGAATTCACTGAGCTCCTGAGAGCAACGCATTCTTTCACAAATGTTTGTAGAAGCAGTCTGCATGCCTAGGTGCTTGATTTTATACACCTGTGTCCATGAAAGTGATTGGAACACCTGAATTCAATGATTTGGAGGGGTGTCCCAATACTTTTGGCAATATACAGGTGCTGGTCATATAATTAGAATATCATCAAAAAGTTGATTTATTTCACTAATTCCATTCAAAAAGTGAAACTTGTATATTATATTCATTCATTACACACAGACTGATATATTTCAAATGTTTATTTCTTTTAATTTTGATGATTATAACTGACAACTAAGGAAAATCCCAAATTCAGTATCTCAGAAAATTAGAATATTGTGAAAAGGTTCAATATTGAAGACACCTGGTGCCACACTCTAATCAGCTAATTAACTCAAAACACCTGCAAAGGCCTTTAAATGGTCTCTCAGTCTAGTTCTGTAGGCTACACAATCATGGGGAAGACTGCTGACTTGACAGTTGTCCAAAAGACGACCATTGACACCTTGCACAAGGAGGGCAAGACACAAAAGGTCATTGCAAAAGAGGCTGGCTGTTCACAGAGCTCTATGTCCAAGCACATTAATAGAGAGGCGAAGGGAAGGAAAAGATGTGGTAGAAAAAAGTGTACATGCAATAGGGATAACCGCACCCTGGAGAGGATTGTGAAACAAAACCCATTCAAAAATGTGGGGGAGATTCACAAAGAGTGGACTGCAGCTGGAGTCAGTGCTTCAAGAACCACTACGCACAGACGTAAGCAAGACATGGGTTTCAGCTGTCGCATTCCTTGTGTCAAGCCACTCTTGAACAACAGACAGCGTCAGAAGCATCTCGCCTGGGCTAAAGACAAAAAGGACTGGACTGCTGCTGAGTGGTCCAAAGTTATGTTCTCCGATGAAAGTAAATTTTGCATTTCCTTTGGAAATCAGGGTCCCAGAGTCTGGAGGAAGAGAGAAGAGGCACACAATCCACGTTGCTTGAGGTCCAGTGTAAAGTTTCCACAGTCAGTGATGGTTTGGGGTGCCATGTCATCTGCTGGTGTTGGTCCACTGTGTTTTCTGAGGTCCAAGGTCAACGCAGCCGTATACCAGGAAGTTTTAGAGCACTTCATGCTTCCTGCTGCTGACCAACTTTATGGAGATGCAGATTTCATTTTCCAACAGGACTTGGCACCTGCACACAGTGCCAAAGCTACCAGTACCTGGTTTAAGGACCATGGTATCCCTGTTCTTAATTGGCCAGCAAACTCGCCTGACCTTAACCCCATAGAAAATCTATGGGGTATTGTGAAGAGGAAGATGCGATATGCCAGACCCAACAATGCAGAAGAGCTGAAGGCCACTATCAGAGCAACCTGGGCTCTTATAACACCTGAGCAGTGCCACAGACTGATCGACTCCATGCCACGCCGCATTGCTGCAGTAATTCAGGCAAAAGGAGCCCCAACTAAGTATTGAGTGCTGTACATGCTCATACTTTTCATGTTCATACTTTTCAGTTGGCCAAGATTTCTAAAAATCCTTTCTTTGTATTGGTCTTAAGTAATATTCTAATTTTCTGAGATACTGAATTTGGGATTTTCCTTAGTTGTCAGTTATAATCATCAAAATTAAAAGAAATAAACATTTGAAATATATCAGTCTGTGTGTAATGAATGAATATAATATACAAGTTTCACTTTTTGAATGGAATTAGTGAAATAAATCAACTTTTTGATGATATTCTAATTATATGACCAGCACCTGTAGTGTACTTTACTAACTGTTGAGAACAAATGTTAGCTCAGCTCAAAGAAGAAAGCTCATATAAATAAAGCTTATGGTATAGTACAAACTACCCAAACAGTTTCTTAAAACTGAAACCTTTTTTGCCTTTCAAATAACTACACTGAAAGTTAATAAATACACTAAGCTAAAATAACTTTAGTATTTATACAATTCTAAAATAAAACAAAAGAAGCTAGACAGCATACATTTTTCTTTCAACGTGATAATTAAAAAAACTCAACAACCTCCGGTGAAGGTAAATACACATTCCCGCCCGGCAGAGAGGAGATATTTCAAGGGAATATGTTTGCATAGGTCTGCATTTCCTTGCTGTTATTCCACATGTTTGACATCCAAAAAGAATGTGTGCTTATTGCATTAATGAATTCTTATCATTTGACTTTCATTATATGCAAATAGGACACTTCCCCTCCCATATTCACCATGAATCACACTTATACAGGTTTCATGGGGCATTTTGTTGACTGGCATGCTGAGTACTGTGCTTCTTTCTCTCTTCCTTCAACACATTTTTTTTCTTATAAACGATATGTAAAGAAACTGATCATAGCGCTAGTCTTTTTTAATGCCTTTTGTTTTCTTTGCTGCCCAAGGCAAGGTTGAGCTATTGAAGTGATGAATGATATTTACAGCTTTGGAAATATTTTGTACGGTCAATGTTTGACTGGTTCGCATGGCCCTGTTAGTCCCAAGTGTGTTTTGACAAAATATTTTTCACAAGGAACATAAATATCTTTAATATTTCAGCTGTTTTACCAGTGCCAGCATTCTTAAAAACATCATATTTTACTTTTTTTCTTGATGACTGCTATGTGGTAGCATCAAAAAATTCTGTGCTTCTAAATATGATTCAAATCACACTTCCAGAGGGGACCAACATCAGGCTATCCAGGTATAATAAGGCTCAATGATATCCACAATGATGAAAAGAGTATCCACAATGATGAAAAGTTAAAATCAATGTGACAAATAAAAAAAAAAATAAAAAAATGTGGCAAATACTTTTTGTATTCATGTTGGTTTCATATGGTTTTGAAAATTTTTGAGAAAGTTTGAATGTAATGACTAAAAATCTCATGTGGCGTAACCGCATAATTAATATTAAAGGGGTCATGACATGAGCAATCAAATATGCCTTGATCTTTTGACATATAAGAAGTCTTTGTACCATTAAAACATCCTGCAAGTTTCATAGCTTAAAACACCCTCATCATTACAAACTAAACATCTGATTTCAAGCTCTAAAAAAAGGCTTGTTGGGATATTCTGGGATTTGTGATGTCACACAGGCAAATACTTTTGCATATGACTGCCTCCAGTTTTACATCATCTCATCATAGGCCCCGCCCACTGGTGTTTCCCTACACTGGAGTGAGTATCGCGTCAAAAGCAAATAGAACCCATTATAATCACTGATGCTGTCTACACTGGATACAGTATACAGATGTGTGATCAGTTTCTGACATACTCCACACTCTTGAGTCTGTCGACAACAGGACAAATGGAAGAGTGAAAGAACGTTTGCCTTGATGCGTCAAGTTTAAACAGCTTGTTTGTGTCTTTGTACAGACTCAAGAAGGATCCCAGCGTCGAAAACAAGTGGACGGTTTATTTTTAATAGTGTTATGGATTGCGCCGGAAGATTTTATGTTTGTTCAGAGGGTCCTCAATATAATATAATTTTCTGTTTAATATAGCTTCTGCATGTTGCACTATATGACATTTTGCTGGCCGCACCACATTGCACTGATAATTGATGGACAAAAGTTTTCATATATTAATAAGCAGTTTCCTTTATTAGTAACACTTTACCATAAGATCTCATTTGTTAACATTAGTTAATGTATTAATATAACTAGTGTTGTCAAAAGTACTGACCGCGTTACTGAAATTTTAATAATGTGACGCACCGAGCGCTGTTGAGATGATTCGTAAACACCTCTGATTGGCCACTGTGTTCACGCCGCTCATCAGATATGTCTGTGATTGGATACAATGATCAACGGATGGGAGTGTTTGAAAGCACACGGAAGTGTTTGAATATGAAAGCGTTTTGAAAGTGGGAGCAGGAACGTTTGAAAGCAGACAACACTCTCAAAACCTTCTCAAACACTCCTGTGTGTATCTGAAGAGTGTCACTGATGTCTATTTACAACATGTTTTTGAAGCGTTGATCATTGTAGCCACTCACAGACATATCTGTTGAGCGTGTGAACGCAGTGGCCAATCAGAGGTGTTTACGAATCCGCTCAAAGCGTCACATTTTTACAATTTCAGTACCAACTTGGTATCGCAGTCGGTACTTTTGACAACATTAATATAACATGAACTAACAATGAGCAATACATTTGTTACAGTATTTATTAATCTTTGTTAATGTTAATAAAAATACAGTTGTTCATTGTTTGTTCATGTTAGTTCACAGTACATTAACTAATGTTAACAAACACAACTTTTCATTTTAATAATGTATGAAATTAACATTAACTAAGATGAATAAATCTAGTTCATTCTTAGTTGTTAACTTAAGTAGTTAACTAATGTTAACTAACTTTCATTTTAGTTTTAATAATTTTGCTTTTGTCATTTTAATAAGTTACTAAAATAAATAAATAAAGCTAAAACTGAAATAAAAATGTATTAAAGGTGCACAGAAGCTGCTAAACAGATTTAGTAATGTTAGTACTTCAACTTAAACTTAGCTGCCAACATTTCTATATATATTTTTTTTACGATCTTCAAGTTTTTCATTTTATATTTATATTCTATTTTATTTCAGTTTTATTTCAGTTACCGAGAATTACTTTAATAATTTTAGTTAACAACAACAACAACACATCATAAAAGAGGTGTATTCTAGTCATTGTACTGTATGTATGAAATGCATTATATAATGTACTTTTGAATAAAAATGAGTGTCATGTTATTGACCCATTGACCTTCTTGCCCTGAGGCTCCAAGCTCTCAAGAAAATCATACCAGATATCTCGCCCTGTGATTTGTAGCTTTCTCTAGTAAGTGCCAAGTAATTAACCTAAATGCTATGTGTGTGCCGGCACAAAACGCCCACAAATCCCACTTGACCCTCGAAGGCCTTACGTTAGTGCCAGTAATAAGAGCAAAGGGACAGAAGGCTGTCAGGGGCTAAAGGTGATCATTGAACATGTCCTCCAAAATTAAATTTATGGAAATCCAACATAGGCCAACATCAAAGCACTCAGCGGAGCTGTTTATTCATCAGCTAAATTGGCTGTTATGCGAATGAGTGATGGTGCATGTGCCCAGAATTGACACGAGATTTTTCATTGGCTAGATTGATATGTTCAGTCCCTCCTCGTTTGATTAACTTTCTGATTTTTTATTTATTTATTTATTTTTGATAAGCAAACTTCCCACTCTTTCCCAGCTCATTTGGAATTTGCCTCAGGTTGTGTTGCCTAGCAAAAAAAGTGGATTTTGCTGACCTTAATCAAGACGTACATTGCAAATTAATTGCACAACATCAATTAAAGTGTCTTAATCCTGCCGAGGATGTGCTGAGTGCAAAGTGATCAGTCAGAAGATAGTTTCCAAAGAAGAGTAAAATGTGAAACATTAGGCCTGCTGACTAAAATGCAAAGCCATAGGAACATTTTAGGATGTGAATATTGTCCTATATGTCATGTCTAAATCCATACCCTTGTGAGAAAGAATTACAGTTTAGCGTAAAAGATGACTTGACTTATTACGGGAATAATATACTTTAAAAGAATATAATTAAGTGTGAAATGAATGTTATGTTTCCGGATTGCATGTTAACTGCAATTAAATTAAATGGAATTGTATTTGATTTGAATATATTCGTTTCATCATATGACCAGTGTTGGGGAAAGTTACTTTTAAAAGTAATGCATTACAACATTGCATTACTCCCTAAAAAAGTAACTAGTTGCATTACTTAGAAAGTAATGCTCTATATTACTTTTGCGTTGACAAAAGATTATTAAAACAATAATTTAAAATGTACTTTAACAACTGGCCATTTTTACAAAGTGCATTATGGTAAGAAAAGTCTTGAACACAACACATTTACAACACATGTGAATGGCTTTTTATTTAATTTTACTATATTTTTACGTACAGTTTAATATATATATATATATATGTATATGTATATATATATATATATGGGTCAATGACGTGACGGGTCATTTTTTTTTGTTCAAAGGCTTTAATAATAATAAAAAAACAAAGATATGACATCCAAAGTATGTAAGGTAGTAAAACTGGATCTCTTTTATTGAATCCAAAAGGTTTTAATTATATTTTGCTACATATAAAGTTATTTTAAAGATTGTGTCAAAAGGTCATTCGGTTTAACTGTCCAAAGGCCAATACAGCCATTTCATTTGTGATTAAAATATCTTAAAATGTAATAAATGTATATATTTTTTATTCTGGCATGATTTTATAACATCATATATCAACATAGTGCAAAATGGTATTAAAATTATGTGTAGAAGTCGTTGCTTTGTTATGAGAAAGAATGTCCGGAAAAATGAATTTCATTGATGTCATTCGGAGTAACCAATAAAAAGGGAACATTTTGCATCAAGTCATGCGGCCAATATCATGTGACAGGATGTGACATCATTCAGACACCTGCACAGGACCACATGGTCGTGAAGCAAAGTAACTAACTCTCTCTTAACTATTTGAAAAATTCATGGTTTCACTTGCTCATACGCATGTCTCGAAACATCAGGTCATTTGGTACAACCGCTATAAAACATGGAAAATGTTGTAATATTTTAAAAACTTGTACTAAATATAAAATGTTTGATTGTCCTTTTGCTAGCTAGCTAGATATCAGCCTGTTAGCATTGTTTGAAAATATTGTCATTCGGTATAACCAAAAGTGTCATTCGGTAAAACCGAAATTTTGGTTAAACCGAATTACTTTTTGGTGACAAATTTTGTCCACCTTGTAAAAAATGACAAAAGCAGTGTTAATTGATTATAAAAACCACATAATCTTATTTTTAAAGCTTAATAAAACTTCAAAATTAATTATATCTCCATTATGTTTTTTTTTGTTTTTTTTACACTTTTAAAAACCTTATTCGTCAATGACCCATATATATATATATATATATATATACACACACACACACACGTTTAGCATGCTAAACATATGCTTTTTTTTACCATCGGCAATGTACAGAATGTTGTTGATAGGGAAGAGGAGATCCAAAAAGTAATTTTAAAAATAAAGTATTTCAAGTAATTGTATATAAATTACATTTTTGAATACATTAATAGATTTTTGTCACGTCATTGACCGAGTTGGTTATTACTTTGTTCCAATAATTCCACTTCTAACAATATAATCCATAGGCAAAAAAAACAAACAAACAAACAAACAAAAAAAAAACAACAACTATATTTAGTTGTTAAAAGTATCCCCCCAGAAGCCTACATAAATACAAAGAAGCTTAACCTTGCTTAATGTACTGAGACTGTGGCTTTTTGTAAATTATTTATAATGAATAGCCTATCCTGTACAGACAAACTGATGAGCCCACACAAATTGTTAAGCTTTATCTATAGAAAATAGGAAAGTAAAGGCTTAACGTGGCTTAAATGTACTGAGATAGTGACCTTGGAAAACTAAATTTATTCATCACCTTATTGATAATAAATTCTGCCTACAGACAGACAGATGAGCCTGAATCTAAATGCAAAGTGTTTTACATTAAGCAGCATTAAAATGTTGCATTAGGAGACAAAATGCTTAAGGAAAAAATAAGGTCCTTAGACAGACATGTTAGATAACCCTATCAAAGGATTTCTCTTCAGTGTTGGTCTATCGATAGGATATTTCTTATTAGAGCACCTGTCAGAAAGGGATGAAGCTACACTGGCTATTTCTGGCACATAAAATGAAAGCATGAGGGCTTTATCTTCCCCTTCTGTTCAATGTAAGTGTGTGAGGTCTTGTAAAATAGGCTAATTAAAGCTTTTAGGCTAAACAAACAGTGCAGAGAAGAGCGCATGAATTGGTAGACATTACTACATTTACACTGATCTATTTGAAGACTCTTCATTACCCAAATGAACATAATTAACAAGCCATCAAAGAGAAAATAACAGGCTCGTGCCTGAGAGCTGCTTAAGAGAAAAAGGTCAGGCCATTACTTGGCATTATTTTAGTATCTTAGATGTACAGTATTCCCTTTTGCATTCTCAAGCAGTATTCCAGTTTAAACTCTGCCCAGTAGCACCAAAAGCAAGTTGTTGGTAGCTAAAAAAATCCTATTCAGAATGTACTATTATCTGTATGCTAGCTATCCGTTAGCATTCCCATTTATCTCAAAAGCAGTTGCTCAGCTGCTCCGCAATTGTCCATTGCACACTTTTACCATAATATAAAAACATATTTATAATAAGCTATGCAATGTTAAAGAAAAAGAGAAAAAAAGAAAATAAGAGAATAAATGGCCATCAATTGAGATGATGTTTTTTGCCCTCACATATCTAACTGACCCATGCTAACCAACCAAACATCTGGCGTGTTCAAGTCTAGAAAAGATTGTATTTACAAGTTGAACACACATGAATGGCACCGCAAAGTGGGGAAACTTGGGATTTTCTTTAAACGGGATCTATAATGACCCTTTTACAAGATGTAATATAAGTCTCTGGTGTCCCCAGAATGTGTCTGTGAAGTTTCAGCTCAAAATACCCCACAGATCATTTATTATAGCTTGTCAAATTTGCCCCTATTTGAGTGTGAGCAAAAACACGCCGTTTTTGTGTGTGCCCCTTTAAATGCAAATGAGCTGCTGCTCCCGGCCCCCTTTCCAGAAGAGGGCGGAGCTTTAACAGCTCGCGCTTCGGTTGCTCAACAACAACAAAGCTGGAGAATCTCACGCAGCCAAAATGAGGATTATCAGTAATGGTGTTCAGCCTTTCAAACCGGAGTCGGACACTGATGGAGAGACTGGAAGAAGAAGAAGTTTCTGGACGTTTCTGAATGGTTAGTGGATAAATTTATGTAGTTGCTGTGGAGTTGATTCAACTCATCGACTAGCATGTGCCGTCATGTTAATCTTTCGTGCAAATTCAGTGTTGAATTGACCCTCGTTTGTGAAGCAGTTTGGCATAAAATGACAGCATGACAATTGGCAACAACACTCTACTACAACAACTCTTCCTCTTCTTTAAAGCAGCTCAACATGGCCTCACCCTCTTTGTTGCGTGTTCTCGGGGGCAGGGTTTATGTAAATTTTAGGGTTAGTGATGTCACTAACCCAGGAAGAAGCTCGTTGTAGTCCCTACCAGCCGTTTGTTGTAGTCCTTAAACAGAGAATTCTTTAAAAGAAAATATCTCCCTTTGCATTGAACTTTGAGTGTCGTAACTTTGCAGATGTTGTTTATGCTCTAACAGCAACATTACACACTAACTAAAGTTTAAAAAGTGAAATCATAATCAATCACCCCTTTAAGTCCTGAGTTTCCAAGTTGGGGCTGTGTCAGTGATGCAATGTAATGATGACCTATTTTTGTAGGCCAACCCGGAAGTTAGCATCACCCTGGTTCCCTCAACAAAACCCCAATAGGATTTTGTTCCATTTGCTTTTGGATTATTGCAGAAAATAAGCTTTGTGACCAACAAATGTTTATGTTTTTTTTTGTTGTTTTTTTTTAATCATGATAATCTTCACAAACCAGCACCACTTGAATTTTTAGCCCTAAACAATTGCCAGAAGTAAAAAGCTAAACGTAGAATATAAACAAACTACACCACGATCGCATGACTTCAACATCATTATCATAAAGCTTCCGACAACTCTTTATTAAAAAACATTTTCCCTGAAAGTTTGAGTTGGGATAGTTTTCAAGAGTGCGATTATAAACTCAACAAGAACGATGGAATCGGAAGTGCTAAAATGCAGCTTGTTTCTAGGTTTTGGCCCTGCAGCATGTTTTGCTGTTTGTTTTGACGATAAAATTGTTGAAATTAATGCAATTTTTTTTCATTTACAATAAAACTAGCTAAGTTGCATGCACAAAATGCGATTGTATTGTACATATACAACAGAATATATAACAATTTAGTTTACAGCACCTTTATAAATTGAATAAATACAACAACAACAAAAAAACACAAAAACATGATGCATTTTTTTATTCATCATTTGAAGTAAAAATATCTTACTGTATTTTTTTTTTTTTTGTATTAAAAGGTATATCGCCATCTTTCTCTGACCAAACTTGCTCTGACCAAACTTGCTCCAACTTGTAAATGCGAACTTCCTAGGAGGACTTGAACGTACCAATTGACCCCTTAAGTCAAACTTCGAAAAAAGTTGAAAAATTCAAAAAAGTCCAACTTCGATTGTCAAAAAAAAATAAAAAATCAGTGGGAAGCATTTTAGAAACCTGATTGGAAATAATCTGTATAGTGTATGGTGCAACTAGTGTTGCAGAAATGACACACACAACAATTAATATTATTCACAGGACCCAATATTATCCCAGTAAAAGCTCATTATAATCTTTTACGAATAGTAATAGAACACTAAATGAGAAATATTCAGCAGATTATTCATCCCTGAGACACCTCTAAAAAGTTTTGAATTGTTAAACCTCTGAGAAGAATTGTGGTATATTTTGCATTGCCTGCAGACTTTGATTATTACCTTGAGTCAGTCATTGGTAATAGTTTCAAGGGGAGTTTGAAAGTTAGTTTTTCATTTCTGCTTGGTGAACATTTCTCTTTTTTGTAATTGTCTTATTTATTGCATTGCATCTCAATCAGATGTACAGAAAAATTGGAGATCTGACACAGATTGTTTTGAATTCACAGTTTCTATCACAAGAAAAGCCAAGTGCTAATTGGTCATTGTCACATCTGAGCGCTTCATGGTTTGATATGACAGACATCTCTAGCAGATTCACTGGAAAAGCTTTCATTTTTCATTTCAAACCTGACAACTTTGAGATGAAACACATTACCATTTCGGTTAGTGACACCATATGCATAATTTACTGGTTGCTTCTTATAGTGCATCCAAAAGGAGAGAAGGAGCTGATGGGTACGTGATTTATTGGGGCTGCACACCAATTTGCATTCTATACATATAAATAGAATCATTGCTAGATTAAAATTGCATCCCAAATCACACTGAACATATAATAGTATCACTTTTCACAATACTGTAAAATGTATTATATTACAGAAGGAAAATTGGTTACCAAAAATTGAAAGCCATTCAAAAGAAGCCATGAATTCCAACCAAGTAATTATTTTTTCAAATAACACATGAATCTCAAAAAAAGTGCACTACGTTATAGTAAATATCTTGACAGTGCCCATTTTTGTGAGAGCTCTTTAAAGTAAGAATAGCCTTGGCTTTGACGTCAGCGCTTCAGCTGCCATTGGGTAAAAAAAATGGGATTTTTTTTTTCCATAAGGCTGACGCTTTTCAGAAAACGTCAAAGCTCTTGTGATGGTTCCAGTCCTTTTGTCACTCAGATTTAGACTAAGCCTCTCATTCTCCAGAACTTTCCCCCCCGTCCTAATGAGGCAGGGCCAGCATTTGGGGAGAGAGCAACTTTTCCCTACGGATGTTCCAACAAACTTCCCTTCTAATCATCTACACTCTGGTTTTGAATACAAAAAGAGATTCTGAGAGCCTGTTGGCTAACTAAGAACTTGACAGTGCTTATGATCAGCCTGAAATCGTGACATGGGGCATAAATCTCACAAATCTCCTTGAGAGACAAAATGCACAGTGGTATCAAACGCAGACAAAAAGGACAGATTGGCCATTTCCATTCCAAAACCGCATCTATTCCCCATCCTATCGCTTATTAAAACTTATTAATCGAATCCAGAATTCATTAAACGGAAAACAAAAGAAATGCAAGTGAATAGACTTTAGAGTAAGTCTCTGTTGGCTCTTTCAGGTTTCATGGCTTTGGATCAGATGGAGGACAGAGAATGACTGGAAAGTTTCTCTAACTTAAGTGACCACCACTGCGGGTCATTCGGCAGTAGAGGATTGTAAAAGTGTCGGTCAGATTCCAAGAAATTTTGGAATACTAGTTTGATTAGAGCTGCAGCAATACATAATTTCATATCATTCATCACAAATCTGTCAATTATTTTATTTCTTATTTTTTAGGTTTAATGCTATAAAAGTAGTCAAACTTTTTATGCCAAGAAACACTTCTAAACAAATTACTTTTGATACACAACAGTTGTACACAATCTACTATATTCTTTCTGACGTCTGATTGATAGTTTATACCTCTTTTAGCAAGCAAAAGGCCTTTTAGGATAACTGTAAAAACGTGTAGGTTTACTTGATTATCTATACATATATTTTTTAGAAAAATCATGTTAAAATATGAGTATTAAATATGATACATCAGGCTTTTAAGGAACGTTCATTTGTTCATGTCTCAATCATCATTGTATTGCACCGCATATGTTTTGCCCCCACAATAAAAACTACCAAGCTTTGATTATAAAACTATGCATTTAAAGGGATAGTTCATGCAAAAATAAAAATTATCCCATGATTTACTCACCCTCAAGCCATCCTAGGTGTATATGACTATCTTCTTTCAGACGAACACAATCAGAGATATATTTAAAAATATCCTTAGTCCTCCAAGGTTTATAATGGTTTATAATGGTTGCATTCTGTGTACGACTGTCCACCAGAAGCTAGTTATTTGAATTTATAAAGTTTTAAATATGGATATTTTTCTTACAAAAACGCATCGCTTCGCTTCAGAAGGCCTTTATTAACCCCCTGGAGCTGTATGGATTACTTTTTTTATGGATGGATGCATTATTTTTGTCTTCAAAACCATTATAAACCTTGGAGGACTAAGGATATTTTTAAATATATCTCTGATTGTGTTTGTCTGAAAGAAGATAGTCATATACACCTAGGATGGCTTGAATGTGAGTAAATCATGGGATAATTTTCATTTTTGGGTGAACTATCCCTTTAAATATCATCTTACTAATTATTGGAAGATATAGAGTGATAACTGATATTTATATGCATTTTATGCAAGTAGTCTGCTATACTACTATAAAGACATCACTGATTTGCATTACAACCTAATGCTTGGGATGCTGCGAACTTCGCTGCTGCCCTGAATGCAAAAAAGAGCAGCCACTGGTCCACAGGCCTCTTGCATGCAGGTTCAAAGCTACGACTGCCAGTGGTAATCGCCACCTGTTGTTTCGCCCATCCCCCATCTGCCCAAGGCTTGATAATTGAAGAAGCAGGAAGGTGAGGAATATCTGCACAATACCTGCACAAGAAAGAGATTTTGGTGGAGAAGTTGTTGCGCTGGAGCAACCCCACCCTCTCGGCTGCTGAAGTTTAAGTCCAGTGGCACGACAAGCATTACAACTGGTAATTTCTTTGGCTGAAGGATGGCCACTCCGGCCTGACCATTGAACCTTAGTGGTTTCATTGGCCTGTTCTTCCGGTGTAGACTTTACATGAGTATGTGTAATGGAGGCCTGCTAGTAAAAGCTGTGTATGTAAACCTCACTCCCCTGTCCTTAAGAGGCGCGTTAGCGACTGACGCTAGAGGCTGCAGTCTTTAGCGTCCTTGTTACTGCGCCTGCCTCCCATGCCGGAAATACAGGTTTGAATCCTGCATGTAGCGGTGCGAGTAGAACCGGAGGGGTAACATTGGTGCCATGACCCTGTTGGGAGTGAGGTTTAGGAGGGTGAGTGTAACGGAGGCCAGCTAGTAAGAGCTGTGAGAGTAAACCTCACTCCCCTGGCCTCAAAAGGCGCACAAGCGACTGAAACTAGAGGCTGAGGTCATTAGCGTCCTTGTTAACGTGCCCACCTCACATGCCGGAAACGCCAGTTCGAATCCCTCTCGAAGTGGTGCGAGTAGAACCGGAGGGGTAACATTGGTGCCGTGACCCGGATGGGAGTGAGGTTTAGGGGGGTGAGTGTAATGGAGGCCAGCTAGTAAGAGCTGTTCGAGTAAACCTCACTCCCCTTGCCTCAAGAGGAGCACTAGCGACTGACGCTAGAAGCTGAGGTCTTTAGCGTCCTTGTTAACGTGCCCATCACCCATGCCGGAAATGCCGGTTCGAATCCTTCTCGAAGTGGTGCGAGTAGAACTGGAGGGGTTACATATGCCCACAGGTAGTACTGGCTTAAGTTTAACTTAACCTAAGTTTAACTTTTCATCTAAGATTTACATTTTATTTTATTTTATTCTAGCTTTATTTTAATTACTGAAAATGATTTTTAATAGTTTTAGTTTTAGTTGACGATAACAACACTGGCTGTGAAATCAAACAAGCATCTCTCATCATCATCATCATCAGTCGGCTGCAAATATTTGTGGTTTGCAGGCGTCAACAATCTTTTTCCATTCCGTTCTGTTTCTTGCTGCTGTTCTCATTTCGTCAACTGATGGTGGTATCTCACTGTTGATCAATTTGCCTATGTACAGCGGGTAGAGAAGCTTTGGTTTACCACGCTTTCTTCGCCCGTGTCTTTCGATTGGTTGATAGAGAACGTACTTGTTGATCAGCTCGAACTCTGGTTTGCGCAGACAATGACCGACATATCTAAGTTGCCTCCTTTGTATCTGGAGGTCTAGCGGGTCAATACCGATCGTTTGGTATATCACTGCGTTTGACCGACATATCTAATGACCGACATATCTAAGTTGCCTCCTTTGTATCTGGAGGTCTAGCGGGTCAATACCGATCGTTTGGTATATCACTGCGTTTGAGACTTTGTCCAAGCGCTTGATATTGAGCATTACTCTGTAGCAGTTGGTGGCAAAAATGTTGAGGCTTTGTTTGAGCTTCTCTGTTATAATCCAGCTTTCACAACCGTACAGAAGTATTGATAGGCATGCTGCTTGGAAAATGTTTGTTTTGAGACGGATGGGAAGCATCTCTACAAGTCTGTATAACCTTCTGATGGATTCCATTGTTAGGATAGAGTGGCCAAAGTTTATTTGTGATGAATGTCACTGGATTATTGTTAATGTGGATTTATATCTTTGTTCAGAATATGATGTAGACATTATTATCGAAATATATGGGGCACTCAAAACTATACTGGACCTCAAAGCAAACCCGTAAGTAACTAATTTCATTTTAATGTTTCATTTGTTAATGACTACTTGATATTTATGGCTTACGCTGCTGCATATGCTACCTAGGCTAAAATAAACAGCTGGATACAGATTTATAAACCCTTCATGTCAGACTGGATTATTTTCACTGTTGTCGTGAAATGAATAAACACAACACAAAGTCACATTGTTGTTCCTGAGATTAGTTTTAATTGTTCTCTCATTATAACTCATTGTTTTCTCATCATACATTTCTCATGCCAAATCTGTTTTCTTTTTATTTCTTTTTTTTTTTCTTCAGTTGTGCATCTGTACTATTTGTGGACGTGCGTGAGACTACTATTGTCTTTGTGGTTGTCGAGCTGGTTCATTCTCTTCTGATTCAGGTTCAAACATATTGGGTTGTATTCAAGTGTTTGTCATTATTAATCTGTTTTAAAATAGTTCTACATGAGACATTAATACTTATTTTCTATGCAAAAAAATGGCAAATAATAAGTCAAAACAGCATTTACATTTACATTTAATTCATTTGATTATTTTAAATGAATGTCACCTGCTGTTGATAAGGGTGCATAAGAATAGAAATGCATTACTTGTCATCCAAAAAGTCTGTAAGAACTTAGATATTAAAAAAGAAAAACGTACATAAGTACATTTTTGATTATTAATGCATTATTATTTACTTGATCTACAGTGTATCCTGCTGTGCCTTCATATATTCCAGCCTGCTGTGTCTCTCCATTCATCTCAGCATGTCAGGATTCATGACTGGAACATTATGGAGGTCATACTTTTACTGCAGTGTAGATAAGCTTTATCACGGCACTGCACATTATTGGACTATAGTTTTTTTTTACCTTCTCCAATTACAGCAGCTGTCCCATTATTTTATCAATAACAGATGCCTCCATTTTGTAAAGCTGATATACCAAAACAGCAATATGGTGGCAAACCTCTGTGTCCTGATATTAGGCCTACAGCATCGAGATTACTGCCACCCAAACAGACTATTTAATCACTCCAGCTTGCTATTGACATAAAGGGCTGATACCAGAAACGTGCTGTGTTTGGTAAGATAATGCCGCCTTCATAAAAGATGCAAAGAACAAAGTCGTTCCATCAGAAGGGTTAGCCGATTAGCATAAAAAAATGTGTTTACTCAGTTAAGGAACACTTAAAAGCCCAGTTATCTTTCAAACTGAGGCTTAAATATGTTTGAATTTCCTTTTTGTGGCTGTCAGAGGCTCAAAGTCACAAAGATTTACAAGAAAGTGTCCTTCAAATTGAATGACCTATGTTTTGTGGACATTATTTAGCATTTAGCATGTACTGAATTAAGTCAACTAGGCCTTTGTTTAACTCCACGTTTAGGCATACACTCGCAAACTTCCCTAAGCACTTCACCTCGGGGAATCCTTGCCGCCATTTTGAAATGCGTTCAACTTTGTCAAGTTAGCAAGGTTCGTTTATTTGGACAGACCCAGGGTTGCCATGTTTTCACAACAAAACCCACCCAATTGCTACTCAAAACTAGCCCAGTCGCGTTTCAGGGGTGTCCCCCAGTAAAAATTGTGTTCTGGGGGGTAAAATCCGCATTTTTGGTGGGGTTCCCCTGGTAAAATTCGCATTCCAGGGGCTAATTATCATGTTATTTGGAGTCGTTTCAACCCGCGGCAACAGTGATAAAGTAGCCCAATTCCGCGGGAAAACCGCGGACTTGGCAACACTGGATAGACCCCCGACCCCTCGATTTTGACAGGGGGAACGAGTCTACTCAATAGCTACGTCTGAAATCGAATACTCCTCTACTATATAGTACGAACAAAGTAGTATGTCTGAATTCATAGTATTCGAAAAACAGTAGGTGAAAAGTACCCGGATGACTTACTACTTCCGGTGGGATTCTGAAGTGCACATACGATGGACACTTTACTATCCTATGAGGCCACGGGAGAGGATTTGTGAATGGAGTTGAAGGGATGTAACTGACGCTGGTAGGTTACGTGGCTGTAACAACATGGCGGATGCAGTACATGCGAATTCATTCATACTACACGCATTAGTACTATATAGAGCGTACTTTTTCAACGGTCGTGAAGTAAATTTAAATTCAAATGTAGTACCTACTCAACAGTACGTAATTTTGGACGCAGCTAATATGTACCATTCAGGCAGATCTATAGACCACAATGCAACATGAATGTGATGTCACAGCAGATTGAGCTTCATTTACTCCCACCCCACACAATTCTAGTGTAACCCATTGCAAGGTTTCCACCAGTAGTAGGCACTCAAGCAACGTAAACAATGACGTACATCTGAGTGAACGAGATGGAGGGAAGTTAGCAAGAGAAGGGCATTAAAAATGGACTTAAACACAGCCGATAATGGCTAATCATTTCAAAATTGACTGTTCGGTTCAAGCGTGCCACACAAGTCCTGAAAAGTGAAGACAAAGCATCTCGATTGCCCCCTGGTGGTTGGTCCCAGTATAGGTCATAAACCCCGCCCTCTCCATGTAATTTAATGGGACGTGAGACAAACTAAACAATTAAATTACACTTCAAATAATTCTTTTCCAAAGATGGTTTCTGTCATTTTATGTAGTTTTATCACGCTGATGTGAGTTCAAGTGTTGTTGTTTTTTTTTTAAATAAGTTTGGTTTTAGTTAGTTATTTGATGCTATAAAAGCGGGGGTGTGACGTCATTATTGACAGCTGTGATTGACAGGTAGTCACTGAGGTACCAACAGACTTTTTTTCGGGATTTTCGGGAGGAGATTGGAGCTTTAACTTTAATTTCTACATTTCCATAACTATTTATTTCACACCGACATAATGAGCTGTTTTGCAGTAAACTGTACTAACCAATTCTGCGGGAGTGTGGGCGGAGCTTTGATAACATGCGACTCCACTTCATGTTCACTACTGCGCAGACTCAGGTCCCGAATCAGCACAAGATGTCAGCGCCATACTGGGACATTGGCGGCTTCACTTTTCTACAATGGAAGAGAGTAGAGGTGCATCATCCATATTTTGTTTTACAGTCTATCGTTTGGTTCAGTTGTTTGTTGTAACTTTCCAGACTTGGGATAGGAACCAAACTCTGACCACATCAAATGCTTTAGTTTGAAAGCTCCCTAAAAATGACACATCCACTCTTAAAAATAAAGGTTAGGAAAGAGGGGTTTGCTACAGAAGAACCATTTTGGATTCCATAAAGAACCTTTCAGTGAACAGTTCTTAAAAGAACCATTTTTTTCTTAGTATGAAGAATATTTTAATAATCTAAAGAACCTTTTTCCCCACTCTTTAGTGTAATGAAATGGTTCTATTTTATAGGTTCTTCATGGAACCACAAATGCCAGTAAAGAACCTTTATTTCTAAGAATGTGGGAAGACATATACATTCATAAAATCCAAAAGCATATTTTTCACCTTCATTCCACTATAATGATACTGGCAGGGGAAAAAAAGCCATCCAATGTGACTTCCATTAAACATTTTATGTCTGAGACTTTTTTTATAAACTAGTCCAGCTAGCAGCGGAGATTCACCATTCAAAATCTAGCAGATGTGGCATAATGAAGCCATTTCTGTGACTGTGCTTAACTCTCCTGTTCAGAATAGAAGGGCAGAAAATAGGCTTGTCAGGGTGAGTGACGCTTCCCATTTCTATGTATAATTCAAGGCAAGCTGCCATCAGACACATGCCCAGTCCACATCACTCGGAAAGCAATGAAGACAAAGCGCAAAATCAAAAATGTCAGGAACAAAGTACAAAATATTTTCAGATGGCATAGAGTTTTCCATTTTCATATGAAATTATACATCCCAAGCAGGTCGCTGTGATTTTGCCAAGTATGTTCCTGGATCGACATGTTTTGTTGATCCTGGATCAACATTCCTGTCTAAAAAAAAAAAAAAAAAAAAAAAAATTCATAACTCTATCCCTGCCCATAACGTATCCCTACCAGAGGGAAATGATAGGTGAATAAGAATGGTGCAGAAGCCCCTCAAACTCAATTCCTGGAGGGCCACAGCTCTGCACAGTTTTGCTCCAAACACACATGATCCAGCTAATCAAGGTCTTCAGGATTACTAGAAACTTCCAAGCAGGTGTGAGTTGGAGCTGGTTGGAGCTAAACTGTGCAGAGCTGTGGCCCTCCAGGAATTGAGTTTGAGACCACTGCCCTAACCCCTGCTGTAAGCCTAAACCTGACATTAACTGTAAAATTAACTCTCAAATCTGATTGGTTGATTGTAATTTTGTTCCAGGATCAACAATATATTGATCCAGGAACATGTTCTGCTTATTGAAATTATAAGCAGGTCCAAAATAATGGGAATAAAAATTTGTGTGATTTGGTGAGTAAATAAAAGTGGCCAGATATAGGTGATGTAATTGATAATGTCAGTAATATTCAAGTTTTTTATGTGTCTTGCATATATTTCATGTCCTTGTCATTGTCTCTCATTGTCAAAGCTGTTTTGGAATGATATTAATTATTAAAAGTGTTCATTTGAATTGAATTGAAAATGTTCTTATATTCTTTTAGGGAAAAAAAAATGTTGTTAATACAGGAAATTTTTAGTAAATATTTTCCAGAAAAAAAAAAAAAATTAATAATTTGTGTTGGCTTTAGATACAATAACAAATAAAGCCCATGATATCTTTGTAATATCATGCTTATTTTTTAATATACAGTATAATAAAATTCATATGGTGTTAATGAAATAATGCAAAATACAGCTATAGCTGGTCTTCATTGCTGGTAAATTCAACAGATATTGGCAGGAAAAGGTTGATTTTGGAACCTGAGAGCAAAACTTTCTTTAAGAAGAACTTTCACTGTACAAATGAGGACCAAATAACTGTAACACAATATCACATCAACAGCAGAGTCCACAATGAAAAAAGCTCATTTGATCTATTAAAATGGAGATGATTAGATGGAAGGAGCTATTGTTGTCTATGGACTATTTCTATGGGTGTTTTTTAACAATACAATTTTTTTTACAAAAGTCTTTCCCAGAAGTACAGCATATGAGATTTCTCACAGGCTGCATCTTTACTGCCACTGCCATGCAGGATATCAGCAGCGCAACAGTGCCATCTCTGGTGATCAGCTACAAAGGGTTTGCAAATGGCTTTTGCTTCCCCATTAGAAAACTGGAACTTCTAGTGCTCATGTGCCTTAAAAACCATGATCGCATGATAGCATGACCCAGTTAACCTCAGCCGGTGGATGGCAAAACTACATTGGGCCAGTCTGGGGACAAAAAACATCTTTCTTTGGACTGCCATTCACATATATCAATCAAAAATAAATTGTAAAATGTAAATAATTGATTAAAGCACGTTCAAGCACATATGTTTTATTATAATAAATTATAAATTTATAATATATTTATTTATAATTACTTACAATTACCCAGAGACTTAGGCTAGGTGAAGAATCCTAAAAAATGACCCCCACTTAATAAAAATCACATACTGAAGAGACAGACAGACTGAGGGTGACTCTTGAAGGACCAGCACCACATCCTCTTGTACCACTGTTCGAAGAATTTATCTTCCAGAATCTGGCAGTAAGTTTTGGGAGTTCATTTTTAGTCCATCTCTGCAAAACGGACTTCAGGGTAGGAGATGGACTAAAAATGAACTAAAAATGTTCATTTTTTAGGATTCTTCACCTAACCTAAGTCTCTGAGATCCTGACTCCTTGTACTTCTGGAGACTCCAGGTAGGTTGCAGTTCTGGAAAATGGTAGCACTGGAGACTAAAGGGTTCCTGATGGTTTCACACTTAATTCTTCACCTTAATTCTTAATTATTTTGTATTTCATTACTATTGCATCCTTCTCATGGATATTAAAGAATTTTTGACTCTTCAGTCTGAGTTAAATCTCTTTTTTGGCTCATTTTATCTGCAAAAGAAAACCTGCTCAATAATTATGCACACATGAATATAAGGTATATATATATATATATATATATATATAAAGCATAAACAAATTACTACAACACACCATGAATAACCCCAAAAGCTTGATTATTTCTGCAGCAATATTACAGATGTGTTAAATATCACTGTTTTAATACCTATATGTCTGTATTATGTAACATACGTTGCCTTAATCAAAAATGTTCATTAATTGGAACATTGAGTGATAATATTTCAAAGTGATTTCCGTCATTTTGACAGACAATAAATAGCATTTTTACCTGCTTTAGAAACGTTAACACAGTAAACACTTCTAGGGATTCGAAGTCAAAAGAGGAGACAATGACATTTTAAAGCATCCACACATAAGCAAAGAGACGTGAGGATTTCGGGAGAAAAACAAGAGATTCTTCCAGTGGATATATTGTAAATTAAATCAGAAGAGCAGAACACAAGTGTGCAGTAGTTTCCATAGATATTCTCGTTATACCATGTCACATTAAAATACCAAGTGTTATGTTATCCTCCTGACATCTGAAAATAGCACATGAAGGAAATTTAACAGCTCATTCAGTCAAACTGACAGATAAGGATTTTTGTAGCACATCCTTATGATTTGAAAATGTTTGTTTCAGTCTTTTTGAGTGGAACTTCCCCAAACCGGAGGTGGCTCCCATAATCTAAAACGCAGTAGGCTCGTTAGGAAAAAGGTGGAAAGTGCAGAAATAGTATGTAGCCAAGCAACAACCATTGAGATGAACAGCAAAGCTAACCGATGGCTTTTTCCAGATATTATTGACCTCTTTGCTCAAAAATATGGCGAGGAGGGCCTTGCGCCTGTACTTGGGAGGACCTAATGACACAAGAGACCATATTTAATGAGCTGGAAAACTATTAGGTCTTGATGGCATCTGCTAATGATAGCCAGACTGACAAAAAGGACGTTTACCTTCACCAAGCATTACAAATTAATGTTGCGATTAGCGGCATAATTAAGATGGAAAACTCTCTCGGATGCTTCTTGTTTAAATCTGACTGAGGTGAGCGGGTAAAACAAATGTTATGTTGAATATAAAACAAGCAACATGCCCAATCACGATTAGCGATCGCTGCAAATTATTATTAAACAACAGATGTAGACAAAGGATCCTAATCAACACGTGTGACACAAAAGGCACTCGGAATCAATGTGTTCTGTGTGACAAACAAACGTTTTATTGCATTCGTCTTCTCATGGGATTAACCATTCTTTTCTTGGAACGCAAGGTCAGGAAATGTCATTCAGTTTATAATTAATTTCAGCAGCCCCGGAGGCACATCATTAATCGTATTTATGCATCAACTCTAATTTAATATGTATTTCATCACACTATGAGTGGTTGTAAACAGTGGAAACAGGGTACAAATAATTCTCTCCGCTTAGTTTACGCTGCCTGGGATAAAGCGGAGGGAAATTTATGGAAATTGTACCTGTATTGAGATGTTTGTTCCTGGTGCTAAACTGATTAGTAAAATTAACAATGTACACCGATTTATTACATTTCATTATGAGGTCTATGGTGGAGAACTAATAAATACAATGTGACTTAATGCAATGTTTATTTCCTTCTTATCTGTCACTTGAAATTTGAGAATAGCAAACAAACTGACTAAATTATTTATTATTATTATTCTAATTTCCCTGTGAAAAACAAGTACACTTTAGCAAACTTTTAAAAATATATATTTATTACAGAAATGATTCACATTTGAATGCAAACCAAATGTAATGTTTTCAGACACTTAATTGCAAGTTAATTGCAATTATAGTGTAAATTTATATTAAATGCAATTAGCTGAGTTTAGTTTTTTTGTTTTTTTTTTTTGTTTTTTTTTGATCTACTTAAGTATCTTTATATGTAATTTCAAAATTACTTCTATCATCTTTAACATATGGTTACATATGCAGGAAAAGGCAAAGTACTTCTTAAAGCCAGACAAAAATTATTAACATGATGGTTTAAAATGTACTTTAAAGTAAAACATTATTTTGACATTATTACAAAGTGCACTTTTTAAAAGTGTGTTAAGAAACAGTCATGAAAGTATACTCTTAAGCATGCACTTTAGTGGCCTTTTATTTAATTAATATTATATTATCTGCAAGTACAGTTCTTAAAAATATTCGGTTACACTTTATTTTAAGATGTCCGTGTTACAGTGTAATTGGATAAATGACGTGTTTTTTATGATAATAAAAAACAAAGATATGACATCCAAAGTATGTAAGGTAGTACAACTAGATCTCTTTTATTGAATCCAAAAGGTTTTAATTATATTTTGCTACATATAAATGTATTTTAAAGATTTTCATTCGGTCATTCGGTTTAACCGTCCATTTCATTTGTGATTAAAATATCTTAAAATGTAATAAATGTATATTTTTTTTATTCTGGCATGATTTTATAACATCATATATCAACATAGTACAAAATGGTATTAAAAATATGTGTAGAAGTTGTTGCTTTGTTATGAGAAAGAATGTCCGGAAAAATAAATTTCATGGATGTCATTCGGAGTAACCAATATAAAGGGACCATATTGGATCAAGTCATGCGGTCAATATCATGTGACAGGATGTGACATCATTCAGACACCTGCAAAGGTCCACAGGTGAAGCAAAGTAACTAACTCTCCCTTAACTATTTGAAAAATTCATGTTTTCACTTGATCATACACATGTCTCAAAACATCAGGTCATTCGGTACAACCGTTATAAATCATGGAAAATGTTAAAAACTTGTACTAAATATAAAATGTTTGATTGTCCTTTTGCTAGCTAGCTAGATATCAGCCTGTTAGCACTGTTTGAAAATACTGTCATGTGGAATAACCAAAAGCGTCATTCGGTAAAACCGAAATTTTGGACTTTTAGGGTGACAAATTTTGTCCATCTTGTAAAAAATGACAAAAGCGTTAATTGATTATAAAAACCTAATAATCTCATTGTTAACACTTAATAAAACTTTAAAATTAATTATATCTCCATTATGTTTTTTACACTTTTAAAAACCGTATTTGTCAATGACCCAATTATATATTTAAATACAGAGTAATAACAATTAAATACATGTACTTACTTTAGGTAATTATGCATGATTTATATTACTACAGTAACTACATGTAATATGTGTAACAAGGACACTGTAAAATAAAGTGTTACCAAATATGAAGTACACTACAAGTGCACATTCAGTACAATTAAGCGCACTTCTTTTTCACAAGGGTAGACAAAGCCTGAGTTGTATTTTACCCCAATATCAAAATTAAGCCTATAGTAATATTTCTTGTGATTCACCTTATTATAAGAGATTTACAGAGACTTCACATATATTTTAATTTTTGTGATAAATTAGGTGAAACAGCAGAAATAAACTATGTTCCATTGTGTGAAATTATAATCAGGAAAATGTCTTTCATCCAAAGAAAAGCAGTGATTTTTAATTCCATTTTGAAACGTCTACATCAGTTTTGTATAATTTGGCTTTTTAATTAGAAATTTCCATGCCTCCATAATCATAAATAAAGAACAAAAAGTAATTATTGCTGATTCATGCGTATAGCTGTAGATGAAATGCGTTCTGCTGTTTACACAGAAACAAATGGAAATCATTTGTGTTCAACAGGCAGCTTATAATGATAGAACAAAAATTAGATGGTGGTCTTCAATAAATAATTCTGCTTTTGATTTCTAAGCTTGCATTTGAAAGCATTGTTAAATGGATAATTCAACCAAAAATGAAAATTCTGTCATTTTCTCACCCTTAAGTTGTTCCAAACCTGTATGAATTTCTTTCTTCTGTCTATTGTTGAAAAGTCAGTAGGCACAGAAAGCATGCAAGCCTACAAGGCATTTCAATGCTGGAGACGCGTCGTTTATTGGGTAAACGAACAATACCTGTTTTGTGAGGGTTATTTGTAGAATATCTGACCCAGTTGATGCTTCAGTTCATCAGTCATGTTTACACCTATGTGTGGCTACATCTGCTGCCAGAACTGAAAAGTTTTCTTTCACATCTTGTGACCTGTGTAAGACGCTGTAAATGGCCTATCTGTTGCACCCCGTATCGCTGAAAGATTTCCTGAGAGAAGAAACGGAAAGGCCTCCATCTGTCAGACAAGGACACACTTTCAGGGGCGTAGTATTTCGTGTGGAAGTCATAAAGAATATGATGCATCATAAAAGTCATGCACATTGCTGTAGCTTGCAAGAACTCGAATATTTATTGAAACAACGTTTCAGTCATGTGACACGCTTCTTAACCCTTATGCTGTGTTGAAAATGACCGGCCTTTTAAAAATAGCCTGTAACACCGTGTCCTAACCAAACGCGATGCGATAAAATTCCAGCGACAAGCAGTTTGTCTATGGTCCACACCAGACGCGACGCGACTATGAGACGTGATAAAGTCAATCAAAAATCACAGCCAATCAGAAGAGCGCTTGGGCGGCTCTCTTGACACTCGCTACGAAATGGATAAATAAGTAGGCTACATAATCAAATGCATGAATATTACACCATTTTAACATTATTAAAAATACATACTGAGTCACTGAAACTATTTTTGTCATAGAATACACTTGTCTGTTCACAGTGAGTTGACAGTTTGAATGTTCTTGCTTCCTTGTATTTGTTTTGAAGATCTGAGGTGAATTGTCCGTTGTTGCTTTCAGTAGGCCTACGGCTAAGACACACAAAATGATATTCAAACTCACATTAGATGCTTAAAATTAAATAAAGCACATAAACAGTACCTGAGATTATCACTGCCATACTTTGTGTTGTTGTTGTTCCAGCCGCGACGTCGCAGAAAAATAGAAACCATTTCTAAAATAGAGTCGTCGTGTGTCGCTGTCGCGGCTAGTTAGGACAAAAACTCTGATTAACATGGAAAAGAAAACTTTTATCGTTGCGTCTGGTTAGGACACGGTGTAAATCACTCTTTATGCTATATTATCACCAAATATTGGATTCAATCTTTTTGACACCTTGTTTTCGTTAAATTAGGACAGGTTTTGTATTTCTTTTTTGGAACTGATTGATCATAGGCCTTATTGATCTGAATGTATGCACCTCAGTTTTTGAGTGAAAAAAAACCGTTATATTTCTGGATAAATTTGTCAATATTCAACAAAATATGGGGAAAAAATTGCACCATTTGTCACACTAGTGTGCTTTAATATTTAACCAGAAAGTTAAAGCCCACTAGTGTGATAAATTGTACAGGGTTTTTTTTTATTTATTTTTTTTATTCAATATTGCCAAAATTATCCCACAAATAATGCTTTTGTTTTTTTTTTTGGTCAAAAATTGAGGTGCATAATATTAAATAAAGGAGGCCTACAATCAATCATATCAAAAAAGAAATACAAAACCTGTCCTGATTGAAAGAAAACAAGCTGACAAAAAGATTGAATCCTATATTTGGTGATAGAGTAATGAGAGATTTATAAGCATTTTTTTTACCAGGAACACCACAAGTGTAACAAGGTGGTGAAAACAACAACAACAACAACAACAAAATCTTCAAAAAATTTTTGGGGAGGTAGTTTTACCCTGGATGAGTAAAGTCAGTAAGTTTTAGTCCAATGTGATAATGCTAATTAGCATTTTCGGGGGAAAAAAAAAAGATTTTTGGAAAATCTTCTACAGGTCAAAATGACCCGAACACAACATGAGGGTTAAACAATGAGATGGCCAATAATAATACTGTAGAAGGTAATACACATACCACATTTTTGCAAAAATAATGAAAAATAGTGCTTGGATGATGATAAAACAGGTGAAAAAATCCCACAGACTTATATTAAAGATGAAACGCAAGCCGGAATATCATATCATTTTGACTTGGAAAAAATAAGCAGCCATTTAGCAACCACTCAGAACATGCCCTAGCAACCGCATAACAACATGCTATGAGACTCAGAACGCCTTAGCAACAGGGTAGCAATACATTGGAAGTCACTCATAACATCCTAATATGTTTGTGTGGAAGCCGTGAAGAATCTGATGCGTCATATAAATCTATCTTTTAATGAAGACGGATCATTGCAGTCTTTCCACTCGTGAACATATAAAGAGAGGCATTTCCATTAGGCAAAGTGATTTGCCAGCGTGTATTTCTTCTTTTTCTCTCCATCATTGTATTTTTTCTGTCTCTTTCTGTACTTATCTCTTTGAAAGATGAGCATCTCCAATTTTATTCTCCAACCAAGTTAAAGGGCAGCTCAGGTTATTGTCTTGTAAATGTCCATTTGCTTTAGAATTATGAGCATAGAAATTACAAGCAGTGGCAGCAGTTGAAATCAATGAAAATGAACTAAAGATCAGTATTCATTATTCTTGATCATGCATTATTGCTTAATTAGAAATTAAATGTATAATCTGTTTAAACAATTAACAGTGTCAGAATCATGTTGATCTCATCATCTATGTTCGTTTTGTGACAAACACTGTCTCATTAATTTTCATTCATTCTGCTGCTGTTTTCTGGTGGTGTTTTGTAGGTCAATTCGCTCGTCTCTCTTCTCTCTGCTAGTGCAGGGATAAAAAATTACCTTTAACTAAATAATATCAGTTAAAATATAGTAAATTAAAGTCTATACCTGCAATTTATTTTTAATACAAAACTTTCTTGATGTGAGATGCCCAACATCTTAACTTCCTTTTATAAAATAATGTGAACAAAGATAGGGAACAATCTTAACTCTATAAACCTGCATATCATATTTGATACAGAAATTTCTAAGACGTCTAAATTTGTACACAATCAACTACATGCCTTCTGCCGTGTGATTGATAGTTATAATGACATCCACTTTAATTCAGATAGTGTCTTTTTGCTGTGAAATCTTTACTGATTGATATAAAGGAAACGTAAGAATAAATTTTACTATTTTAGTAATATTTCAAGATGAACACTTTCTGGACTGAAGCAGGGTGATTATCCGTACATCATTTTTTATAAAAATCGTGTTAAAATGTGAGTATCCAATATGATACATCAGGTCCACAATACAGAGCTATGATTATAAAAATAAGCATTTAAATATCAGACATATTGTTGCGAGATATAGAGTGACAAATGATATTTCTATGCATTTTATGCAAGTAGTCTGTTATACTGTTATAAAGATCTCATTGATTTATATTACAAGCTTTCAGAATTTCATCTTACTTTTTTGTCATAATATCAGCAACTGCACCAATTTGCATATTTCTTCTCAGTTTGGGTCTCTGAATAAAATGTAGGTGTTTTTTCCTCCTCCAACATGAGCTACATATTAAATGAGCCATAAAAGCCTGATATATCAAATATGATACTCAACAAAAACAGGTTTAACTGAAAAAAAGGTTTAACCTTGTCTTTACAAAGTAAAATATTCAACCCTGTTACAATTATTTTGTACTATGTACAAATGATTATTTAAAACTGAATATCTAGAAATATCAGCATTAAATTATCTTTCCAGTAAACATCTTGTAGTGTCATGACCTTGAGAACAGGTGATATATAAAACCTTCAACCCTGTTACCATCAAACCTTTGTTAAAGACATAGCTAAATTTTGACATATGCTGTACTTGCTTGATTCACAAGAACAAACCTCACTGGTTCTCGCATGTGTGAGCTTCGTTTACCATAGTTGATGTTCTCCATATACAGTCAAACCAAAATTTATTCAGACACCTTGAACATTTCATTCATCATTACACTTTATTCACTATAGTTTAAAAAAACAGTAATAAAATATGACAAGATCTCAGAGTTAAACTCTGTCAGAAAAAAAATTAATCTTAATTATGTCAGATAACACTTAAGCAAAACATGGTCAGGTTATTTTTATCAATCAACCACTGTATGAAGAATTTTTGGGTATAATATGTCAGAGTTTACTTTATTTTGCTATCCTCACTTAAATAAATGAACTATAGTGTCCTGCACCCACTAGTAAAACTATATCAAAAATATCTGAATAATTTTTGTTTATAATGTAAATGAAAGCCTAAATCAAATCAGTTCATCATATATGCCAATTGTGTCTGTTCAAAAGACTAGGATAAAACTACTCAATTCATACTTTTCAGTCTATGTATGAACTTTTTAAAGTGTTCTGGGGGAATGGACTTTCAACAGAGAGACAGTAATCTCTCAGGTTTCATTAAAGGTACAGTAAGCAATTTCTGAGAATCGTTGTTAAACACTGTTGATATTTGAAATCAACCCAAACAAACACACCCCTCCCTTCATTGCTCCCCCCCCAAAATGCACAAACATGCAATGCAAGAGTGGATGTCTCTTTATCATCGCAGAAGCGAAGCAAAATAAATCTTCGCGAAAAATAAAGTGAAGATGAACGACTGACAAAGAAGTACAAGAGTATACAAGCAAGAGATCGTTGTAAGTCGGCAGCACACATTCAAAACCAATGTTACGTTTGGAGCAGAAACAACTCAACCTCGGCATCCGTTTTCAGGCCTTCCCGCTCTGGTTTCTCCAGCGCTGGAAAGCTTTTCTAATATTATTGTGTTATTATCGTTCTAATAATATTATGGCTTCTGATCATAACCCTTCTTTTTCCAGTGATATTCCTCTGATCTTTTCTCTTTTGTAATATCTCTCAGCCATCTCTCTTTCTACAGTCTTTCTTCAAATCTTCCTCTTGCTATCTCTCTCTCTCCTCCCCCATCATGAGTGGACATGCCCCCCTACTGCTGATTGGCTGAGTGTGTTGTGCTGCTCAGTCCAATCCACTTTCAACAGCATTTCTCAGAAATCACTTACTGCACCTTTAAAAGTATCTTAATTTGTGTTTTGAAGATGAACGAAAGTCTTGCAGGCTTTGAATAACATGAGGGTGATCAAATCTTTGGGTAAACTATCCCTTTAACATTTGAATATATCAAACTTATCTTGTGATACCACAATGCAATTTATTATCACTTAAAAACGTCCTTTAAAGAACGTTTATTACCTGTGGCTAAAACCAGAAAATTTGCCATCTCATGTAGTATCGGGAGAAAGGAACCCTACGAAATTCTACGAAAACCTTACAACACCTGAAAGAAGCAGCTGAAAGAACTAAATTCATTCATAATTGTCCATTTTGTTATATGATTCCTTTTCTAATGAGAAATAAGCCATGTAGTCACTGGTCATTGCTAAAGCTTAAGTAAGTAACATCTAAAACACATTCGGTTCCTATGCCGTCATGTCTTTCTATTGATAGCTGCCGACAGCTCCCTCAACAAAGAGGCAAGTTTATAAATCCTACCTGTATTCTGCATGTAGTATCAGGTTTTCTATGGAATTGAAGGAAACCATGTAATTCTTGACTTCGAGGGAAAATAAATGTTTCTACCGTCTCCATTTTTGTATTAACGGTCTGTGGGCCATGTTGTTTGAACTTGAAGTTATCTTTACACAATGTCCACAATGATGTGTTTGCAGACTCCAATGCCTCTGAGCATCAGGCGAGCAGTGATGAACGGTGAACCGCGGGGTTTGACGGAGCGGGTGGACCCTCAAAACCTAGTGGCTAGGAAGAGGTCGGCCACATGCTGTTTGGATCATTACACCACCTGAGCCCAGACCCGTGGTGCCAGTCTGATTTATGGTCTCCCATAGCCCAAACCACCCAATGGAGGCATCCTATCCTGCCCAAACTGAGGCCCATCCATCTTGGGTCATGAAGTCGGGCTGCCTTTCAGTACTGTACATCTTGTTGAGCTGTGTTGGCCTCAGTCTTAATCTCGCTCCGTGATTTAATGGGCACATTAAGGGCAGGACTCAATACAGTACAGTAAATTACTGCAGGCCTGCCAGGCAGATAAAATTAATATAGCAGCAAATCTGGAGGTCTCACCTGATCATCACACAACTCTGAGTAATTCATGGTGGTAGTGCAGAGACATTAGGTTAAAGTAATAGTTTACACAAAAATGAATCTGCCATCATTTATTCACCCTCAATTCATTTCAAACCTGTATGAAATGTTTTCATACAGGTTTGAAGAATATTTATGCTGCTCTTTTCCAAACAACGAATGTGGATTGTGACCAGGGGCTGTAAAGCTCCAAAAATACCAAAAAATAATTTAAAAACAATACAAATAGACCATATGATAAAGGAAAAGTGAAGGATTACAGAATTTTCATGTTTGAGCGACTGTCCCTTTAAAAGTCTGGTTGAAAAAGGATCTGCAGTGTCATTAACAACCTGGCCTGCCTGTTGAGTTGTCACCTCAGGACTCCAAAGGGCAGCCTTTTGAAGACCTATAAAGGCCCCGATATACTTCAAGTGAAATCAAAGAAAGAACTGGTGTGACGACATTTCAAACAAAATCAGGCCAAAGCAAAGTTCATTGGAAGTTTGTTTCAGGAGTTCAGGAGTTAACTCCAGCTGGTAAACACCTCCACACTACCATTGGTCCATGGCGATTATATAATAGGTAGGTGTGGCTTCTTTGATGCGGTAATCTTCTCCAGTTCATATCTTCTATTCAGTCCGTTGAGATCACAGTAAAAAAAAAAAAAAAAAAAACATGAACACACTAGAGAGCTGCTTTATAGTAGAAACTGAATTTGTAATTCTAACTGAATGCAACACTGACACTTTTTTCATGTTTATTACTGTAAAGCAGCTTTCTTTAAAGGACTTATTGTATAAAGTGCTATTTAAATGGCCAAATGGTTAGAGAGTCAGACTGGTAACCCGAAGGTTGTGGATTCGATTCTCAATACCGGCAGGAAATGACTGAATTGCCCAATTGCTTCCCGCAAAATGGCTGCCCACGCTTCCGGGTGTGTGTACACGGTTTGCAGTGTGTGTGTGTTCACTACTCACTACTTCTAATGTGTGTGCACTAACTTGGATGGGTTAAATAGGACAAATTCCGAGTATGGGTTACCCCCGCTAGAAATTTTACGTTCCCAGAACGTTCTCAGAATGTCCCCACTGGTATTAAGGACGTTGCCTAGTAACGTTCCCAGTACGTTCAGAGACGGTCACGATGTGGAGTTCTTTTAAGGTTTGGGGGACGTTATTTGGTGGACCTTCAGGGAACATTCAGGACGTTCTCTGAACGTTTAGGGAACCATATTTTATTTGGAAATGTTCCCACAACGTCCCTGCTGCCCTTGTCAAAAAATTTAATTGAAAATCGGAGCTAAATTGACTAACAAAAGTGGCTGTTCAAACAAAAACTAATTTTTCTTAAATGTCTTACAAAAAAAAAAAAAAGAAAAAAAAAAGCTCTTTACAAGTATTTCCTGGGTTATTATTATGAAACCATTTCTTTAAAATGCCAATCTCTTGCAGTAAGTCATTAACTGATAACAGCACATGCATGAGCTAATGTAACTACTGTATCACTGAATCAGCAACTACACAGTTACTGCAGCCTTTAAATAAAGCAACATGCAGCAAAACATCAGCACTTCTGGCTCATCACTGACTGAAGCACAGGCTCTACTCTCTCCAGCACAATGGTAACCTCACAAAACTCAGACAACAGAAACAGAACATTAAACACTAACAGATCTCTCTAGATCTCAGCATCTTGACTTATTACAAACCACTCTGACTTTATTTCTTTCATACAAAACTTAATGAGGTGTTGATGTTTTATCAAAATTTATAAATGTCACCGTTACGGAGGTAAGCGCTTGCTTTAGTTGGGCTCCTGACCCTTGACGTTTTAACTTCAATTTTTCTCCAATTGTTGTAATTGTGTGTTTTTAAAGCACATTTGTTATGAAAGGAAATTATGAGGAGAAAAAAAAACTCTGATCAAATGGATTTGGTTGCTCATTGTTGATGATTTCATCATATAGTGGCTTTATTCACTGATCTCTGAATATAGTATTCCTTTCATGTTGTTGTAGTCCTAAGATAATGCATAAAACCCTGTCCTGCTTTGATATTTTGAAAGTTTTTATCATTGTACAGAAATTATTCAGACAGGATCATATAGACTCACACAGACATCAAGATTCTGCGTATGAACCTCAACAATGGTGACAATTTTCAGATAAACAGATTAACTCTGAGCATCACAAAACAAGCTACTAAAGTCAAAAAAAAAAGATTTTGTTTATTGTCACCATTGTTGAGGTTCATACGCTGATTCATGATGTCTGTGTGAGTCTAAAAGACACTGCTCAAAACTCTGTCTGTATTATAAATTTTTTAAAAATAAATCTCGTTAAAAAAAGAAAAAAACTAACCTTTAATTAATGCAAAACTAACAGTTAACACACTCAGAGTTTAGTCTCTGGAGAGGATCAGTGAATCAGTACACTCCATGATGATTGAATCACCATCATTAAATAACCAGATTGATCTGATCAGAATTTCTCTTGTAATTTTTCTATAACAAGCATGTTTTGGAAACACAGTTAAAACAGCCAAAGAAAATCTAACGTTAAAATATCAAGAATCAAGAGCCCAACTAAAGCAAACGCTCACCTCCATAACGGTGAATTCAAACTTTATTATTTTCTATAAAACACCCACATAGAAGGCGACATTATCCTTGCACAACGTTGCCTAAAAGTTCTCTAAAGGTGACGAAAATTCTGAACCTTTACAGAACATTCGGGACGTTCCTAAAACATCCTCTTAATGAAAGTGCTGCAGTTCAAGGTTCCTTATGTGACTTGGAACTTGGAAATGGAACGTCCCCCTACGTTCCATTTTGGTTATTTTATGGTCACATAAGAACGTTACAAAGAGGATATTTGGGACATTAACTGAACGTTCCCACACGGTCCTCTGTTGGTCATTTAATAACGTTCCCGATATGAGTTTAGGGAGATGTTCTATTTTGGTTATTTTATGGACGCGCGAGAACGTTACAAAGAGGACATTTGGGAAGTTAACAGAACGTCCTATAGTAATAGTCCCCTAAACATTCCCAGAACGTCCTGAATGTTCCCTGAAGGTCCACCAAATAACGTTCCACAACCCTTAAAAGAACTCCACATTGTGACCGTCTCTGAACGTTCTGGGAAAGTTATTAGACAACGTCCTTAACACCAGTGGGGACGTTCTGAGAATGTTCTGGGAACGTAAAATTTCTAGCAGGGTAACCTGTCACCTAGTAACTTTCCCAGAACGTTCAGAGACGGTCACGATGTGGAGTTCTTTTAAGGGCTGGGGGACGTTATTTGGTGGACCTTCAGGGAACATTCAGGACGTTCTGGGAATGTTTAGGGGACTATTACTATAGGACGTTCTGTTAGCTTCCCAAATGTCCTCTTTGTAATGTTCTCGCGCGACCATAAAATAACCAAAATAGAACGTCCCCCTAAACTCATATCGGGAATGTTATAAAATGACCAACAGAGGACCGTGTGGGAACGTTCTGTTAATGTCCCAAATGTCCTCTTTGTAACATTCTTTTTTCACCATAAAATAACCAAAATGGAACGTCCCCCTAAAGTCATAAAAGGAACCTTGAACTGCAGCACTTTCATTACCAAAATAGGACGTTTTAGGAACGTCCCGAATGTTCTGTAAAGGTTCGGAATTTTCGTCACCTTTAGAGAACTTTTTGGGAACATTGCGTAAGGTCCTGAGAACGTCGCCTTCTACGTGGGACCATACTTGGCCTTCACATGTCACTTTCACTTTTACTTTCATATATATATTATAATATAACGTTTGTGTAGGGTATAAGCTAAGCTAACAAGCTAACAAGTGTGCTAAGCTAATATGCTCAGTGTTGATCGACCTTATAAAATGCAAACAGATTAAAAAACAATGAATGAGAAATGTTTGTTCACAATCTATTATACTATAATTTAAAAGATATTAATGTTTCTACATACAAAGTTCAGATGGCATACATCAAAAAACAAAAAACAAAACAAAACAAAAAAAGCAATTTTGCAGTATTTTTAATCAGGCACTGAATTTGCTTGCCTGACTGAAGTGAGATTTTGATGACATGGGCTGAATCAATCACATGACCCTAATTGTGGTTTTAAGGATCCAACAATTCATTCTTAACTCTTTCCTGCCATTGACTGAATTGTCTGGCTTTTTGTGTTTTCACTGTTATACGGTAGGGGGCGCTATTATGTATCTTCTGAAAAAGGGGGGGGGGGGTCTTTTTCAGCTTTTTGTTCAAAATGTTGCTTTTTTTTATTAAACTTAACAACATTCAAGTGTTGATAAAATGTTGTATGTTGTAAATATCTCTCACATAAATTTTATGATGCATGAAAACGCATATTTGAATCTAAAGTATTGCATTAATTTCTTTGTTGTGTTTTGAAGTTATAGTTTGGTTCGGTTATATACCGGTTATGCCACACTGTTGCGAAATGAAAATATTAATGTAATTTATGTGTTTTTTTACTGCTCTAGAACCAGTCAGATTTCCGAACATTAGGAAATAATGCTAACATAAATTGGCAGGCTTAGCTGTACACCTGTATCAAAACATAAATTGATAAAAAAATAAATTGAGTGAGAATATTATGTTTGTTGGCAACATCTGTTAAGCTACATTTTGAGTTTGTATAAAGCCGACACTCTGCTCGAGACTTTGCAGAACTTCAGAAAACTTCAGGGGTCATCCTGTTCTATATGTAGACAAAATCTGTTGTGGATTAAACCCGGCGGCCTCAACTAAATGAGGACATTTGCTTCTTGTTTGCAGCACCACCTGTTTGCACAAACCTCGTGCACGACATCAAGAGATGCGAATGGGGTAATACGCGTGAATGCTAATGATATTAGCCGCAATAACCAAATCCTCTCATGTAATCACAGGTTGTGGCGATGAGCACAAGCTGTGTGCGCTCAACTTTGTTGTGTGTCAGAGAGAGTTTAATCAAATCCGACAAGATTGTTTTGAAGCAGCAGCTGTTTGGGCTCATAAATATTACTTCGGCTCGCACGCAAAAAAAAAAACAAATCATAATTCCTATGAGTGTACGGCTTGATCAAGATGAAGAAGCTGACCTGCAGAGGCAACAATAAATAAGATGGCTTCGGCATGCTAATGCTACTAGCCGGTCGATCTAGTCAGTTAAGAGAGGAAGGAATCCAATTTACACCTGTTAACCTATCACGCTTTCGTTCGTCTGAAACGTAAAGAAAGCCGGCGTTCCCAGCACCTTGAGGAGTATCTGCCTTCTGACAAATAATAAATCAAGCTTATTGCATATCGAACAGCTTACAGTAATGCCAATTTGATGCTCAGTGAGATTGTCAACCCAAGGCTAGCGCCAGCTCCCCATCTACGCTAGACTGACATGTCGAAAACAAATGAAAAGCGCCCGTCCCTCGCTGACTCCCTGTGCTTCACCCCTGAAACCAGCTGCATTAGCCAGATGCACACAGCTTGTCTGCTTCCTTTGCCGCCCCAGTAATTCTCATTACAGTAATTGTTGCTTAATGTTTTCATAATCTGCTGCTTAGAGGAAACAGTTTCCCTTCTTCTAATATCATTGCCGGCTCCCTGCGGCCTCCTCCTTGATGCTGGCCTTGCATTTTTATTTCTTATTCTCGCCTCCCTGTAATGAATTAGGATCTGTCCCAGCTGGCTGACTTCCCTGATCGGGAGCTGTCTGGGCAAAGGGACGGTTGGCTTGACTGAGCCGCGGCGCTTTGTTGGCAGGGAAGGGCCAACGGGCTCACTCCTCCTGGCTTAATGAGGCGGTCACATGTCCACACGCTGGCAGGCTTGGCTGGCATCTGGTACTCGAGCAACCGAGCGTACTCACAGAGTTTACTTACAATTCACCTGCACAATTACTCAAAATGAGTGATGAGCTGCTTAAGTACTCCCCTCAGGGTGCGATTCCACCGAAAGATGGCCGTACGTACTGAAGCATGGAATGATGGGGTAATTACCCCAGGAACAATAAGGAGTCACTCTGCATTTGATACACTGTCTGATTACACAACTTCTGGTCCCTCTTTATATTAAGTGTCTTTAACTACTGTGTACTTCTAAATTAATCATTTGATACACTCTTAAAAAGAAAGGGGTTTTCAGAATGATGCCATAGAAGAACCAATTTTGGTTCCCCAAAGAACCTTTCAGTGAACAGAACCAATTTTTCCTTTTAAAAATCTAACATTTTAATGATCTAAAGAACTATTTTCCACAATAAAGAACCTTTTGTGGAATGGAAAGGTTCCATGGATGTTTAAGGTTCTTCATGGAACCATAGTTGCCAATAAAGAACCTTTTTTGTGGAATGGAAGGGTTCCATGGATGTTAAAGGTTCTTCATGGAACCATAGATGCCAATAAAGAACCTTTTTTGTGGAATGGAAGGATTCCATGGAGGTTAAAGGTTCTTAATGGAACCATAGATGCCAATAAAGAACGCTTTTTGTGGAATGGAAGGATTCCATAGATGTTAAAGGTTCTTCATGGAACCATAGATGGCAATAAAGAAACTTTTTTTGTGGAATGTAAAGGTTCCATGGATGTTAAACATTCTTCATGGAACCATAGATGCCAATAAAAAAACTTTTTTTTATGGAATGGAAAGGTTCCATGGATGTTAAAGGTTCTTCATGGAACCATAGATGCCAATAAAGAACCCTTTTGTGGAATGGAAGGGTTCCATGGATGTTAAAGGTTCTTCATGGAACCATAGATGTCAATAAAGAACCTTTTTTGTGGAATGGAAGGATTCCATGGATGTTAAAGGTTCTTAATGGAACCATAGATGTCAATAAAGAACCCTTTTTGTGGAATGGAAGGATTCCATGGATGTTAAAGGTTCTTCATGGAACCATAGATGGCAATAAAGAACCTTTTTTTGTGGAATGTAAAGGTTCCATGGATGTTAAACATTCTTCATGGAACCATAGATGCCAATAAAAAACCTTTTTTATGGAATGTAAAGGTTCCATGGATGTTAAAGGTTCTTTATGGAACCATAAATGCCAATAAAGAGCCTTTTTTGTGGAATGTAAAGGTTCCATGGATGTTAAAGGTTCTTTATGGAACCATAGATGCCAATAAAGAACCTTTTTTGTGGAATAGAAAGGTTCCATGGATGTTAAAGGTTCTTCCTGGAACCATAGATACCAATAAAGAACCTTTTTTGTGGAATGGAAAGGTTCCATGGATGTTAAAGGTTCTTCCTGGAACCATAGATGCCAATAAAGAACCTTTTTTGTGGAATAGAAAGGTTCCATGGATGTTAAAGGTTCTTCCTGGAACCATAGATACCAATAAAGAACCTTTTTTGTGGAATGGAAAGGTTCCATGGATGTTAAAGGTTCTTCCTGGAACCATAGATGCCAATAAAGAACCTTTTAAGAGTATGCAATGAACTTATTGAGTACTTATATTAAACAAAAACAAAACAAAACAAAAAAAACCTGCATGTAATTACAGCTGTAATTAATTTCTGAAATTACATATATAATTACTCTCTTGACCCTTCCTTTGTCCTTTAACCGACCCTTAAATCTAACCATACCACCAAACCTTACCCTTATCCCATCTAAGGAGCAGAAGTTTTTTACAATGTAATATGATTACAATAAGTACTAACATTTTTATGTAAGTACATAGTAGTTAAAGACACTTAATATAAAGTGTGACCCAACTTCCAAACTACCGCACTGACAAGACCTGAAAATACTAGGTTATGCCGGCTGGTTTATGAGGTTAATGCTAGTTTAATAGACCCCTTAGTTACTGTTGCGACATAACTGACAAGTAATGGCGATCTCACTCCACACATCATGTTCTCACGCAGTGAAAAATATATCGTGGAGCAAAGAGGACACTGACAACACGTCGACAGACAAGACAGAGCAGGTTACTTTTGGTATGAAACAAAGTCTCAGCTTTCAGATTTAGTTTTTCTGGCTCTTTAATGTGTCATGACAGATCCCTGCATCAGTTCAAGTGTCACATGAACCAATCATCTCCTCCTACTAGTTATAGTGTAAAATAAACATGAATGAACATCAGAAGGTATGTTGTTTCAACCGCGGAAAGACGTCAATACACACCATTTTGTAAGTTCAAGTCTGCCGACATTAATCTACTAACTCTCCTGTCTGGTTTGTTTGTCAGACAAAGTGGCGTATTCTATGTTATGATTGGTCAGATCACTTGTCAATCCAACTCCTGACAAAGGGTGAATTGGTAATGAAGACATTTCACTGGATATGTGAACACTTTTTCAATGACGTTACGTCACAGTGGTGATACAAAGATTTCTACTGAAAAGGTTGCAGAGCGAGCTACAGCAGAAAAAGTGTATGACCCATGTTGTCTAAAGCACTTTATAAATGCTTTAAAGGTCAAGAGCCTAGAGTTTCATGTGGATTGTCAGGTGTGTGCGCTGTTTCATGAGCTCAAGAGGTGTTTTTTCCCAGTACATATTTGACATTTGGCTAATATGTTTTACTACAGTATAATATGCTTTGCATCCATGCAGCACAACAGAAAAGAGGGGTGCAATCATATTGACAAAAATACATTTCGATAAAATATTTGTTGTTTATACTACTGTTCAAAAGTTTGGGGTCAGTAATATTTTTTTAAAAGAAATTAATATTTTTATTCAGCAAGGACGCATTTAATTTATGAAAATTGACATTAAAGACATTTATGATGTTACAGAACATTTCTATTTCAAATAAATGCTGTTCTTTTGAGTGGTTTAGTCCAAATTTTCTGAAGAGACTTGATTGCTTTATATAATGAACAGATTGAATTTAGGCTCAATTCATATGGATTAGTTTCACTATCTCTTTATGAAATTTTTGAAGTGTCAAACTGGTAGCTGTCAATGGAGGGACAGAAATCTTTCAAATTATATTAAAATAACTTCATTTGTGTTTCAAAGATGAATGAAAGACTTATGGGTTTGGAACGACATGAGGGTGGATAATTAATGACAGAATTTTCATTTTGGGGTGAACTAACCCTTTAAATTATGTGTCTGTGAAAGTTTTTGTTCCATCACTTTTGTTATTACTCAGAGTTTACTACAAATTTCAGAATTCAAAGCCTTCAGCTGCTGTTTTGCTCTGATGTCTGTCATTTGTTTTATGACTTTAATCGAAGGTTCCATGGTCCAATTCCTGATGGATTCTCCCCTGTGCTGTTTTGGCTCTTTAAATTTTATCACGGCATTGATTTGAAACACGCACACACACGCGCACACACACACACGGACAGACGGGAGAATACAGCTAGCTTCCAGCTATGCACTGATGGCAAGAGCTCAAGATCCCCTGCAGGGTCAAGTAGATTGCTTCTCCTTGTCATTTCTCTGCTGCTGTACACTCAATGCCAACAAACCCACCATTCAAACACACACCCAAACACATCCTCATGGAGATACGTTTTGCTATATAACTTTTAAAAGACTCTCATATACTGTGTTAAGGAGTAAGTAGTGTTTCATCAAGTGCACTGCAATTTTCCTTCTGAAAAAGAAGTGCGAACTTCTTGTTAACTGCAATTTAATTGAAATGTATTATAGTTTAAATTTATATTAAATGCAATTAGCTGAACTTAAGTGTGTGTTTTTGACCCACTTAAGTACATCTTTATATGTGATTTCATAATTACTTTTATTGTCTTTGAAATATGTTTACTGCTGAATGTACTGGCAAGCATTTATGGTAAACTAAAATATACTTCATATACTTGTCATTTCTTTTGAAACATGTATGTCAGACATATTTGTAATGATGAAGTTGCAATTAAGTATATTTAAAATGTAATATTAAATAACATACTACAGTTAAAATTATAATCAAGTGCTTTACATGTGCTTTAGTATATTAGTCAACACATCAAAATAAGTGTACTTCTTTAAAGGATTAGTTCACTTTCAAATGAAAATTAGCCCAAGCTTTACTCACAAGCCATCCTAGGTGTTTATGACTTTCTTCTTTCTGATGAACACAGTCGGAGAAATATTAATAAATATCCTGATGCATCCAAGCTTTATAATGGCTAATAGTAAAATATCTAACTTCCACCAGACCGCCTTTCATATTCAAGTTACGAAGAAAGTGTAAAATGTCGTCGCATCAGTTAAGCTTTTTCCCTAAGTTGAATACGGAAGGCGTAGGACGTAGCGTAAGCGTTTTGAACTGCGAGAGGCGTTACGCTTTCTTCGTAAGTTGAATACGGAAGGTGGTCTGGCGGAAGCTAGATATTTTACTTCATAACTTTTTAAATATGGATTTTTTTTTTTTACACAAACACATTGTTCACTGCCATTATAAAGCTCGGATGCGTCAGGATATTTATTAATATTTCTCAGATTGTGTTCATCAGAAAGAAGAAAGTCATATACACCTAGGGTGGCTTGAGGGTAAAGCTTGGGCTAATTTTCATTTGAAAATGAGCTAATCCTTTAAATTATGGCAAAAGATGATACCATAATGATTTAAAATATACTTTAAAGTAAAACATTAACATTTTTTTAAAGTGTACCTAAGTATGTTAAGAAATCTAGTCATGAATACTCTCTTATTTAAGTGGTCTTTTATTTCATTAATAGTATAATATCTGCAAGTATGATTCGTTTCAGGCGGTTCAGAATCGGATCTTTTGTTTTGGGAGACAAAAACTCCATTTATTGTATACTTTGTTTAATCTTTTCAGACCTTTTACATTCACAAACAGCTATATTACACACATGAAAGGTAATATACGAAAAAGCATAACAGGGGCACTTTAGCATTGTCACTTATAAAATAAGCGAACAGGTAAACTGACACTTTTATTAAACACACTTCCAATATGAACAGTTGAAGGACAAATTAAAGCATTGAAGTCAAAGTTATGGGTCTCCTGATGTCAGGTTATTGATGCTTTATCCAAACCCCATCGTGCTCAGTGCGTAATAATGAAAGTGTCTATCGACCCCACCATCTGTAGATCAGACAGCTTTTGGGCTTTTCTAATTATCCCGTGCATGCATTCTTAAAGCCCTTGACTGCTGCAGAGGGCTTGAGTAGGAAGTCACAGCAAGGGTTGAGATGCCACAAGGTGATAATGTTCATTTATTGGTCGGCTTTCATCAGCACATTTCTATGCCTTAAGGCATGATTAGAATCAGATGCATTTCTGCAGGGAAATGTAATAGCCTGGCTTTGAAGGTGAACCTTTGAGGACATCATCTCTGTTTTAAATCGGTTTTAAACATGGACCCCGAATTGTCCGCCGCCACCATTATCTCCCTCTCTTTATGTCCTGCCGCGGTCGCCATGAAGCGAGGAAGGTGCTTAAGAACTTATATGTTCATGCTTTTTCAGAGTAATTAACACTCAAGGTAATGACATGTCCTTCACAGTCTTTGCTTGTACCTGAATTAATGTAGTTGTCAAGGATAATTAATCGATATGAGGGCACATTGGAAATAAAATCTAATGAAGACCAAAACCGTTTAAAAAGTAACTGGGTACTGAGCAAGAAAATGATTCACTTTCCCAAAATGCACTCATAAAACCCCACTTCTGATAGGAAATTGGTCATAACCATTGGAAATAGTTAAGATGTATAACAGTCAACATGTCCAATTGACTAGGTGGGGGGTGGAAGCATATCAAAGCGCTTAGATTGCGGTCTATTGCATGATTCATGGGCAGACGGGAGCCGCTCCGTGAACTGACAGTCCCGGGACGTGTGATTGATAGCATGCTGCGCTTATCATTGTTGTGTATCGGTTTTATGACAAAAGCTTGAAGGACATTGCTACTTGATATGGTTATTCCACAGCAGGCAGAAGGAGACGTCCATAGCAGAAGGAGCTTCACATTGTGAGCTAAAGAATGTGTTTCCTACCCAGAGTTCCTATGAGTGACACATATGACATTCCCAGAAGCTTTGGGGACGCCTCAAATGGATAAGAATAGTACATGCGGCATTGTTATTCAAATTATGTTATATACTATTCATTTTATAGTCTGCCTGCTCAATTTATTAGTTTGTTGTCCTTTTGTTCACCTTGTTTTGGACGCAGCTTAATGATCCAAAACATTGAATGACATGACAGCTTGAATCAAATTCATGTATACGTACATCCTTGAGTGAGTCTCATGAAACCTGTCAAAAACATGTGCAAGTGTCATATTTCACCTCAAAATAAATCAAAACATTATATTTAATGTTATATATTGTATTACTATAAATATATTGACCAATAATTATATTGACCAATAATATTTTTTATTATAATTAGCAATAACATATTTATATTTGTAAAGTATTTATACATTATGGTAGTATTTGCTTTAATTTATGCTGATGTAAAAAAAAAAAATTACAGTAAAAATACAGTATTACAATTATAATCCAATGTTAATTACAATGAGAATAATGAAAATTTCAATAATGTACAAAGTAAATATGTCTGAAAAAAGTGCGAAAAATTTGGAGAGAAAAAAAGATTAATTGTTGAATTACAAACAATATTTAATTATAATGTGCACATTTTATTTGGAAAGTATTATACATTATGGTACTAGGTATGGTACTATTGTTTTAGGTGGATGTATACAACTAATTAATTAATTAATCACAGTAATATAAATGCAATACAGCTATTATAATCTACAGTGTAATATTGGGAATATTGTGAGTTACAGCAATTTGCAAAGAATAAATGTCTGGACATATTGTGGAAATGAGAATTTGGGAAGAAACTCAATTGTCACAATGCCAAAAAAAAATCTTAAATGCATTATGCATTTAAGCAACATATTTTATTTTGATTTTGAGGTGAAATGTGACCTGACATGCACTAGTTTCAGTGCTAATTTTAATGAGGCTGTCTGTTATATTTTATCTCTAGAGAATAGATCTTGATTTAATGGTTGAAACGTCTAATTTGCTAGGATGGTTGTCTTTGATTTACATCCCATCATGCCTTAATCAGCAGTAACCAATGATCTGTGCAGAGACTCTGCCCATTTAATTAGCATGCATGTGAGCGTCCAACCAGCACTGGCCGGTGAGGGTATTTAAACCTCAAATGTACATTTTCAACACAGAAAATTCCAATAATTAAGCGTGTAATTACACAGAGTGCATTGTTCAGGTAGTAATAAGACAACATAGGGTTAGATTGTGAAAGAGAGATGTAGAATGTACAGCAAAGTAATTAAAAAAAAAAAATCATTAATCTTTCATAAAGGCCCGTTCACGCCAAGAACGATAAGATAACGATAAATATATAGTTCTAAAAATGGTTTTAAATATAAAAGAATAGCAGAGTTCACACCACAGCTATAACGATAACGATATAGAGAAACGGTATCGTTGGGATAACTTTCAGAACTATTTATTTATTTATTTATTTATTTATTTATTTATTTTTCAGTTGTTGAACGATAAAACACTGACAACCAATCAGAATCCATTCTAATTTAAGGGCTCGTGCATTTAAAATGGCAGACGACATTGTGGAGAAGTTAATCGCCAAGGTCCATAAAAAGTCAGCACTGTTTGACAAGTCAAACCACCTTTTCAAGGATACTTTAAAGAAAATGGATATATGGAAAACAATATAATCTCGGTAAATGGTGAGAAGTATTAACGATGAAATCATAATGTCAAGCTAGCAAACAGTGTAATATAAATTTACCTCAGGTATCCAGCGCTAGTTCCGACAACATTGCTTCCTTTGAAGTTGCAGTGAAAAAGACCAGGCGTTGTTTTTATTCCACTATATTGACTTTGTCAGCTAAATTCACTGTAAAATTAGTTCGATTGCACTAGCTATTCACTCGAAACATATATGCTGAGGACATCTGCTGGTTAAAGCCGTGTAAATGCAACAAGAACAGCAAAAAAACATGTTGTAAACACTTTGAAACAAAAGCGCGCGAGTTTAGAATAAACAGATTGTTATCGTTCGTTGGTGTGGACGCAAATATAGTTATCGTTTTTGGTGTGAAAGGGCCTTAAGTCATTGTTTTTTTTTTGTTGTTGTTGTTGGTTTTTTTTTGTTTTTTTTGGTAGCCTATGTGAATCCATATGATATACATGATTGTACATAAGAAAGCGCTATATAAATGCCTCATTCATTCATATGATGATATTTTTTTATTTTCCCAAAAAGGAAAAAATAAATAAAATATATATCATTTTTATACAATAATGTGGGGGGAAAGTATATATTAGTAGTTATTATAAAGCACACATGTAAAATACATTGGATGGACGGACGGACGGACACACACACACTTTATAAATACATATTTATGTATATATTTATAAAGGGTGTGTGTGTACAGTATATGGTCTTAAAACAAGATTCCTTTTGTGTATGCAAAATGTAATTTTCTTTTGATTTTAATGTAAAATATGACCCATACATGATCATTATTCTTTGATTCACCCGAGTGCTTTAATCTAAAAACCAAATTATTTTTTAAAAGGAGTTTGTATCCCCATACGAACTAGATAAATGACTCCAACTATGATATAAAAAAGTGAAAACAATGACCAAGTAATCATGGCAAACTCCCTGGCCCAAATGAAATACTTAAAGCAGAAGGCAGCTTTGAGCCCCGTTGATTCATGTCCTGTGTTTGGAGCGCATCCAGTCGCTAAGTTAGCCATCAACAACCATAATGCAGCAAGGACTCAGCTATAACCTCAAAAGAAAAAGAAGAGCACATCTCTGTTTCAGCATTTACCCCCTTTTTATGGGACATGCACATCAGAGCGGCTCGTCGCGTGGTGCCGCCTATTTTGTTGGCGTGGGCACAGCAGCCTTTGACAGAAGCCATTCTGGCTTTAAAGAATGGGCTGTACGCCTGAGCTGTGCCCTGAATCAATGCAGTCGCTTTCTTAACAGGTTTCGATATGTAACCATGGTGAAGGGGAATACGTCGCTATAGCAGAGCACCCTGAGAGCCAGCCAAGACGCAGTGGAGCGTTAAAGCTAAGCAGCCGAGCGTGTTTCCTACCTGCATTATAATGCTATGGGAGATATCATGTGTGAAAGGCTATTTGGGAGGTTCCTCATCTGCAGGCTTCCATTGCTGTCATAATTCTCTGTTGGTGAATACACTTTATGGCAGAATTACATTAGGCCCCATACGTCCAGCGGCAGCTCTTTATATGAATACATTTCACACTACTACTACTGAAACCATTCACATTTGCATTGCCCTGCTGTTGCACCTTACAAAACAGTAACCTGCTACAGGGATGCTATCAGATGCAGGAATATTATAGTTAACTAAAATTAAAACCATAAACAAAACATTTTTGTTACTTAAAGGGTTGAAAATAATGTCATTTATTACTCACCCTCATGTCGTTCTACACCCCTAAGACCTTCGCTCATCTTCAGAACACAAATTAAGATCTGTTGCCAGCAATTTCACCGTCACCTCTCAAGATCCATAAAGCTACTAAAAATATTTAAAACAGTTCATGTGACTACAGTGGTTCAACCTTAATGTTATGAAGTGACGAGAATACTTTTTGTGCACCAAAAAAACAAAATAACGGCTTTATTCAACAATATCTAGAGATGGGCGATTTCAAACCACTGCTTCATGAAGCTTCGGAGCTTTACAAATCTTTTCATTCGAATCAGTGGTTCGGAGCGCCAAAGTCACATGATTTCAGCAATTTGGCAGTTTGATACACGATCCGAATCACTAGATATTGTAGAATAAAGCTGTTATTTTGTTTTTTTTGGCGCACAAAAAGTATTCTCGTCGCTTTATAACATTAAGGTTGAACCACTGTAGTCACATGAACTGTTTTAAAAATGTTTTTAGTACCTTTATGGATCTTGAGAGGTTCAGTGACATTGCTGGCAATGGAGGCCTCACTGAGCCATTGGATTTCATCAAAAATATCTTAATTTGTGTTCCGAAGATGAACGAAGGTCTTAACGGTGTATTATTTATTTTAAGAATATATAATAAACTTTAAACTGTAACTTTGCCGATTTTCAACCCACTTTGTATTGTTACAAAGTCGGTAGTATATGTAAATGAACGATTACTCTTTTGTGACTTTTGACAGGTCGTGAAAACTACAGTTTATACTTTTTGTATCCCCAAATACAATTGGATCAACAGAGGGTTATTAACAGCAGTTATTGTAAGGGTACGTTCATCACTGAAAGTCCATACTTTGTCTACTCTCTACGCATTATGGTAAAAACAATTCACTCTAAAAAATGCTGGGTTTAAAACAACCCAAGTTGGATTAAATATGGACAAACCCAGAAATTCAGAACCCAGACTTCTTTCAAAAACATTTAAAAATCTATACCAACCCCAAACTTTTGACCAGTACTGTAATATCATGTATATGAAAGTATCATTTCTGTAACATGCTGCTACCACAGTAAGTTTTGTAAGAGTACAGCAAAGGAAACAGCAAAATACACCATGTAGTGGATGCTTAATGGTAAGCTTCATTCTGAGAGGGTATTCAGAAGGTATTAATGTGCAGCATTAGCAGTAAAGCAGAGGTCAGCAGTCATCCTCTGTTATCTGAAAGAGAAAACACAGTGTGCAATTGCACCGTCAATTGCACCGTCATTATAACATTCAGCAGAAGAGGAGGAGTCTCTCTATCTGCCATTAATATCTCTGAATGTAATCTCTCACGCAATTCTGCACTTTATAAGTAGGAGGGTCTCAATCATACACAACAAACAGAAAAATAGAATACAGAAATATATATATTCATCCTTTCATTCATTTAAGCTACACAAGTTTGTAGCAAAATACTAATATTTTAAAAATGCCCATCTGCCAAATCAAGGTCGCTGTCATGCAACCAGTATGAATGATGCCATTTTGTTGTCATGTGACAGTGGGGCTCATTTGCTATTAATTATGTACAAATATTCTTATTTGTGCGGAAAAATCTCACTCAACATTTTCAGGTGCAACACATAATTTTGCATGTTTCTAAGTCAAGATGATTTGATTCAATTTAATTAGATAATTCGTTTTTTAATGACATGGCAAGGTCAAATAGTATAACCCCAATAAAGCTTATTCATCATTAAAATTATTTTTCAATTTTAAAATAACCAATTTTGGTTGGGAAAAAATTACCTTTAAATGTTGATTAAATCAGAGTCATTAAATATAATTTAATGGTAAATAGCAAGGTTTTTCAAAACTTAAATGGAATAAGTTTATTTTTACACTAATACATTTTTCTTTCCACATTTAACAGCAAATAAGGATGTTTTTTCCCATTAAAAAAAGATGAATGCATTTAAAACTGATGTGCAGAATCAAACCAGAGTTGTTAATTAGATCAGAGTTAATTAAGAGGAGATCGGGTATTATGTTAATTACAGTCTAACTCCCAGATAAGACTTATCTTACTGCATGCCATATAAAGTTATTTACATTATTATCGTTTGCTCTTTAGATTCTATATACATAATTAAATGCAAACACAAACCACTTTTGTTACTTTTTCAAACTGATGTTGTACACCTGGTTGCTGCTAAAGGTGATTTTGTACAAATAATGCCTAGGTATGTGTTTGCAATTTAACCTTTTCCGAGTAGGAGTAAGGAAAATCCCTGTATTTTATTAAAAAAAAACACCATGATGATGAACAATCTTTTATCAAGCAAAGTGGCTGAAATCTGTTTCTAATTATCTCTGTTAGCACTGTTTCCATTAAAACCTAATGCAGTAAAATCAGTAAACAGCTGGCTTATATGATGAAACACTAAAAATAATCTCTGTGTACATTAACGGCTTTCTTAGCATACTGAAATGTGGAATGCAGCATCCATTAATAACCTTAAAAGATGCATATCTAATTGGAGCAGGACTGTAGATTAAACTAAAGGTAGAGATTAGAAGTGGCCTAATTTAAATGTTATTGTTCAAACCTGGAGTGATCAAAAGCATGTCAATGTGATTGCTACCAGGCTGAACGAGTGTTACTTATCACCTGTGCACCAAATGTATATAATGTGTATGATTGTCTTTTATATATAATATTTAATTATGTTTTGTATCTTTTTTTTTTTTTCTTTGTGTTCTATAACATTCACATGGTCTAAATATATTTGAAAAATTATGGAAAAGAAATTACTTTACCTTGAATTTTAATCTATTCCACATTTTACAGTAGTTAATTGGTTGAGTAATTGCTAATTATTTGATGGTTATTAGTGGTGTCCTGAATTCTAATTAGACAGATGTGTTTTCTCTTGAGGACATATAAAGTATTAAATTAAACAATGATTATAAATCTTGTGAGCACACAATTATACATATATTATAACTATAAGTGGGAAAAAAATTATATGATAAAATGGTTAGTTCCTTGATTCTGATTGGTCAATAGCTGTGTTTAATTCTCGATAAAACACGCAATGTAAAAAGTGTGGGGAAAAAGTGTTGCCACAGGTTGTTTTTCATGTCCGCGGATTGAAACGACCCCAAATAACATGATATTTAGCCCCTGGTATGCGAATTTTACCAGGGGAACCCTGCCAAAAACATAGATTTTACCCCCCGAAATGCAATTTTTACCGGGGGACCCCCTGAAACGCTATTTGGCTAGTTTTGGGCTAGTTTTGGGCTAGTTTTGAGTAGCAATTGGGTGGGTTTTGTATTTTGGGGGCTTTAATATTTGTATTGTGTGGTAACCGTATTATAAAATCAATAAGCCCCCTGAAGCCGTGGTTTACAGTGAATTTATAACAGCTGGGGGTTTTAGGCTTTAATAGGCTAACATCTTTAGTATTAGGCTATGTTTCTGTTTTGACCTGTAATCAGAAAAATCTTCAAGAAAAGTCACTTCAAGAAAAGATTTAAATGTTTTTCAGGCATCATTGTTTAAAAATATTATATAAGCCATGTGTAACTGTAACTTAACACAATAAAAAGATTTGTTTACTGATTTGTTCTCTGTGTTACTTCATTACATCAGTGTGCGGCACCCACAGTGTCGTTGTAACATTCACTCTACAGATTTGTTCACATCCAAACCAAGTCTGATATCATGTCTATTTTTTCCCTACATTTTGTCAACAGCTGAGCTTGAAAAAAAAAGGGAACAATAGCCTAAATCAGAGTTCATCAACTAGTGACCCAGGGGTCAGATCCAGCCTGTTAGTCCTCTTTTTTATGCAGCCCTCTGATTAATTTAGATAAAATCACTGCCTGATACATCAGAGCACAACACTGAACGGTGAGTTCAAAAGCACTCAGAGCCAGCGGTCTACAATTATTGCTCAGTGGTCCACTTCAGTCCAGCAGACTGAAGTGCAAGTTTAAGCTTTTCTGGAAAATAGGATCATTGGGAAAATGTGCCTCTACCTACATTTTTGCAAAACTCCAAAAACGTACCGATGTGGATATTCAGTATCACAGCAACCAAAGCGTCTCAAATGAAAAAACTGTACCGCCGAAGAGCTCTTAAGCAAGGTATTTTCAGAAGAGCACCTTGGTGTTTTCAGCTGGCTAAAAATTCTTTGGTGGACACACACTGCCTTAGCGCCACTCACCAAATATTCAAGTCCCCAAACGTTGTGATACGTAAGACAACTTCACATTCATCTGTTTCGGATAAAACTAAACACACTTTTAGCGCCACTAACTGAACATTTCAGTTTGAAAGCGTCACAAAATATGCAAGAAGCAGCGTAATATCATTTTGCAAAAATGTCACCACAGGCACGTTTTTACAATGAGCCTGGGTTGTTTTTCTAGGCATAATTCAGCTTCCGTTGTTTTCCAAAAATGACCCAGCGCCATTTAGGTGAACATATCTTATCATGTTATAGGATGTCTTTAACAGTGTTGGAAAATCTGTTTAATGGTTGAGTTATAATTAACACCACATTAAAAAAAATAGCAAAAACTCGTTCCATCACCACCTCCACCCAAACCTTCAGTAGTCAAAAATACCAAATTTGCACATGCCTAATTAAAACACAGCCGACACAACAACCTGCTACTTCAAAATATCCTCGCCTAATAACAGAGATTCTGTAAAGTGTTTTGACATTTATCTAGGACAGTCATGTCATGAAATGCCTCGGAAGAAGCTTTCCCACTGCTTTGTTGACAACAGATCAGCATATGCGTTCATTAGTTACAGAGGTAACCAGTCACACTTCATTTGTACAATGAATATTGATAGCTAAGGAGTGCGCCGCAAATGTTTGGTTAATGTGATTGTCAATTAAACATCTTGAATTAGCCTCCCTGATAATTTTCCAGAATATTCTAGTCCTGTCTGTTTGCATGTATCTGACTGAATAACATGTAGCTTGTTTTATGTAGTGGAGGCCAGGGACTGAAGACTTCGTACTTTCACGTTCATAACTCTCGAAGCTTTACGAATGTTTTGTTTCGAATCAGTGGTTCGGAGCGTGTATCAAACTGCCAAAGTCACGCCCCCCAGTGGTGAACCATTGAAATTTCGAAACACTTATGACGTAACTTGTTTACTGAAATCACGTGACTTTGGCAGTTTGATTCACGCTCCGAACCACTGATTCGAAACAAAAGATTTGTAAAGCTTCAGAACTTCATGAATCAGTGTTTTGAAATCGCCCATCACTAGATATTGTTGAATAAAATCGTTATTTTGTTTTTTTGGCACACAAAAAGTATTCTCGTCGCTTCATAACATTAAGGTTGAACCACTGTAGTCACATGAACTGTTTTAAATATGTTTTTAGTAGCTTTCTGGGCATTGAAAGTGTTAATTATCTTGCTGTCAATGGAGGCCTCACTGAGCCATCGGATTTTATCAAAAATATCTTAATTTGTGTTCTGAAGATGAACGAAGGTCTTACGGGTGTAGAACGACATGAGGGTGAGTAACTAATGACAGAATTTTCATTTTTGGGTGAACTAACCCTTTAAGTTGTTTTGAAATGTACTGCCTGTCCCTAAAATAACATAAATTAGTGTCAAGTACAAAGAGTGCTGTTGTTACAACCTACCCCACTCTAGAAGTGAGTTCCATTTAAATTTTGTATATCAATATATTTCAACTATTTTGCTGAAAGGTATAAATATGCCAATAAGTAATTTGAAGTAAGGATTATTTATTTTATCATTCCAACACAAGTTTTGCAAAACAATAAAGAATATTTTTAGACAAATAATGCCTTTATTTTATTGATGTGTATTTTTTGCTTCCTGAAGAAAGCATTCAGGGATGCACTGAATCTGTGTAATAGAAGCCAGAGAGTTGCGCATTAATAATATCACACTCATTTCAGAAGAGTTCAGATCAATCTGCATGCTATGAGCATCCACCTGCCCCCTTAAATTCTGTATTAGGATGCATGTCATCGCAGTGGCACAGCCATGCAGTTAGACTGCATTAATCAGATCGGATGCCTCTCCTTTGGGTAATAGCACAGATTCCATGCATGCTAAAACATTAATGCTGATTGGCATTTTGTACATGAGGAATCTTCCAAATGAAATCATACTCGCTTACGAGAAAACACAAAAATTTACAATTTTCCTTCACTGTTGCTTTCTTTTTTAAAAAAAACATTCATTGTTAAAAACTACTTGAAAATACAAATGCATTATGTTGCAACTGTGATGAACTGTAATGACTTGGTAGATTGTTGCTTTCCTATCTAGCGATTAATATTTCTTCATATTAGATGCAAAAACATCCATGAAATTATTTAGCCATGCACACATGGATGCTGAGGATAAACCTGTAATTTACTCTTCTTATTTGCTTGATTTTTAGCAATGGCTATTTGAGCAAATGTGTTAATGGATGAATACATGGCAAATGGACTGAATAAATTTACTTTGAACAAACACTCTAAAAAACAGAAATTAGATTATATGCACTTATTCAGGTTCAGGTTTGTGTGGACAAGACCTGTAAATAATGGCAGGTATTGATTAACCCTTAAACGCATACCTCGGGTCTTTAGTGACCCGGGATTTCATTCACTACCCTCTTCCTCATTCATTTTTTAAAGTTAGACATCAACCTTCTTAGTATCCCTCAATAAATTCATTATAAACAATATAACAAGAAAAAAAGACCCGAGGTATGTAACAGCAAGTATATTTTTTCTACACAACAATAATCAAATCTTTGATGACTGATTAAGTGCAATTCACCTTTATTCCACAAGGTGGCAATGTCTGATACACAATGATGAAGTGATGTTTCACTCATAGTTACTGCAGGCAGAAAACAAAAGAATATAGGATATATCATCTTCAAAACTTGAAATAGCTCAGTGATTTACTGAACGCAATCAAATATTAGAGACACTGTCGCTTGGTGGTGGATCTGGTGAAGAAGCTGTCAGCAATCAAAAATATTGATTTTGAAGATGTTGAAAATGTTTTGAGAATATGTTTGAGATGCTGATTGGGAAATGAGCTCTGACAAGGACAGTGATGATGGTACAAAACATCTGCTCAAACTGAACCCTTCCAAGCTTTAAAAGGTAACAAAATACGCTTTATTTTATTCGTCTGTAATTGTTACTCTAATATCAGGAGAGTTTTATATTATCACGACAGGTAGAGATCCATCCGTGTTAGGCCCTCTCCACACGGACACGGGTATTTTCAAAACCACAGCTTTTTCTGTTTGGACGTTTGTCCACACGCAAACACAGTACCCAGTCACTGAAACCAAACTTTTTTGAAAATTCCTGCCAGGATGAAGATTTTCAAAAACTCCGGTTGCAGTGCTGTCATGTAGACACTGAAACCGGAGATTTTGGCTTGTGACGTTGGAACTGGAACCAGTAATAACCTTTTTTCCAGGCTTCTGATTGGCCAACATGGCTTTACGGTTAAGGTTATATCGCCACCTGTTGGTTTGGCATGCTCTTGACAGTGCTTCATAGCGTGTTTTTGCGTTTTCATGTGGACGCGATTATTTTTTTAAAACGAAAGAGGAAAAACTGTGTGTGTGGTGTAGGCCTCCGGGTCACTAAAGACCCGAATATGTAATAATGATTAGCGAAACATTCATGCATTTAGAGTTAACATATGCTTGTACTACATGAGAGAGTACACTCTTTACAAAAATATCCTATTCTTAGGCCCGGTTTCACAGACAGGGTTTAGCCTAAGCCAGGATTAGTCCTTAGTTCAGTTAGGATATTTAAGAAGCTTTTATAAACGTTCACTAGAAAAAAAACATTACTGGTGTGCATCTTGAGACAAAACAATGGCACTGACATATTTTAAGATATGTCAGTACAAGTTGCTTTCAGTTACAACAGCTCAAACATGCATTTTAGTCTAGGACTAGCTTAAACCTTGTCTGTGAAACCGGGGGTTAATGATTTTACCTGTAAGGAAATATTGCCTATTTGTTTTCAGGGAATGTATCTGTAAGTGCACCTTTATACCTTTAAATTAATGTCACTGTAATACAAAATACACATATATTTGGTGCAGTGTTGTTTCTCAAGGCAGTTAATCAAGTATCAATGAAAAAATATTACTTTTTTTGGACATGGTATGATACCAGCACTAGTACAACTAGAAGCAGTGTTACTTTTTGTTAGTGTATGGCTAAATAAAACACTGACTTTGTCGTGACCTTTTCTCTTTCTTGTTCGAATGAGCTGTTGGCTGAATATGGGTATTTTGTGAATCTGCAGCTGTGATAAACTATATTCTCAGTTCTCCCTGAGGTGACAGAGGCTGCACAGTTCAACCTAGCTAACATTTTCTTTGATCCTTGTAGATGCGATAAGGTCAGGTAATAAAGGGATAGGGCAAGCCTCGGTGTTTATTGAGCAAAATTCAAATTCATCTTGCTGGCCTTGAAATTCGTATTATCATACTAGTATCCTTATTGCAGCCTCTCACACACAGCTGTTGCAGTTTAGGTGTTTGAGGAACCTTGAGAACTCCCGCTGAAATCAATTAATGGGGTCAGAAGGAGGTTCTTGTGGAGTTTGGTGTGGCCTGACTGGAATAAAGTGTCTGCAAAGGTAAGTGGGAGGTCAAAACTTCGGCTGCTCTGCAGTGGAGCTATTAGCATAAATTAATGTATTTTAGGCCAGCGTCTTTAGCTTCTCTGTTCCCACACCAGTAATGTCCTTGCTGCTGACTTATTAGGATGCAGACTGTGAAAACAAGCAAGGGTAACAGTGAGTTCAGCCAGTGGTTTTGTACAAACTCTGCCCCATGTTTGTACAATAAGTGTCAGCAATTTGGTATCAAAAGGTTTCGTAATAAAAAAAACACTCCACATGCTTGCCCTTGAGCCAATGACCTGTGAGTGCAATAACTGTTTTTCTGCATATAATGAAATTCAAAACAAGTTTTAGCAACCTTGTATTTTTACTTTGACAACTGAATCACTGGCTTCATCATTGCCTTGCAGAAACATTATTGACGTTTCATAAAGGAATAGTTCACTTAAGTACACTTTTAAAAAGTGCACTTTGTAATAATGTCAAATTAAAAGTTTTACTTTACTTTTAATCATTTTTTTAATAATATTTTGTCATGCTTTAAAGAAGTCCACTTATTTGGACGTGTTGATTAACATACAAAAGCACATGTAAATACTTTTTCAGTTAAAATCAATCATTTTAACTGGTGTGTTATTCATCCGTATTCATCACAAATGTGTAATTGCAAATATATTTAATTACATGACATAAATGTATAAGTTTCAACAGAAATTACATAAATGCTTCAAAGACAGAAGACATTACATATAAATATGCACTTAAGTCCTACTTAAGTGTCAAAACACTTCAGCTAATTGCATTTAATATACATTCAGTTTGCACTAAAGTATATTCTTTTAAAGTATATTATTTTTGTAATAAGTACTCTTTTTATAAGTATAAAAAGCGAAAAGTGAAAGTGACGTGAAAGCCAAGTATAGTAACCCATAATCTGAATTTTTCCTCTGCATTTAACTGAAATGTACTGAAATGGTGAATCGCACTTCTTTTTCAAAAGGAAAAATATATTCATATTAAAATATATTCAAGCTGCTCTTTTCCATACAGCAAAAAGAAACCAAGAGCTGTCAATATCCATAAAAGGCAACTGAATGATGAAAGAATAAAAGCCATCAAGTCGGGAAAAAAATGACTGTTTTCAAACATGTTTCCCCAAACTCTTCCCTCATCTGCTATTGGTCAGAGTAACAGTAGCCCCGCCCAGAATTCACACCATTGGTTCAGCCAATGTTTCTTTACTGCAAAAGAAAAAAAAAATCTTAATGATTATGTTACTTCTAGTAAATTGACTTTTAAATATTTTTACTAAAAAACAAACAAAAAAGACTATAGCCTAATTAAGTTATTAAAAAGTTTTTTGTGTGTGTGTGCTTACATTTGGCAAAATCCACCTAATGGGATACATGCAGTTGCTGATGTACTACTTACTTCCATAACCATAACCCATAATATGTCGAGCTATATTTTAAGTTTGAAAAAAACATACACTTTTAACACTGTAAACCTCTTTGGCGATAATGACCCATGTGTAGTGCACAAGCTAGGCAGTGCACTCTCACCAATTGGTATGCCTGCCCCATATTATGGCACATAAATTGTCAGTAAATAACTATGGCATGACATTCAGGAAGGCTTCCTGGTCACTGGCAGCAAGTCTTGTGACTCTTGACACAAAAGACGCTTCAAAGCTCGACATCTCACAGCCCAGTGACTCCGAGACTAAATGACCTGTCAGCTCTACAATCTGTGGCACTGCGACATCTCAATTCCATCTTACATTCAATACAGCTCAGGATAAAACACAGTTGGGAGATTCACTGAGAATGAATTGCACTCGCTGATAGCGCTGTTTATCTGCATGCACTGTCTGCATTGTTTTAGTACCCGTTTCACTACAGGAATTATGCAAATCAAACATGCAAAAGTCTGTGCTGAACACAATTTTCAGGCCATAGTTTCTGGATTTGTGGGTCGGTTCTGAGTGCTATGTTGTGGAGGATGCAGCACTACATTTTAACATATTTTGGCAAAAATACATTGTTTAAGTTTCTTATTCACAACATATAAAAATGAGGTAACAATGCAAACAGACCAACAAAATGCAATTCTCATTGTTCAATTCCCGATTTTGCAGATGAGTGCCAAGTTCAGTGTTGCCAAGTCCGCAGTTATCCCGCAGAATTGGGCTACTTTAACAGTGTTGCCGCGTTTTTCATGTCTGTGGGTTGAAGCGACCCCAATAACATGATATGCTAATGCTAATTTTACCGGGGAACCCCACCAAAAAACACAGATTTTACTCCACAGGATGCGATTTTTACCGGTTTTACATTCACAAACAGCTATATTACACGCTACATGAAAGGTAATATCCAAAAAACGTAATAGGGGCACTTTAAATACTCAAGGTAAAGTGCTATTTCAGCGCACTGAATGCCCGATTAAACTGGATTGCGAGTGGTTAGTGCATAAGAAGCAGATTTTTGTGTATAAGTTAATTCACAGGCTTTTTTTTCTGGTTAATCTTCAAAGAGAGACACTATAGGTATATTTGGGTTTGTTTTGCTCCTGTGTCAAAACAAGTTGAATTTGTAATTCAGTGTAATTTGAATGCACAGAAATTCATTTAATTGTAGTTATAAAAGGCTACTGTTATGGAAACAATGCATCACATTGATTTTGTAGCTGTCGATAAATATATGCACATCCACAACTATGAGCCAGATTGTTGTGACGAAGTACTTGTTTGTTTCACCTAATGGCACATTTAATACAAGATTATTGATTCTACAGTATTCGCTTCATTATAGATGTAAATATATGGGCATACCAAACAAAGCCGCCTTTGAGCAAAAGAAACAGCTATAATAGTGCCAATCAATAATTCATCACGCCACACACTGATCAGTTATTATGAACTATACATTTCATCATGTTCCACTAATCCCAGTCATTAAAGCAGGATGAGACTGATATTATCAAGGGATTTCCCAGGGTGTGGTTATTTATTAAAGTGAACTTCTGTATAGATCCAAAGTCGTTGTTGCAAAAAGCGATTGAACTTCCCCACCATTATTTCCCAGAGAAAAAGATACGATTCATTCAACCCCTACTGTTGGGGTAAGTAGTCACAATGGAAACCTACTGTTTTATTTACACTGATTGGAGAAGATTAAAAAATTATTTAAAACACAAAACACTATCTAGAACATATCATGGCTTTGAGACTATTTAATGTCTTTTCAAAAATGCAAACAGTAAAACAATTATGAGAAAATTCATGAAACCGCAAAATCGGAAAATGCAATATGATGATTAGCCATGATATATTTGTTGTATATTACTGTATGTGATGTATATGGCAACATTGTTATTTTAATACCATCATTAGTATAATTTAGTATCAGTGCTGCAGAGTCCACCTGAAGCTTCTCGGATGAGTAGCACCACCTTGGCCTGGGATTCATTGAGCGATGAACTTAAGAAACCAGGCTTCTTTTTTTTTTTCAAGGGGTGGGACTGCAGTGGAGGAAACCAGCTGTTAGCCATTTGTCTTCATATGGTCAATGAACCAGTATTCAACACACAGCTGCTCCTGAGGATCCTACTTATTAAGCACATCTGCTGTGCTACAGAACATGGCTGGCAGAATTTTCATCTAAAAATGAAAAATTAAAACATTTTAAAGTTGTTTTCTTTCAAATAACTTGTGCATAGAAAAAAAAACAAAAAAACTATGTAATTACAAAGTAATTAATGTAATTACAGAGTTATAATATCGTCGTTGTTAGGCAGAACCCTTGTATGTCCAAAACCACTACTTTTCAGGAAATGGAAAAACACTGTTTTTTTTAAATAATTAAACACTGTCAAAGTTAATTTTGGGGCTTTATGGCAAAGTCTCTTTAAGACAAGTCATTTCACTCGGCGGCCATCTTTGAAACGCCTCTAGGGCATTCAAGTGCAGCTCCTATCTCTTTGAATGGGGAAACATCAAATTCTCCAAAGCTGTTTGCCAAGCTTTCGATTAAATTTCGAAATTTCAAATGAAAAATCACAAATGAAATCTGGCAACAACTGTCCCATTAATTTTGTTTCTAAACGCTTGAATCATGACAAAAAAATGGTATTTTTCAGGCTGGATCAAGCTAATGCGCATGCGCAGTCCTAAAGTGCGCGTCTCTTGTGTCTCATTTCAGAGGCGTGCGTCTGACTGTTTCTATAGGAACCGGAGCTTCTAACGGCCACTGCAGTGACGCGATGACTTTACCAATCGGGAAGGTTTGTGAGCTGGGACTCTAGGGTCGCCGTGCTGCCCACTAGGCTATCGGCGCTGACACGTTTTCATCAACTCATATGTTATAAATTTTACTGTAGCTATGTGGGCGCTCAGTTTTTTTTTCTGTCATTTGGCCAAAATCTCATGTTATAAAAGACGAAGTGATATGCACAAGCTATTTATGACAGTATTGGCTATGACTCGACTACAAATGCTAGACTAAAACACTTTTCTCCGCCCCTTTAAATAAACAAAACATAGCCATTAGTGTTTCTTAAGTAAAGAAAATGCTGTACTTATTCAAACAACCAGTTCTTTATTTACCCTTGCATTGCAAACAAGCAGAGATGTTCCAAAATACGTGGGGTACTTCATTCAAGATGGAGGCGGGTGGAGTTATGAGGTTTGACTGACAGCTTGAGGATCCAATGGAGTTATGAGGTTTACTCACAAGCTCTTTTTAATACTTTTCATTGGTTAAATATTTGCAAAACCCACAGACAGATAAAGGGTGACCAATAGTAATGATTTATGAAAAAAGTAAAAATTATGAAATACGGAGATACAAGGTTTCCACCCGACAGCGATGATATGTAATTATACCACTTTACATATATACATATAACTGATATTTTGTGATATTCTGGTCCCTGTATGACACTTTCAATGTTAATGTATGCTTCTTTTTTTTATTTTTCCTGTTTTTTTTTCCAAAAAAAAAAAAAAATTGTGATTTTGATAATTTAGAAAAGTAATAACACACCTCTCCTCAATGATTCAAGGTATCATTCATGTCTATAGCACAAACAGTGCAGGAACAGTAATAGTGATACAAAGGCAAGTATCGCTATGAACTGCAAAGGCACTGAACAGGGTTTTTAAAATTGAGGACTCAGAACACTTTTCTCTCCAGATACATTATGACAGATACAGAATGAAGTGAATGCCACTCACCTTCCTTTTGTCCTTGCTCCACTCTCGGCCACACTATGGGGTCCATGGAGCTCGAGCGCTCCACTTGCTGTCCGTCTCCCATTGTGCCGCCTCTGAACGGATGGATTTATCTCTATTTGATTAATACGCTTCTCTCTGCATTGTCAATATTGTTTCTCTCTGCATGTTATCTCTGGTCCAGAATGTGCATATCACCAGGCATGGTGAATATGATGAAATACATTCAGAGGGTTTGCTGTGTACTGGTGCATATTGGTTTGAGATTCTTTTGAGGGCAAATAGATTCAGCCTTGATTGATTTTACAAGCAAAACCATTCAGATGGTATGCTTGCCTTTGCTTTATGGAAAGTAAAAAGTTTCTGTCTTTATGAGCATTGTGTGGGTGTATTGTTTTGTTACAATAAAGGATGAATTTTAGTACAGAACTGATGCTGCACATGCACAAAATGTTTGTTTTTCTGCCTTAGATATATAATCTATCATTAACATTAAATTTACCATTATGTATGCGGGCATATCCTCAGAGACGAAGATGCAAATGTAGGAGAAATTTCCATAAAATTTGCATCTTTGCAAGGACACGAAAAGGTATTGTGTCTGTTCAACAATGCAATGTATTTCGGTTCAATCACTTTAGGAGTAAAAATTAAATATATCTTTGAAAGTCTTTTAAACTCTCTGCCTTTGCAATTTAAGGACAAATACTAATCAGTAAAAGTATTTAAATACAAATATATGATAATTATAAAAATATCACCATATTAATCATTTTCAATTAATAAATAAATGTATAAATTAATCATAATATGTGACCCTGGACCACAAAACCAGTCGTAAGTCACACGGGTATATTTGTAGCAATAGCAAACAATACATTGTATGGGTCAAAATGATTGATTCTTCTTTTATGCCAAAAATCATTAGGATATTAAGTAAAGATCATTTTCCATGAAGATATTTTGTAAATTTCTTACCGTAAATATATCAAAAATTTATTTTTGTGAGTGGATATACATTGCTAAGGACTTAATTTGGACAACTTTAAAGGCGATTTTCTCAATATTTTGATTTTTTTGCACCCTCAGATTCCAAATTTTCTATGTCCTATCCTAACAAACCATATATCAATGGGAAGCTTATTTATTCAGCTTTCAGATGATGTATAAATCTCAATTTCAAAAAATTTACCCTTATGGGGTCTATATATATATATATATATATATATAAACAGCTTTCCCTTGTGACAACAAGACAACTAATAAATTTAAAGACAGATAGTGTTAGCAAAGACTAATCAAGTTGTCAATGTTAAACTAGTTCCCATGCATGACTCTTTGCAGCTGTGTCTTGTAACTGTCCTCAAAAAGAGAGTTTACAAGATGAGGTCACTTTGTTATAAAGTTTTACCACCGTCATTTACACTCGGCTTTAGTTTACAAGCCTCTGTGGTGTCTAACCTGATTAGAATGAAATCTAAATGCCAATCTGAGATCATTTTCCACTTCAGTGTAGCTCTTCCCATGAGAATAAATCTCCCTTTAATGTCACTGCTTATTAAAACGGACTATTTATAATTTCCAATTTATTAAGAAATTATGCACCTACTGTCAAGTGGATATAGACGCATCTGATATTTCTCCAGTTTGTTGCGGTGAGGACATATTTACAGTAAGCTTAACATTTTGTTACAAGTCTTTTTGCACATTTTTTGATACATGTGATAACTTTATATGTTCAGATTTGAAATTTAGTACACAGAGCTTTATAATTAATGTGTTATTTGGCATAATGAAATTTATTAATGCCTCTGTTCCCTAAGAAACCAGAGCAGCGAGTTCACAAGTCTCTAGACTGATTATGCATATGAAGAGACAAGCATTTATTCTGAGTACAATGAGATACTTATTGCTATCTAGCTCACATTTTGGGGGAAAAAAATGGCCCTTTTCATTTAAAAAATGAACAAATTCGGTACTTTCGGTCTCAGAGAAGTTATATCTAGTTCAGTCATGAAACTCTAGAGGGCGCAGGCTGATCTGCAAGCAATCACATCATTACCATATAACACAAGCTGATTGGCCTCTGCTGATCCTGCAGCCAATGAGATTGCTTGCTCAACATTTAAACAGTCTGGTTCATTGTTTGCTGTAAGCTAGTCCTGCAGTGCGCTATCAGAGTTCCTCTGAACCCCTCCACCTCCCCAGCTCCACCTGCCTAAATCTGCTATGGTGTTTATGTATGTCTCTTTATGCAGCAACATCATATCTTACATGATCACAGCAGAGTGTCTTTGTATATATTAGCAGTAGCAAGTCCAGTCTGGCTCTAGCAACAGCAGCAATAACCAACAGCAGCAGCAGAGTAACAGATCTAGTCCACCAAGACCAAATACACTATCACTGCCATATTCAATAACATGCTAAAACTATTACGAGAGTTGTCATGATTGAAATCAATTTTTGTTCAACAAAACTATGCAGAAAGGTCATCACAATTGAAAAAGCTTTAAATTAGGTTATTATTCTTTGTACCAAAAATGTCAAATGTCTATAGCTGCTGCCCTATTCTATATCTTTCCCATTATAGAGACAATATTAGTAATATTATAACTAGGCTATTAGTAATGACTCATTTCTTGTTCAATAAAAACTACAGTTCAAAAGAATCAAGATTTTTTTTTTTTTTTTAAGATTCTGCGGCTCATTTTTAAAATGGCATCACCATGTAGCTAATCCTTTAAATTCATGATGTAGCATGTTAAATAATTTTAAACTTTCCAATCATATGTATGCACATATATATATTTACCATGATTTTTCTACTAAATTTGATGAATAAGGTTGTTTATTGTAATTTTATTTATTTTTTTATATATTTTATTTTACAGTTCAACATTGCTGAAATTCATTTTCACCACTCAGCTGAAAAAGTTTTATATGTTTTAATATATTAAAAGGAGTTCTATTTCGTATCTGTCATATAATCAAATCACAAACATATTTCCAGTATTGTAACATTTCTGATATTCGGCTACTAAATTAACTTACTTTTCACCCAATCATTCAAATCCTCAGTTCAGTTCATTCCAAAACATTTTACTTTCTGCTCAGTTATCGGTTCTCATTCAGTAAGTCAGAGAGTTGCTGACTTGAAAAATGAATTTTCAAAGCTGTGAATAGAACAAAGATAACTGGAGTACGTTTTACAAGAAAATACTATTTTGGTCTTTATACTTTCATTTCATGTAATAATTCAATGTGTTAATTGCTGTTTCTCTATAATTTTTTTGTAAAATTTACTAGTAATTTCTGCGTGAAAACTGTTTCTACACCAAGTTTTTTTTTTCAGTGCACTTAGAACGACACCGATTCATTGAAAATAGACAAATTGGACATTATCACTACTTTCTATAATTGTTAATGCCAGAAATCCATTTCTGGCCAACTCACCCACCTGGTGACTAATCATTTGCAATGTCATGGTTAAAACCCGCTGCGATGTCTCGTTATTCATAGGCATCTTTCCATATTTCATTAGAAAAAGGCAAAGAAATGCATGTGCTAATGAGGACGGATTACACTATTCAGTATCAACGTCTTGGAAGGATTACCTTGAGCAGACAAAACGACATCTAGAGGTTGCACCCGGGGAAATTAATCTGTTTCAGACGATTGCACACATAAAGTGCCAGAGCATTATCAAAAAAATGAACTGGGAGCGAATTAAATGCTTCCCACTTTTTTGAATGTCATATTAGTGGAATGACGCAAAGGCAAATCCATTGCGGTCTGTGACATTCTTTCCTTCAAAATGAATACTGGCTAAATATCTGAGGCAGATGATGACAGCCATGTGATATGTGCCAGCCGTTGGGATGAGAGCCGAGAATCGCTGTCTTTGAATTAAGGAAGGCTCATACAGGTTTAAAGCGATAGTTCACCCAAAAATGGAAAGTCTGTCATAATTTTCTCATCCTCATATCATTTCAAACCTGTATGCTGTTTTTTTTCCCTCCCATGGAACACAAAAGTAGAATTTTAGAAGAATTGTCACACAGCCCTATTTCACACAACAAGTTTATACTGACCAATCAGCTCCAAATTGGACAAAAAACATCATAAAAGTGATCCAATGACTATGATAGTGAATAATTATGACAGAATTCTCATTTATCAGTTATTTCTTTCTTTAAACCTATAAAGCCACATACATCTTGTCTTAAAGCTCAATAGGTAGTTTGATTCCAGAAAATTAGATTATCCTGACTATTATTTCATATGTCAGGTTTTACAGGGTTAAAGTTAGGAGACATAAAGCCACTGTAGATTTGCTACTTCATAAAACAATGAGGAAATAGCTCCAAAATATGTCATAACACAGGTGTTATTACCCGACAGGTGATCCAAACATTTAGTGAGGAAAAGCTGGCAACATCTCCAAGGGTTTTAAATATTTAGTTCAAAAAGCCATCAAAGATATCTGATTCATTCCACATATTTCATCTTGATTTCTGGAGTCTCACTGTTTCTATTTTATGTTCACGATTACAAGAAACCTGGAATGAAACAAAACAGGCAGCTTTCAGATTTCTCTGTCAGCTTTCAGCAAACATCAAAAGCAATGTGCAACAAGGCGCGCTAGGTAAACAATTCATTAAAAGTGGATGCTGCCCCCAATCCACAAACATGGGGTGGTTCAATGCCCCCGACAGGAAATGCAGAAATGGTGCCACAAACAGGCACTCCCATCTAATAGATTCTATTCTTTTGAACATCAGTCAGATCAAGCTGAGTGAAGTGAAAAATGCAGCAAATTTATGTTTTAAAGCTTGAGATTCACAGTGTTTGCTCATGAATAATTAAAGCATTGCTATTGTAGCTTTATTGTGCAGCAATAGAGAATGTATAAGACCATAAACTGTGTTTAAATATATTAAATCTTACAACTTAATGGTACACTAAAAACAAAACTGCATGCATTTTTTTGGTTGTGCTTCGGCTCCACGTAACTGTGCGGATGAATATGGTTATCTACTGCTCATAAAACATTCACTACTAGGCTTAAGAGATATAACCAGTTTAGATGGAAAGGATTTCAAGCTGACTAGCTGAAGACGTTAGCTTTACCCATTAATAGACACGGTACTTCCTTGAAAATAAATTCTAGCACTTAATAAAATGACCCTTCACAATGGATAATGCTTTACAATGAAATCTATTAGAGAGCTACATATGACAATTTATCTGTTCAATAAAATACCTTACTCACCTGTTGATTATTAAAAATGCCATCATCTCCGCATCGCTCAGTTCTCGCCATCTTCGAAAAGCCAAGCCAATGTTGATTCTTGTTTTATTACAAGCTCTTTTTGCCAGAAGATTCTCCCATTCTGTATTTTTAAAGGTCCACTGAAGTGCATTGGAATGCGCAGCTTTATTCACTGTGTTGATGTAATTTCCAATGAAACAGGAAGACAGGGCAGGATATATCTAGAAGCTCCTCCCCTTTTTTCAAAGCAGCCAATAGCATTTCGTTTAGATCGCAGCTCGGCAAGAGCCGTTGAGCTCATAAAACCCCATTTTCCTCATAATCTCTAAGTGTTTGTCTTCCATATTGCTTTAAAATATAGCATTGTTTGTAGAAATTAAATGTGTCCGAACGTTTTGAGGTTTTGCTCTGTGCTCTTGTGTCTCTGGACTGGAGCAGACAGTGCTTTGGCGGTTTACGTGACACTAACGCAAAAACTTCATGACTTCATTCGCGTAAATGGAAAGCATATTTACACTGTCTGAATCGTTAGAAAAACAGGTTTTGGAAGAAGGATTTATGATGTATTGACACAATTAAATGTTGTTAATTTTGAACAAAAAAGTTACACAGTGTACCTTTAAAATAATATACAACTAAATTAGATATTAAATCATACAACCTAAAATGGTTTTACAAAAGTCCCACATTACATCTGCCTCGTTCAGACTGTCAGTCCAAATCCGATTTTTGTGCATATCCAATTGAAATCCAGATTTAGCAAGTGTAAAAAAAAAAAAAAAAATCATATGAAATCCTATTCCAATCGCATTTCTGTAAATCCGTTTCAGTCTGACTGCTCTGATTGGATTTTGCGCAGTTTATGCCGCTTTCTCACGCCACGTAAAATGTAAACGTCACATGTTGTTATTGGAAACATGCTGAAAGTAACTGCAGAAAAAAGGTTGTGTTGTTGAAAAGTGTTGGACGAGCAGAAAATGACAATAAAATGGACACCGGCGTGGTTGTTGTCAGATTTGTTTCAGAATACATTACATTTATAAAATGGCAGCAAAAACAAGATGCTTAAAAACACTGAAAATCACTGATTAAAAACATTTCAATAAATAGCTACATTTATTAATGGTAAAAATCCTTAATGGAATAAATATTTCTTCCACATACAGACAATATTTCTTTCACATCAGCATTTTACAATGGTTTTGATCATTTAATCAAAAGTAAAGATTTATGAAGCAACAGCAATAATGATAAAAGACATAAATGTTAAAAAAAAAACAACAACAAAAAAACATTATAAACAGAATATACTTCCTCAAAGAATGAATATATAAGAAATATATTTCATAGGCTACAGTCATGTCTTCGGACTCTATAAATAACTGAAATGACATATTATAAAATGTGTTGAGTTCATTATCCAGTTAACTTTAAGTGTTTACTGCTGCCATTTTGGTTATTTTTATGATGTCACAGTGGTCAAGTATTCGAACATGATTTATCCAGTCATGTTTTAGAGCTAAAAGCATATCTTTTTTTGTAATTAAGAATTAACTATAACTGTGAGAAGTGAGGGGTGAAACAACTTACAAGTGTTTGACCACTGCTTCATCTTTTTATCATGTTCACCTTTTAACCATCTTTTTCAGTTTAGTCTCATGCAGTGGATACTAAGAAGGTCTGAATTAATCCAATTAGTCATTAAAGATTATTAATACACACAGAATGACCATAAAATAGTTTTGTACTTGGACTTTAAGCTGAAAGTGAACTGGCCCACATTGAGGAGTGTTGAGAAGAGAGCGTCCTTCACCTTTGAGAAGGGGCAGATCTGGTAATTACGAAGGAGAGGTCTATGATGGGGAATGGGATTTTCTGCACTTTTATAAGATCTTATTCCTCTCTAAGGACTCTTCAGGGTTATTAAAGCCCCTTTTCCAGAGGAGATCAGGACATCGTTTGCAATTTTAGATTGGATCTCGCTTTAAGCATGTACTGCAAGGAGAATGTGGACAATTTACGTCACATAAGAGCCAACACAGAATCAAAGTTGTTTATCATTCAAAAAACCTAAAAGTCAATGTGAATAAGTTGTTAAAAACTTATTTTAATTCTGTAATGTGACATTTTCAAGTAATACACAACATTCATTGTTTTATTTTATCTATTGGGCATTGACTGGATGGTAAAAGTGGAATTATTACCATAATGGAGCCATGAATGAACCCTTTGTTAAAACGGTATCTTGTGGCATAATGTTATCACAAAAATAAATTGGGATTTGTTTTAAAAAGCAACAATCTGTAAACGTTAAAATACTCACTGTATGAATAGCCACGCAATGTAAACAATGTCTTAACATGGTTTCAGTGTGGAAAAATTAGTTTATTAACCATTTCTTGGTGGTTTTATCTAATTTTACAACTTCATTGACAGTACAACACAATGGCTGAAACCCTAAAACTATCATAAGACTGACAAGAACTTAACAGCTTAACTAATACACAAATATTTTAATAGATAAAACATTAAGAATGTACATTTTGTTGTCATGTTGAACTTAAAATTTTTAAGATGCACACACAACACCAATGTTCTCTGAGATAATCAGGATGACTTATTTCCTAACATTATTGTTAGGGCACATAATTTTCCTACACTACAATGGCTCTGTGGCACTGTGACACATGCAGTATATGATGCACAAACTCTCTAATTTATAAACACACTGGAGAAATTTCTCATTTCTGCTGCTCTCACATAATGATATCCTTGACATTTATCTTACACCATGACCTTCCAGCATCGGTGCAGAAATTCGGCGTTCATTAAAGGTGTCATCTGAATCCACTGCCAGTTGTTAACAGCAAACAGGCAGCTTGTTACAATTACTTTCACTCCTCAGCAAATTAGACCGAAAGACAGATGCAGTAGATTGTTTATTTATCATTGCGCAACACTGCGGACAACTTAAAATAGAATTGGGAGACAATGCATTTAGGCATGGGTTTTTTTTTGTCTTAAAAACCTGATCCAAACACACAAGAACATATTTTTATGTGAAATATTAGCTGTCCAGTGATGAATTAGAGGGCTCCAAATGGTGTGCATGCAGAAGACTATTTCACTGCTGTAAGAGCAAATCTCTCACAGAGAAGCGTTATGCATGGGTAAGAATGAAACAGAGTTTCCTCTATCTATCTTCTCTTATTTCTTTACGCTTTAGGGTAAGAAAAGAAATCTGGCAGCTAGACAGGAAGAAGTATTTAGAGCAAGATTTATTAGTGTGATTTAGCCTGGAGGGTTGTGCCAGGCAGTTTAAAGGGGATTTGCTATTCCTGCTGTTTAGCAACATTTTCCTTTGATTGAGACAAAATTGTGGCAGCAATACAGACTAAGGCCCTGTTTACACCTGGTATTAAGATGTGTTTTTGGTCGATTGGATCATAAGTGAACGAGGGAGACACATACCCGTTTACACCTGGTGTTTTAATCTGTCTATTTTGTTGAGTTTCGACCACTTCTGTCCTGATTTCTTCGAGGGGAGGGTCTATTGGCGGGTAAATGTATGGGTTTTTTTCAGATCTTTCGATCGAATGGACAAAATAAGCTCACGCAATTTACATATGAACGCGACCGGAGACAATGGAAAGACATACGGAGAGCATCAGCTTTCGTTTCTGCTCTGATAGCCGCAAGACCAGCTGAACACTGCAGTGTGTGTTAGAAATCAGAAATGGTGAGAGAACATTGTGCTTGGTATGTTTTTCGTCTTCAAACCAAACTTGGGTCTTCAACCGACAAATAATCCTGTCTGGCTGGAGCACTTCCCATAATGTTTAAGCATTAGGTCAGTAGGCGGAGAGTAGGCGGTCTTTTGTGGCTGTTCGAACACATTCGACCACATGAGTGTCTACACTATGAAAGCAGTCTTTCGACTACCTCTGGAAGTGGTCGAAAGTGGACAAGCTCAAAACGTTTTAGACCCCGTTTACACCTGTATTTACCATTGTCCACTTGTCCGATCGACCAAAACGCATCTTAATATCAGGCCTAAAAATTGTTGCAACATGTAAAAATGCCGGCCCACACCATTTACAGTATACGTGCAATATAATGCTGGGTATAATGGGGGTATAATGCTATTTCATGTATTCTGATTTATTTACACTGTTAAAGAGTTGGATTCTCATGCTAAACATGGCCAAAGTTTCAAAACATGAGTTGGACGTATGACGAAGTATTTCTGTTCCAAAAATTCTCTTCCAAATCGTCACAGGTTTCGGAATTTTTTTTTCGAGTATCGGCCTGAGTGACGTCAACGGGGGCGGAATTCCTTGTACGGGCACTTCTCCCGGAAGGGCGCGCGCGCACACGTCGACCAGGGGTGTGTTTCCCGAAAGCATCGTTAGTCAACTATGGTCGTAAGTCCCATTGAACTCTATTGGTAACGACGGAACTTGCGACCATAGTTCGCTTTGGGAAACGCACCCCAGAGCGAGAGAGCAAGAGCACGCCCATCAACGCGCGTTCGGCTTTACAGAAGTCGTCGGCAGCGCTGCACAGGTCACAGGACTGCACGAAATCAACAATGTCACCAAAGAAGTGTTTTTTTTTTGGTTGTGAGGGAAAGATAACCTTGCTTCCCAAAGAACCCAGCGTTGAAGCTGAGAGATTTGTTCTCACGCATTACATTGATGCGCTCTCGATATTTGTTATTAAAATAACCATAGAAACTGATAGTTACAATCACTTTTTTATTGGTTAAAACGAATGGAGAATATCTTGTGTTTTTCCGAGGCTGCTCGAGCCCTCAGGATCGGCGCTTATGGTTTCATAAACAATGCCAGTTCTACACTGGATTTACAGATCGTTTGAAACTGAAAGATGGAGCGGTCACAGCGATAATGATCCCGGTCATGAGTCGGAACCGCAGGTGGTGAGTAAAACTGTTTCAAATGTCTGTTTTGTTGGCAATAGGCACCTAAGTGCATATAATGTAAACAACACGAACGTAGTGAATTCATAAATTCATTATTCATCATTCATATGCTATATTCATTATAGTGATTCAAAAGTTATCCATGGATAATGCGATGGTGTATTGTGTGTTTAAATACAGATGTTTAGCTGACCATTGATAGCTTGTAGACGATCTCTACACAAAAGCTGCGCGTTCTCGTGACTCTAGCTCCACTTACAGGATACGTCTCCAGGCGCTCGGCTGTTTTCGGAAATACTCGGTACAGCGTATGTATCTTTTATAAATATGATTAAACTAAAGACTTTTTGGAGATATGAAGGATGCACTACTACTCTATAGGTACTCAAGATTAACATGAGATTGGCAGAAACTGTGTGTGATACCCCCCCTTTAAGACAAGCATCACTACTACTGTTGCTAATTCTTAAATGAAAGATTTATTACAAATTATTAGTATTACACTTTTTACTGTGCTATTTGTCCGGACATGAATGATACCACAAGTCAAGTCAAGAAATGTTACAAAGACTGACAGACTTAAAACGGGCAAAATTTAGACTTATCACACCTTCCTTCAATAAAACATTTGCAATTGGTTTTTTAAAAGGTTTTTTTATGTATGTTTGGGCTGAGTTTTCGCTGCATTTACACCATTTTGACCAGCAGACGTGAGATGTTTTGAGCACTTTGAAAAAGAATCATTTTGCCAAGCAATTGGTTCAATTGATTGAAAGTTTCAAAAAGCTTCATTTCTCCCATCACTACCGAGCAATGTTCAAGCAACCCCTCATAACAGCCTAGCAACCACACAGAACACCCTAACAACTGCTAGCAATGCCCTTTAGTTTAAACCAAACATAACACCCTAGCAACCACTTAGTATCGCCCACTGAAACCACACAACAACCAGAGATGGTCTTATTATTGGGAGATACGAAGGTCTGTGGCTCTACCATTATTGGAGAAAGCATAACAGCTCATTTGGATCACGTGTGCCTTGATAACCAATCACATTACAGCATTGACGTCAGTGAATCACTGTTTGTGGATACCATAAAAATGAATGAGAAGTGCCGTAAATTGAATCATTTTTTTTCGGTCTAAACTCTAAAAATAGATCTATCCAAAACTAATGTTTAGAAGCAAACATGTTGAAGATTAGCGATGGGCTGTCGACTGATTAAATGATAAGCCATTTTCCCACAAAAGCAGTTTATTCAGCATAGTGAAGCCTCTCCTCCATTGACATCCATTCAAAAAAGAAAAGGCCTCGTCTCCTTCCCTGTATACGGCAGCATTAGCAGGCGTTACACTTTTTTTTGCTAACCTTGCAGGCTTGCCTTCAAGTGGCTTTGCAACAACATCCCAGCAAGCAGCTAGAAAACCTTATTAACCATCCATAATACCCTATAGCAACTGCCTAGCAAGTAGACCAACCTAGCAATGCCTCAAAACAACAACAACAACAACAACAACAAAAATGCTTTAGTAACCACTTAGCAATGTTCTAGCAACTAGCTACAACACTTAAAACAGTACAGAACCCCTAAAGAGACATGATGGTGGGTGCAAAAATGAGATGGAAGGAAAAATATATTTGAATGCATTTGTGTTCTCTCGCAAAAGTTTTGTATTACCCCAAGAAACTTTGCATTTGTTCGCAAAACTTTTGTGATGTGAATAATATATTCATCAGAAACATTAAACAGCAAATCATTTAAACATTCAAACAAACTTAATTAGCAATGATTAACTTATTTAGCATTTTTTTGCTATGTGTTCCAATATGCTAAATGTCATATTTATTGGAATAGCGAGCTGTTGGAAACAAGTGAATGAGGTTTGTGGGGGGAAAACTGTGAATGTCATGCTGTAAGTCACACTCAAAACCACAAAATACAAACACTGTGGGTCAACAGGAGGTGAAGTGTGAAGACTGTCACTTTAATTATGTCACATATCAATGGAAAGGCGCTGATATCAGAATAGATCTTGTTGTTAAACAGCTCACCTGTGGATGTTTATGTGATTTTCTTTTCTCTCAGGGGAAATAAGTGAAGAGCAGCATCAAGTTTCTGTCATGTTTATGATAATCATCTCCATATGAGGCAGACAGAAATGAATACTTGTGTGGATATCCATAAAACATGTACAGTTTATTTGTTCTTAGATATTTTTGGTGAGTAGTTTTTTGCTGAAACTTCCTCCACTGTAGCCCAATCAAAATGGTGTATATTCAGACGTCAATCCAAATGAACTGAATCCGATTTCATATTGTAAAAGTACAGTTTATGTACCCTAAATTTTGGTATGCGATTCAAATATTAGTTCACGCGTTAGCGCATGCGCACTGCGACGCGTTCAGAAACGGAAAGAAAAAAACTACCGCGAGAATATTACCGGTAACGTGAAATATCTACCTTCGTTTGTATCCTTTAGATAAAACATTAATTTCCCAAAAAAACAAGATTGGATGTCAAGAAATGCTTGAACGCATTTGATGAGAGAACTCCCTGTGATGCCTCGACATGATGGAAGACACGGCAGGTGGGCCTCTGCCAATAAAACAGTTTATTAAACTGTTTATTAAAATAAAACTGTTAAACTACCATTTTGTATGACCAATAAAAGGATCACACGCGTTATGTATAGAATAATACTACTCAATACGATAGTCATAACAATCAGAATTATAGAAACGAATTGCATTATTATCTCCATGTTCTTTGAATTTAGTCCTATTTTTCATATAGGTCTACACTTTATTAATTTCCTCTTACATGAAATAAAGATATGAAACATCAGTGGGATGAAGCAAACTTCAAAGAAATGTCTCATTTTAATTATACTGTAGATATCAAAATCACGCCCTGTTGTAGAGGAAGGATTTGCTTGAAGCACCACTGCCATCTTGTGTAAAAGAGAAAAACAACGACTAATTCTGCAACATTTTCAGGTCATTTCATGTAAAGACTGCGTGAGGTGTGTAAAATGTTGTAAGCATTTCACACCATTTAAGTTATGGAGGTGTAAAGCGTGTTAATTACCTTAAACAGGAGGTGGGAGATATAAGCTGGTAACACATAAAACATTACTGTTTAAGCAGCTATTGCATTTGAATAATATGTGGACTCTGTGACCAATAATGTAGGATCCATTAAGGATTTTAGCAAATAAGATGTTGCACAATAAATATGCTTACAACATACAATTGTGTACTAAATAAAATGTCAGGATTGCGGTTAATTTCTAATGAAACACGACTCTGAATTTGTCAAATGAGGATGAAGACGTTTTTTGGCCAACAGAGGGTGCCATAACTTAAAAAGTGTTGCACCCTTTTGTTTGCCAGTAGAAATACTGAAATAGAATGAAATGGTCGTACCTGCACTTATATCCCTTGTGATAAACAGATGGGTTATCTGTCTTTTTTATTGTTTTGAGTTTACTCATGCTGCACATTAAAATGTCTGCTACTGATTAAAAAAATAGACATGCAAATAGACATAAAGACCAGCTTTATTTTGTCCCATTACTTTATGACCAAACAAAACTTCCATCCAGTGCCCCTGTAGTCCATAGATTTAGGTGTGCGATTCATTACCAGTAAACAGACAATAAGTATCAGTTCTTGAAAAAGAAAATGTCAGAAAAACTGAATGTTGCTCTCACTTTTTTGTTTCCGTACTGCAAACAATGTGAAGAGTAAGCATATAAATTACAAAACACAATTTTTTACTCTTGGCTGATGCTTCCCACATAAAATTCTTTAAAGACTACAGCTAAATATAAAATAATTCATTAGCTTAATTTATTTTAACTATTTGTTGCTTCCCAATGCAATTGGAGATGTCTGATTCCTAATTTAATTCCTATCCTAAACCAATGTAAGGCAATAGTGTTACAAAATAATGTTGTATAGTTCCTGTTTTCATGTTGTGCTCCTTTTTTGATGAACATGATTATTTGTGTACTGCAACTATTACACATTATTACCAATAGCTTATTTTGCACAATTTTACCACTTCCTTCTTCTTTTTATCTTTTTATCCCCTTAGCTGTTTCATAGTTTTCCATTTCTTCCAGAAACCTAGAAAGATATTCATTCAAACATTTACCTTAAGGGAACTGCAAGTCATTGTTTTAGATGTGCAAACCTAATATTGCGTGTTAAGCAGTCAACAAACAATAGATGAACAAACAGTGATTAAAAAAATAAGAATGTAGACAGATTGTCTTGTTTGCCACTGTTGTAGACTGTTGCATATGTATTTTTTTGTCTTGACCCTAAAAAGTATTTTTACACTTAAATATATTATGCCATTAAATACAAAATATCAATGTAAGTGGCGTTTATTTTTAAGAAAGATAGCACAAGCACACAAAGCATATGGCAAAAACTATTGTTTGGTTTTAAATTAGAAAACAACCAAAAAATCTGTTTAAAATTAAGACTTGGTTGTTAAATGTTATTGAAGTATCATGTCCGTAGTTAATGTACTACACCTGTTGTTAGGACACTTCTGTGAACTTGAGGGGAATCGACTTCATACAGCTACTGTTTCACCACTTGATTAAAAATAACTGCAAAAATGACTGAGAAGAAACATTTTGTTTGCAGATGCCACTCGATTTGATATTTTGTTGTCTCATGGAAATAAACCCATACATTTTAAGTGTGGATTAAGTGTAAATCACTGTATGCCTGTAACTATTTAGTCTGTGACATATTTAAACAAATTAGCAGAACCCCCTGAGATCAGCTCTGTAACAAATTGTTTCGAAAATTGTTAATATTGTCAATCAAACAATGCCCATGTTAAAGAGTAAGAGGTTCAAAGTGTATCCATACATTAAGAAAACATTTTTGTTGTTTTATTTACAGGGAACAGTAACATAAAATTCTGAGGCATAATTTTGTTAATTTATGATTAGAAATGCATTCGGTTTTCATTCAGTTTTGGAGAAAAGGCCATCTTTAGATTGTAAGCTACTGTATACATGTTATCCCATCAAGCGATGTTTTAAAAGGGTCCATTAGCTGGTTTTGAGGCGAATGTTTCAGGATTAAAAGAGACATTTCATGTAGATAGCATCCTTTGTCAATACCACTAAGTGTTTTTGTCCCAATGTAATGTCTGAGAAAAAGAAAATCTCTGGCTTAAAGAGAAGAAAAGTTCCCTCTGTTGTATCCGTTTACCAGATCGTAGGAGACCGGTGGTGTGGAGCAGTCTGTAAAGAAGTTTGAAAAGGTAAGTGCACATGGCGAGCTCTGTTCCACAGGCACGCTGCCAGAAAGGTCCGTGTGAGTATAAAGATTTGGCTGTACTGGTAGTGTCCGCATGTCTCCTGACTTTTTGGGGGTGTCGCTACAAGTGCCCCAAGGCTCGGTGTACAAAAACCCACCAGTTACAAAATGGTGGGAGTCATATGGCTCAGGGCCCATGGTCACCTCCTGTTGAATCCTGATAGGTGCGGTGTGGAATAGATCCTGCTCCGAGACCATGTTGCTGTAGTCGGGTCCGAGAAGCTCCAAGAACTCTGCTGCTTCCGGAGTCCCTCGCTCCAGGTCTTTGAGCGACATGCCAGAAGTAGATGTAACTCTGGAGCTGTTGGCTGGCTCCGTGAAAAAGGATGGAGGAAGGTTTCGATGCCGCAGCGGGGGCTTCTTGGCCCTCTCTCCTCGTACATCCTTCGCTGGGTTAAAGAGGGCAGCCAGGCTCTTGCTTTGCAGGTTGGCCTGCATCCCATCCTTCTTGGGTGGTGTTTTGCTGGAGAGGTTGCTTGTTGGGTTTTGGGGCGAGCCTTGCCTCTTGCATGGCTCCTGAACCGGTGTAGTCCCTGGCGAGATGATCCCCGTGCACCTCTTAATCTGTTTCTGCAGGTACTTTCGGTGGTTGACCTTCCTCTTGGACTTAACAGGTTTGTCCAGCGCAAGCTTGATGTTGCTGGAAGCAGAGTCGATGAAGCTAAGCAGGTCCTTAGTGGTCTCCCTAAAGTCACCCTCGCAGTCCACCTCGCCCAGGAAACCCCCTTCCAGACCCTTTTCCACCTCATAATCCATGACCGAGCCAGGAAAACAGAAGTTTAAGAACTGCGAGTTCATGATGGCAGCCTGAACAGCCATCTCTCTCTCTGCCACAAGCACAACTCCTTCGCACAGGATGTATGCAATTGTCTTCTAGAGACCCTAAAGCATATTTCTTATCTGCATTTCCAGGGTGGTTTGCTAACCCTTGGTCCTGTGCAGGACACCCTTACAGTTCGTCTGCACTCTGTCGAAAGCTGGAATTTGGGGGAAGGGAGGATTATTTTAGGGGGCAGGGCCAATGATGTCAGGACATCAAAGGGGAGGGGCCGAGGGACCCTGGGACTTAACTCTTTGCTCACGCCTGACCACCTGCAACTAAGAGGGATTTGTCTGAGGCATCCCACAGAGTAAAAAGACAATAGCCTCGGGTTCATCTGTCCTGGTCAAGTCTTCTTGTACATGTCTATGTGAATATACACATTTTATGATATGAAATCTCTGAGAGCAATTACATTGGACTGTCCACAAGGGATCTGAATTACTTTCATCTTATTAATGACAGATTTTTGTTTGTTAAATTGGTTTAAATCTTTTGAAATGGACAGAGCTTAATAGTTTGTATATTAAACATCTGACTCAAAATGTTAGCACATGAATGACCAAATAGCAAATGTTTCCAGACACAACAATGTAGTTCATACATTGATCAAGTCAGCTAGTTAGTGTAAAATAAAATCTGAACCACCTTTGGAGATCTATCTAATTTATCTGATGTAGCCTACTCTAGACATGTAAAACTTGATGGGAGATTTTAAAGATGATATTTAGTTCTGGATTGTTTTGTTTTTAATTAGTTGTGGCATTGTGGCATTTTATTCCCCTGAAGAATTCAAGTTTCATGCAGTGTGATCTACATTTTAGATACTTTTCCACCATGTCTCACAAAATACATCTCTTGAATTTGAATGCAAATGTCATACAAACTTGACCAAACCTTGTCCTGTGCATGCTCTGGGACAGGTACTGTTGTTTTTCTACATGTTCTTGTAACTTCCTACAACTATCTTAATCTGTTCGTAGTGGAAGTTGATTTCTCGTGCATTCCCGCACCAGTGGGAATTTTAGCCTGTGCCTGACAACTATTATAGGCTGCCTTTGACATACAGCCCTACATGGTCTAAATAGCTTCTATTCTTCCTTGGGCAGTGAAAGGGATCTTTGTGCCAGAGATTCATTAAACTGCACCTCACAGCCCCTTCGTAAAATGAGGCTCAATAATGAACAGTCGATTTAACTAGAAAAGCTGCCGGAGCTGTTAAATTAAAGGGGAATAAAGTGCAGTTCAAGCCCAGTGTGCCAGAAGAAATGTTGACCTTAAGAAATCCTGGGTATGAGTGAAATAGCCGCTGTAAACAATTCAGCATTTGCAGGAAGTTTCTTGGCCAGCAGTGAATACTGAAGAGGGGATCCAACACTGGGACTTTCGTAGGGGTCCGAACGGATCCTGATTTCAGTGAAAGCACTTAAAGGACGTCGCTCTGGTTTGGAACATGGTGGGCTTAGAAAGAAAACACTTGAGGACGTTGGGAGTGTTTGAATATGGAGAGTATTGATATTAAAGATAATGTTTGATTCAAATAGCTCAGAAACAAGGATTTTCATGATTTTTGCTCATTGATACAGATTGTTTTTGGCCCAAAACCCCGTATATAGTTTTTTCCAATCTTTCTTTTGAGATCCCACTAAGTAGACTTTTAAAGTCAGTTCAGATGTACTTAATCTGATCTAATTCCAATTCAGTCCACTAAACTGTACTTTCCCAGGCATTAAACACGTTTATAGCAGCCCTGACAAAGTTTCTTTTTATCGCATTCTTTGCACTTTGCATGTTGTGAAATCACATGCCAATGAACAGTTTCTGCCATACCCTTTTTCTCTCTCACTTTGAGAGGTTTTCCCAGGGATTTTTTTTAATTCCCACCCCATAAGTGCATTTTAAGGTGAGGCAGTGAATCATTTGGATGTTGGAAAGGGGGAAAAAAGGAGAAAGTCTAAGCGCTTTTGAGAGAGGGGGACCATCGAGAGTGTTATTATCATGTAAATTGTGATGTAGAAAAGAGACAGTGAAACTGATAGCAGTGATCTAATTATCTGTAGCCCGGCTCTAGACCCGGTCCTGAATGGGGGTCCCAGAGAAGCTGCCATGGCCTCACAATAAACTGTTGTACCACAATAGAAAAATAGCAACAGTGTAAAAACAAGCTTTTTTTTTACAAGATTCGCCACCATTTTTCCAAAGTTAAGGCTATTTTAAAACATGCTGAAGTCCGTTTCCCTCTCACAGAATAGAAGTGACTACTATGATATTTTTAATTAGAAGGACAGTGGCCGCAAAAGTCAAAAACCACGTCAATGATATATATATATATATATGCTTTGTACAAAAAAGCAATATCTTTAGGACCTAGTCCCTTGGATATATACTTGTCCCTTTAATTTTCCTTTTCAACAAGCCCACCCCTCTTTCTTTTGGAGCCTAATTTTGGCACTGTGACATCACCAGACTAATGGCTGATATTTTCTTCTCTTCCCGCACAGAGCTTTTGTACATGCTAGTCATTCACGTTTAAGGGCTTGACGCACTAATTCCGGAAACAAGTTTCTATGGCCACATAAAGGCCAAGGGGATCAAAGAGGGTGAGGAGTAGAATACTGACACCAAAAAAGAAGAAAGAATTGTGTGACATTAAAGAAAAGAGGCCAAGGGTATTCCTAAACACTTTGCAAAAGTTGCAAAAACTGGCCAGTCTATTTTATACTGGCCAGTCCAACACAAGATGTTTTATTTAAGATGTAAGCGAAATATATGTTTTATTTTCTTGATGGTTACACCACTTGACATATTTAACGTCATTAAATGAAAGGTTTCTAACTTAAGACATCTAACTTAAATGAGATTTTTTCATTATCCTTGCCATTGACCCAAATACCTATTTGCCTACAGAGCATCAGATGATTTGGTCCTTGCATGACAAGAAATAGAATTTTCCAGGGAAAAACACTAGTGAAAAACAAATTATAAAGAAGCGAAAGAAATCAACAAGGTCAAACTAAGTTGAACAAACTCAGCAGGGGGAAGAACAAATGAGACGGCTGAGGGAACAACATTCATCTTTCCGCTTTCGATTCACGTCCATGGAAAGCTGCTTAAGCAAACGGACCATTGAAAGTGAGTATTGTTTGGTTATCGTTACACACCGTGCACCCCGCCCTCCACCCAGGGAATTTACAAACTCAGCACCCACTCTTTTTTTTTAACCCCGTTTTCCTTGGACTCCCTGCCCCCCCAGACACCCTTTCCATGCTCTCCAGTACGACAGTGGGTTACACACACACACATTTTCCCATTGGTGTGTGTGGTCTCAGTGTAACCACATACACATCCAGAACTAAAGACTCTCGGTCAGCAAAATACAAGTAACATATTTGATTGATGAAACTGTCAGGTGAGAAGAAAGGATGTTTAATGGCAACAACAGGCTCCTTAGAAAAGTGCAATAGTGTTGAAACCCCCCACTTACCCTTGATGTTTGTCTACATTTGTATGTTGTAAGTAACCATACATTATTCAGAATGGAAACTGAAGATTTTGTTCGCTCTACATTTTTGTGACATGTTAAGGTTGTTTACGCTTGACTGGCCAAGTGAACATCTAATTTGTACATTTGGTAACCATAAAAATATAGTAACTGTCGTCTATATAAACATTTACGGAGACTGAGTTGTTATTCCAGAAACATACTCTACATAAGTGCTTGGCCAACTGTAGATACTCATGTCACATTCTAGACAAAGTCATAGATGGGACAGTTTTGCTAAAATATCCCACTTCCGACAAAGTGTTCAGTTTTCACTTTTCACTTTACAAGTAGGATTTCCAACCCTAAATAGACCTTTGGCCTCATTTATAAAATGTTACGTAGAAACCACCCTTCATTTGATCTAAGATCAGTTCTCAAATGTGTGTATGGGTGATTCAGAAACGAACGTATGCACAAAAAACACGCCTCTCTTCCTGATGTGAAATCTATAAATCGCAAATGATCTTGAAATTGTACGCAGATGAATGGTTTCAGATCTTCACCTTGTAAACACCCCCCTAATTAATGTCATTAACATACACTGCCCGGCCAAAAAAAAAGTCGCTGTTTGGATTTTAATAGGCAAATACTTAAGGATGGATCATTATTACAGTGATTATTATGTTTCTAGCATGTTTTATGTTTGGCAACGGTTCTTTTAACCCTTAAAGATGAAGTGTTTAGCTTTTCATTTCTTAAACAACCATGTAGGAAGACACATCATGGCCATATTCCAGGATGACAATGCCAATATTCATCAGGGTTAAAATTGTTGGGAGGGAGCATGAAGAATCATTTTCACACATGAATTTGCACCTCTGAGCCCTGAACTTAAATTCATTGAAAGTCTTTGGGATGTGCTGGAGGAGACTTTACAGAGTGCTCGACTCTTGGTGGAAATGTTGTGATGTTATTTCCATCAAGAGGTGCATCAATTTTTGGTAAAGATCTTGTATTGACAATGCAAGAGTCGAGCACTCTGTAAAGTCTACTCCAGCACATCCCAAAGACTTTCAATGAATTTAAGGTCTGGACTCAGAGGTGCCAATTCATGTGTGAAAATGATTCTTCATGCTCTCTGAACCATTCTTTCACAATTTTAACCCTGATGAATATTGGCATTGTCATCCTGGAATATGGCCATGATGTGTCTTCCTACATGGTTGTTTAAGAAATGAAAAGCTACACACTCCATCTGTTAGGGTTAAAAGAACCGTTGCCAAACATAAAACATGCTAGAAACACAATAATCACTGCAATAATGATCCATTCATAGATTAAGTATTTGTCTATTAAAATCCATACGGCCGGGCAGTGTATAAAAGCGCACCAGTCAACGTCCAAATCCTTTACTTGAGAACGCGAGTGCCAAGAAATGCTTAGATTTCCAACTACCTGCAATATGAACATTGGCTTGGATTTTAGTGTACGCATACTCAAAGATCAAATCTATGCAGATGGGAGAAACAAAGCTTTTTGAAACTTTTAATCAACTGAACCAATTGCTTCGCAAAATGATTTGCTGTTTTGAAACGCCACACAAACACCTTTTACAAACCAATTGCAAATGTTTTATTGAAAGTATAATCTATTAAATGCAATTAACAAATCATCTAATACCATTATATGAAGTGTCTATGTATAATATGTTACTTAACTGTAGGACTTGTTTTATGGAGAGCTTGGAGAGGGATCACATTTCCCCAGTTTTACCATCTCTACACTGGCTTCTGGTGAAATTCAGGGTTGATTTTAAAATTCAAATTTTTGTTTACAAGGCATTATTTGGTCTCACGCCAAAATATATTAGTGACCTTTTACACCCTTACTCACCAACCAGAGCACTCAGGTCTTTTGACCAACTGCTTTTGAAGGTTCCTCATTGCCGTTATAGGTCTAAGGGGGACCATGCCTTTTGTGATAGGTCCTAAATTAAGGAATAATCTTCCTCGCCATGTGAGGTCATCTTCATCGCTAGCCAATGTAGCCATTTTAAAATTTTCTTTAAAAACATACCTTTTTTTCTGTGGCTTTTGAATAGATCACGGAATACATTCTGAAGCTGATAAAATGCACCAATCAGGTACAGAATACACAGTGCATCACAGTTTGTTGCATATGGGGCTGCATAGTCAGGGTGCCCATGCTGACCCCTGTCCACCGCCGAAAGTGCCAACAGTGGGCACGTGAGCATCAGAACTGGACCACGGAGCAATGGAAGAAGGTGGCCTGGTCTGATGAATCACGTTTTTTTTTTTATATCGCGTGGATGGCCGGGTGGCTGTGCGTTACTTACCTGGCGAACACATGGCACCAGGATGCTCTATGGGAAGAAGAAAAGCTGGCGGATGCAGTGTGATGCTTTAGGCAATGTTCTGCTGGGAAACCTTGGGTCCTGCCATCCATGTGGATGCTACTTTGACATGTACCACCTACCTAAGTTTTGTTGCAGACTATGTACACCCTTTCATGGAAACGGTATTTCCTGGTGGCTCTGGCCTCTTTCAGCAGGATAATGCGCCCTGCCACAAAGCAAAAATGGTTCAGGAATGGTTTGAGGAGCCCAACGAGTTTGAGGTGTTGACTTGGCCTCCAAATTCCCCAGATCTCAATCCAATCGAGCATCTGTGGGATGTGCTGAACAAACAAGTTTGATCCATGGAGGCTCCACCTCACAACTTACAGGACTTAAAGGATCTGCTGCTAACATCTTGGTGTCAGATACCACAGCACACCTTCAGGGGTCTAGTGGAGTCCATGCCTCGACGGGTCAGGGCTGTTTTGGGAGCAAAAGGGGGACCAACACAATATTAGGAAGGTGGTCATAATGTTATGCCTGATATGATGTTGTATTTAAATGTTTTGATTTATTGTATTAAGTTTTATATTTAATACTTAATTATTATTATTTTTATTTTTTCTTGCTTGATCTGTAAAGCACTTTGGATCAACTTGTGTTGTTTTTAAATGTGCTATAGAAATAAAGGTTGACTTGAATTAACCATGCCAATAAGAGACTATTAACTAAAACTCTTCCTTTTTAATTATACAAATGTGTCATTAAAAATGTCTAAAATCTTTTAAAAAAACCATATAGACACTGGTTCATGGGTTCACAGAGATCATGGCCCCCTAATTTCGAAATGGTTATGGCGTAACAGAGCCTCGTTAACTGAAATCACATGACTTTGGCAGTTTGATGTGCTCTCTGAATCACTGGTTCGAGACAAATGATTCGCAAATGTTTCTAAGCTTTACTAAGATGCCCTCCTCTAAATTTAACTTTGAAGTTATTTCCAGACTATGCAGCAAAAAAACAAAGAAATTAATGCAAAACACTGAACTGTACATATTTCAGGGAACAACAATGTGAAAATCATCATCCATCACCTCACACTCATCTATTCCTCCTCATGACCTTCCCCAACCCCACAAAACAACCTGCTCTGCACTCTGGCTGTGATATTAATAATAATATTAGCAGGAGGCAGCTCAGCACAGAGCAGACGATGTCTACGCACCGCAATTTGGAGAAGCAGGAGCTGCCAGCGAGTGAATGCAGGTCTGGTGGAGTCCTGCAGGTCCCCGCATGGGGCACAATCTCTGTGTTTTACACCGCATACCTCCCGCTAGCTACTTTATTGCTCGTTTTCTGTCTTTAGGTTTTCATTAAATCACACTGGAGCAGCGTTTGTGGAAGAACAGGAAATGGGACGTGTACGGTTACATCCGTTCATATGCATTTATTCTGAGGATCATGTTAATGCATCATTTCCTATAAAAACAGTGCAAGATTAAGACAGTAACATTAGTACAATCAGAAGTGTAAACAGTTTGTTCAGAAAACAGAAGACTTGTGATTTTGTACAGACAATGAAAATAACACTGATCACTGATATTAGGTCCAGCCAATTTCAGTGACTATCCAATTTCTGAATAGTAGAAATTATCCCTAAAACATGTTGCAATTGAATAAAAGGAATAGTTTACCCCCTTAAAAATGAAAATTCTGTTATCATTTACTCACAATCTCTTTTTTTTCTGTGGCTCAACAAAGGAAGAATGTTTACGCTGGTGTCTTCCATTCAACAGAAAGCTCAAAAAAGAACCGTAAAACCAGCATAAATGCTATATTTATGTGACTATATTTCAAACCCTACTATACCTAAAAACAAATCAAAATGTATATTGGTTTTCACTTAAATTTTAAGTTTCGTTCTTGCATATCTCATAACCAATCACAGCATGCCACATTTGGAAAATGCTGAAACACAAATATAGTACAAGAGTCATATGGAATATTTTTATGGTGTCCTTTTTTTCCTAGAGAAAATTTCATTCTGAGATCCATGGAAGAAAGGTTCAAAACAACATGAGGGTGAATAAATGAGAGAATTTTCATTTCTGGTGAACTATTCCTTTAAAATGTAGCAAACGTCAGTTTAAAAACCCTAGCTGATGGCGAATATGCATAGGTTTATTATTGCTACAATTCAACTTTGAGACTTTGGCAAAGGACATCCTGAGTGGTTTTGCATTTGGTATTTTCTGAAACTTTACATTCCTCCATTTTGTCCAAAAACTTAGTCATGATCCAAACAGCAACAAATGTAAAATTGTAATGGCAAAATTCTTGGTTTGCACACACACAATCACACATAAAACGAAGAACATGATGATCAACCAGGATTTCAAAAAGAACTTCCCATCCAATAAAACATTTTAAGTACCAAGGAAGAAACCACTAACTTTGGCACACAGCAAGCAGAAATGGTTCATTTCGTCGGTCTTAAGTCCTCTTGTCATTTTCAATCAAATGCTGCCTGTTTGATCCACTTCATGAAGTAGTGTACTTCCAGTGCCCGTGTTGTGATAACAGACTCTGGGTCATACTCGTTGTTGTAGCGCAGATCGAGGTGGTGAGCACCTCCATTGATCATAATGGCGACCAGAGATTTTGAAAGACTCTTGGTCACTCCACCGCTCATCCATGGATCAAGATTTCCATTACTGAAAAAGAATTCACTTAGTACGTTACACCTTTAGGACTTATAGGATCACAAAATATAGTGTATGCACCCAAACAAGAACATAAATTTAATTATAGATATAGATCTAATTATAGAATAAAAACACTAGCTCTGTTTCAAAACCTAGTGAGCCCTTTAGGGTGGCATATATAGGCCCCTAACAAGAAGATTGTTTAAATCTTTCTAAGATATCTTGTGATTTTAAGGCTATGCTTTGTTGAGAAGGCCATACCAGAAGGCATTGCTATGGAAGCTTGTTTCGACCAGGGAATAAAAAGTAAAAAGTTAAAAATTGCCATTTTTTTTTTTCACAATTATGAATTTATATCTTGCAATTCAGACTTTATAACTAAAAAAAAGAAAGGATATATAAAAGATATAAACTTGCATTTCTGACTTTTTTCCTTGCAATTGTGAGTTTATAGCTGGCAATTATGATTTTTCTCAGAATTGTGAGATATAAACTAGCAATTGTAAGTTATAAAGTTGAAAATTCTGACTTTTTTCTTGCAATTGCAAGTTTATATCCAGCAATTCTGACTTTTTTTCTCTGAATTGTGATATAAACTCATAATTGTGGGATATAAAGTCCAAATTTTGAGACATAAACTCACAAACCTGAGAAAAAAAGTCAGAATTGTGAGATAAAAAGTTGCAATTACCTGGCAGAAACAAGCTTCTATACTTTGCAAAAAGACCAGCAAAAAATTCATTTAAGATGATGGGTGGATGTCCAAAACTGAAAAGTATCAATAAAAAGGTTCAATTCAATGAAATTTGCTATTTCACTCATTATTAGTCTGTGTTGTGTATTTTTATGCCGAGTATTTCACCATTAGCTTAGCAACATGCTAACATCAAACTCTATTGGAATCAAGATTCATGACATTTAGGATGCTGTCCTAGAAGGTACTGGCAGCTAGATAACAAAGCCAATGCTCAATATTATACAAACACAAACCTACCTGAAGATGATGTTGCTGTGAGCACTGATGTTTCTCCCACCATATACAATTTCTGCCCAGTCTTCCCGTGGCCGCACTCCAAACTGGCTGTAGCACTCGTCGGAGAAGGCCTGGAAGTTCCATGGCTGTGGCTCAAACATGTCAGCGATGCCGTCTGTACACATTGGCATCACCATCTCTGTACAGCTCTGCACAATATGACAACCAGTGTTGGGGAAAGTTACTTTTAAAAGTAATACATTACAATATTGTTACTCCCTGAAAAAGTAACTAATTGCATTACTTTGTGTTATGTTACTTTTGGGGTTTTTTTGTAATTGGGCTGGGCTGTTTGTTTGTTTTTTAATAACAAAAAAAAAAAAAAAAAAAAATGTATTTTTGGCACTTTTACACCAAAAGTGAAATTAATAAGCCTCAGACTGAAGGAAATGCAAATGCAATTTACCTGGTAGAACCAACCCAGGAAGCCCAGATTCCCAGTAGCGGTTTGTGAGGTGTTGAGACAGACTGCATCTCCCGTGTAATTGTAGTACACTCTTACAGCTTTAGAGATGCCATTCAAAAGCTGCTTGTCTGATACGCCAGTATCAAACTTAAGATTCGTGCAGACCACCTGAGAATCAGAAAAACACATGTAAATTGTCTATAAATCACAGAACAAACAGCTGGCTTTATGTTCAAAGAGATGACAACGGTTCTGCTTTATTGCATAACAAAGGCACAAATTACAATTTTGATCTGCAAACAAGCAAATCTTTATCCGTTCAAAGATGTTTCATATGTTCCAGTTCTTTCAAGACAATCTTGCTGGCTGTGAAAATCCCCAATGCAGCTTTTTCTGTGGAATCATCCGATTTGCATGTGAAATTGAGTGGAATGTAATTCAGCACAGGAGTTTATCACAGTCAAGCTGGAACAAAGTAGTAAGAATGTTTTCAAAGACAAAAAAACCTTGACAAACATATCAAGCAATGAGGTGATGCAAATATTAATGCAAATATCTGTTGAAATTGTTAGCGTTGCCACAAGGGGCACTATAGAGAGCATTAAAGTTCGATTTTGTAAATGCATGTTATAGATCTTATTGTGAACAATTCATCCATTTATCTGTTTAATCTTTTTCTTTTTTAAATTTACCTTGAAAACGTCAAAATGTCGTCATATCACCGTCAAACTTCTCTCAGTTGACGTATGCCAGACTTCTCCAATTATTTAGTCAACGTAAACCCTGTCCCTACAAAAATGACTGCAAATTCACATACATTTTTGAGTGTAATGCTGGCATCTCAAAATCTAATCAACAAATGATAGATAGAACCAAGTCCCCATCTTTTTTCTTTTTCGATAATCCGTTACACTCGGATGTTTGTCACAATACAGAAGAAAACATCTGTCTCTACTTCCGTTTTAATGTAAACAGCCTCCTACGGCCGTTGTCTCTTTGAGTTCAACAACTGTAATGGGGAGGCAACAATTTTTATTGTTTGGTTTGTTGGCATTAGAGCTGCACCATTCTGGATAAATTGAGAATTGCGATTTTTTGTTTCAAATAGAAATCACGATTCTGAACAGACAAGAGACAACTAAACAAAATAACATCTTGTCCTAATTTACTAGAGGTTGTGACAAAATATTAATGGCTGCAGTCTATTTAAAATGTTTAATTAATTTGAATTATCTATTTTAAAAAATTGGTTTGAATGAATGATTCAATGACTCACTTATAAATACTTAGGATGAATCAGTGTTATTGAACGAATCTCTTGAATGAATAATTCAATGGCATACATTTTTAAGTCACTTGTCACCACCTAGTGGCATAATAATGTAATTGATACAATCATTATTTGAAGCGCCAAGGATTCGCTCTATTTTGATCGTTTCCATAGACATCGGTGTTTATATCCAAGCTATAAACTTTTATCCCAGTACTTCTGTGATGATTTGAATATTTCTAACATAAATAACAATACTATGTAGTTGAAAAGACTGTTTGTGAAGCTGTTTCGTACCTACACATGACAACTGCTCTCTCTGGCTCAATGGCAGCGCGAACGCAGATTTGATTGTTCCGCTGTGATTTTGTCAAAGGTTTAATAGTATAACCGTGTTAGCCAATCATTTGCGTCTGTATTTGCATACTTGTGTGTAAGTTTCTGGCCTTAGTGTTATAATTTTCACTACTAGCATACCTTTGGTTGAACCAATGTTGCATTGCTTGTCAGGATACTCAAACATTAAGTGCCACAGTGTTTATGAATGACTTAAGATGTGGTCTTTTAGCAAAATGTTTTGTCTATTGTCAAAAGTGTCACAACTAAGCAAGTTTTTGTTGGGTCAACGTGGCAAATTTCAGCAAACAACTTGAATCCAATGCGAAATCTATGTGGGGATATAATTTGCCCTCGTTTAAATCTCCCAGTCGCACAGATTTCCATTGAAATGACTGGATTTCAAATGTGAAATTTCACAGAGAAATGGTAAATGTGACCGCAACTTTACTCATAGGTCTCTCAACGTATTAAACTGGGATAGTTGAATTTATTTTGACGTTGCAGCGCACGTCACACACATTAACACACATCACATATAACATGCTGATGTGTCACGTCTGACTTAGAGTGGGTTTGAGAAGGTTGTTGCTAACCTTTTCTTCAGAGGTGGTGGTCTGTGCGCGAGATAAGCTACACGCATGTCCGAGCAAAGATTTATACTATGACAAAAACAGCAGAGGCTGTCCAAAGCACCTTCTCTCTGCTTTTCAGATGGGATTAGGCTTACACATTCATCTCCAGCAACAGATTTCCCACTCCTAAGCCTTCAATACCCCCTTCTCTCAGTCACTCACATAATCACATTAGCTTTGTCATTAAAAAGCCTCCTCTTTGCACCCGCTGCCTAAACTGCTTTAACCACCCATAGGGGTTGCATACATTATCAGATTTGAGGGGAGAAAAAGAAAACTACTCAAAAGTAAACCAAGTCTACGTACTCTGCATATTCATATGTGCTAGAAATAAGCTAGTTACTAACAAAAAAGCACAGAAGATAATGTACCTAAAAGTCCTACAGTACATAAAATAACTAAACGATTAAACTGTTTCATCAAAAATTAAAGCTTTTGTGATTCAAATTCACACTGCCATGTCTATCTATGTTTCCGACTGTGTCTGTGTATCTATGTTGTTGACTGTCTACCGCGTCTGGAAGCCAGACACTATCTAACACAATGTCTATACCAGACGTGACGAATATAGACAGCTTTGTTGATTATAATGGGAGCCGTCTGGCTTAGGCTTTGACTCGTGTTCTTCGTATTTATGAAACAAAAAAATGATATTATTTCAGCATGATATCCAAAAGCACACGAGAGACGATTGACTTCTTCTAAAGAAGTTTGACGTTAGCATGTTGCTAAGCCAAAGACGCAATATTCTTATAAGCATAAAAAATACACAGCACACACAAATATTAGGTAATAAATAGTTCCGTTTTAACTGGTTGGAATGAACTATTTGTAACAATACTGTTCAGTACTGAACGAAATGTAAGTATATTAAGACATTTTTCTCATCTCAGTCCGCCATGATTGTTTAAAGGCACACTATGTAAATTTCCGCTTCTAGAGGTCACTTATTCAAAACAAAGGCACAGCTTGATGACGCCTTGATTTCGGGGGAATCATGGGAGGTGTGGTCTTCATGTCTACAGCCGGTGGAAAAGAATCGGGATGGGACTCGGGCAGAAATCATGTTCATGGATGAGATTATTAACGTTAAGTGCTGTGCGAGCAAAACGAGGCCACTGGAGCGATTGCTAATGAGAGACGAGTGCGACACACGGCTCGAGAGCAGCAGAACTTTTATATTATGTCGCAGTCGCCGCTTCTTCCGGTCAAGCGTATGTGGGGTAAAGCAGCGCTGTTTATCATATTAGATACATTTGTGTGTTGAAAGTTGTTATAATGCTACTCTGCGTTTGCTCGGCGGCTGCTATGAGACACTTGTTGCACACTGCAGTAAGCTAGATCGATATTAGGCATGGTAAAACATCACTGTAAATCAAGAAAACAAGATTCAAACAATATGACTTACTGTGTTGAGCTATATAACATGATTAGTTTTCTGTCGATGAATGTATCCAAACAGTTGCTCACGTCTAATAAAACACATAATATATTGAAGCGTCTTTGGTGTTTCCATGGTTTCTACAAAATAAAACCAGAAACCGAAGGGAACGCGGGTATGATGTCATTGATAGGCGACGCACGGACACGGCCCATGTCCTGGTTAAAATTGCTTATTTCTCTGGATTTAAACATTCTTGGAAACATTTGGGAAAATGTAAGTACACAAGTCAACAAAATATATAACATTGTTCTAGTGGTTTTTGGATATTTTAATCCAAAAATCTTACATATTGTGCCTTTAATTCATTCTGACCAACACACTTGCCTTTCCACTGATGACATTTGCACTACATGAAAACTGGATATTGTTAACCAGTGGGCAAATACATATTTAGGCATTGCTTTAGCGAGTTAGCATTCAGTCTGGCTTCATCTTGTATGTAATGCCAACATTAACTATCCTATTTCATAAATACATCAAATATGGAAGTAAAATGCGTTGCGGGTGGCAATTCAGATCGATTTTTAAATGCTCTCTAGGTAGGCAGCTTTAGACTAGCTTTAGGAGCAGAACGTATATTACTTTCTTGTCATGCACACTAGGGCTCCTCATATTCATTTTTGCTTGCTTTGTAAGATAGATTTGATGAATGAAAATGCAGATGCCTCAGGAGTCTTGAAAATAAACATGTTTTCTGTCCACGCCACCCTCTAACCAAAACCAAACAAAAGCCTGAACAAAAGCTCAATTCTGAGGGTGAAAGAAAACAGAAGCTTTATGAATATGAATGAAGCTATTTGCATAATGATGTAAATGGGTACAACAACTGACTTGTTATCAGAGGTGAGTCAGCATTAATGAGGAATTCATAGAGTGAGAGTGATTCATACTAAGTAGCTGTGAAATCCAGCTGCTGAAGTATAACTTTATTGTTAATGACTTTTGTTGTGTTTTAATTTTCGTAAAGTGCGTCATACATTATTTTAGACCATGTAAAAAAAAAATGTCCATTTCATTTTTATCACTTTATGTTCTGTAAGGGAAACCTTGAAAGTGAATTTATCGTACCTTAACAGGCCAGGCTGGGAGTGGCTGAAGGAAGTTGGCTTCGTATGGATAATCAACCATGGCTAAGTTCACCCAGGTTTCCTGCAGCCAAGCCTTGAAGCCGTACACTTCATCTGAAGACTTTAAAGGACTACACAGTCCAAACTCCTGAGAGATCCACTGCAGACCCTCACCTACAAAAGAAAAACTAATCAAATGAGTCCAGGAAAACCCATAAGCTTCAATAAGAGAGTCTGTACAAAACCACGAAGGGTCACAAATTAACATGGGATTACAAAAAAAAAAAATAAATAATCTGGACTACAAAATCAGGAAAACAAAAATCAAGTACTTGGAATTTAAAGTCACCATGAAATCAAAATTTATTTATTTATTTTTATTTAATGGAATCTTGCAGTATTTATTATAAATGATTTATCAGTGCACATGTTTTTTTTTTTTTTTTAATTCATGGGCCTTGTAATCAAGATCCACCCTACATTTTTTCTTGTTCAACATGCCATTTCATTCGGATATACGTCACAACAGGGAAGAAAAGACTATCACAACTACCATTTCATGACGATTTTAAATACACATAATAACATTACAGGTACTTTTTCATCATTACATACTGATTACCTATCAGGCAACGGCAACAAATTGGTTAATCGTTTACTGACTGTGCCCTACACTGAAAAAAAATTGCTGTTGAAACAATTTTCAATCAGAAATTGCTAGAAAATTTCACAAAAAATTACAAGTAACACATTGAATTAAACGAGAAATTTTGAAGTAGAAAGGATACGTTTACACTACAACAATGTACTAAAACCGGAAAGGTTTTCCTTTGCGTTTTTCACGTTCAGACGACAACATTGTCAAAACGATCCCTGTTCACACGGATCTGCGAAAAGGACTAAAACCGCTGTATTCTGCTGCCAGGCCAGTAGATGCCGATGTCACTTTGTAAAGAAACACTATGCACCTATAGACTGAACACTTAATACGTATACGCATGACGTCGCCGTTTTCACAAATTCACCTTTTTGTAGTTTACACAGAGACGATGACGGTATCATTTTCATAATTGTACACTTTGAAACCCGTTTTCAAAAGTTTGCATTTTCAGGCCCCCAAAACGCTGTTGTCATGTAAATGAACGATCAAAACGCATAAAAAGTTTTCCATTTTTAGTTGAAAATGGTGTCGTGTAAGCACCCCCTGAAATAGTATTTTCACAATTCGTACTTTATAACTCAAAAAAATTTATATCTCACATTCGCAAGAAAAAAAATCTAAATTGTGGGATATAAACTCGCAATTGCAAGAAAAAAATCTGAATTGTGAGATTGCGAGTTATAAACACTCTTTAATACACTAATAATACTCTTTTATACACTCTCAATTCTAACTTTTCTCATAATTGCGAGTTTATTTGCCACAAACCAGACTTTTTTTCCTCAGAATTATGAGATATAAACTTGCAATAGTGAGGAAAAAAAAGTATACTTATATTATTTTTGTATACTTAGTTATACTTAAGACTTAGGTCAAAAGTAATTATATTAGGTCTCCTAAAAAGTGTAATCTAAAAGATTATGTTATTGAATATCATCGTAATTGTGTGTTTTGTAACCAGAGTACCAAGTCTGCCAAACATTGTCAACAATATTATCTTCACAAGCATAACATGATCATGAAAATTATGCAGCATGGCAATCACATTCACCAACCTGTTGCTGAGACCCTGTCAATAGCGGCCCATGACCTCCTGATGTTGCTGCTGCAGTTGGTACCACTGATAGTGAAGTCATGGGTGACCACTTTGTAAAACTCTCCACATGGCACAATGAACTGCCAGATGGGAGCGGACGCGGCAAGAGCGCTGGAAACATCAGAAGGTCACAATCACTGATCCCATCCCATTCACAGTAGAAAAATCAACCAATAGTCATGAACCTCTCGGCTGAATTACATCACTTTCCTTAATTAAACACATGGTTACACATTACACTTAAGCCTTTCTAAATGTAAGATGTTATTAAGTTTCTAGGCTTGATACTCCATTAAGTATGCATATACTGAACTAATGCATTTTTAATAGAATGATATTTCACATTTAGATATAAACTACACTAGCTGTGACCGTTGAGTGTTTATAAAACATTTGCAGCGTCATCTTCATTTCTTCATAGATTAATATATACAGGGTTAGAAATTAATGGTGGGTGAAAATTCATAACATTAAAAAATCCCGCTTTGCCATCACAGGAATAAATTTATCAGATATAAAATATATCAGAACAGAAAACAGTTATTTTAAATTGTAATAATATTTCACAATATTATGTTTTTTATTATATTTTTGATCAAATAAATGCAGCCTTGGTGAGCAGAAGAGACTTCTTTCAACCCTAAACCGACCCTAAAATAGTAGTGTATATCTCATTTTATATATAATATTTGTTTCATTATTATTTATTATTAATATTCTGGTATATATGTGTAGAATATATGTATATAATAATAATAATATGTATAAAATATTACTCTACATGAAAATCAATTTAATATCAATATATTATAATATCATATACAAACGTGAAGGCGGCAAACACTCACCCTACAACTGCACTGGGATACTTCATCCTCAGCCAGGCCGCCAGCATCCCGCCGTAGGAGCCGCCGATGGCGATGACTGAACTCTTCTGAGCTCCAGACAGGGTTTTTTTCAGAGCTTTGATCAGCACTGCAAAGTCCGCTAAAGCCTGTTCTGAGGTCAGGTAGTTCAGATACTTTGCATTCTGGAGGAAAGGAAAGACAAGTCCAGAAGGTCAAGGACGGTGTTTGCTAAAGGACCCTTATGAGCAGCGGTCTTGACTCACGCTGTAAGACTCCTCGCCGAACGGCATGGACTCTCCATAGTAGCGATGTTCAGCAAAAACCAGCATGGCTCCCAGCTCTTCTGCTATATCCCACATGAAACCCTTGGGAAGAAGCAGAGGTACAGATGCTGAGCTTCTATTTTTACTAAGAGTTAGCATTTTATACTTTTACAAGATGGTAATATCTTATTCCTCTGGATGGTAATATTTCAAATGTTCAGCTTCACAGACTTGCCGATACTAGTATTTTTCGTAATGCTGTAATTCTGAAGTACATTATGCTGATCTAATGACACTGTGTTTATTATTATCATCAACTGTTAAAGTTGAAGTTCATAATATCTGTGTCACTAAACAGAATATAGTGCAACAGTGCACCGCCACTTTTTCAGCGTCCTTGGTTCCCAGAAGTACTTTTCCCATTTATTTTTCCCATAGGGATTTTGTAAAAGACAAAAAGACAAAGATACAAGACTGTGTACTCAATGAATATTTAAGTAGTTCAAGAGTTTAGGGAAACTGACTCGATGTCATTCGCAGTGCTTCATGGGAGTATTTAGGCACTAAAGTGTTCTTTTTGCAAATTAATTTGGTGGAGATTTTTTGCAGAATCATGGGTAATGTAGTTTTTCCACCAGGAATTGTGTTGTTAAACACGATTATTTTGAAAAATATGTGGAAATAATGTGGACTGATAGCTTAAACAAAAGCATATGCCATTGCTTAGCAACCTCGTATTTCACAGTAGGTCTGTCTTTAAAGGTTTATGAATTGTAAAAAAAATAAATAAAAAAATAAATTCCTCTATAGAGAAAATGAATTAGATTACTTCTGGAACCTGGCTGTTGCACTCTGTGCATGGATAATAACTGTTTCTCTGCTTGGCAAAAAAGCTCCCTGTTTTGTCAGTTCCACAATCCCTATGTCACAGAGAAGGTTTTCTACCATCTCTTCATATCTAAGAGCTTTTCAGAAAATGCATACTTACAGTGTTGTTACAGAACCATGTGATGTCTCCTTCATTGCCCGTGTAAAACAGGATTGGGCCTCCTTCCTTGTGCCAGTGCTCGTCGTTGAGAAGGTACCTCTGCTTGAACGTGCCATTCTCCAAAAAGCCAAAATGGTCAATCTGTAATAAAATAACTCTGATTAAGACACACAAAAATAACTGCTTTTAGAAAAAGTGCATAAATGCTTTTTAGAAAAAAAGAGAGAATCTCTATGATATATTAATTTCATTTCATTTAATGTAAGGTGTCATGCAAATGATGTCACCATGCAACTTGGCTGCCTATACAGTAGAAAGGCGATTTTTTTTTCCAAATCGATGCTACCTGACTAGAGAAAACTGAGAAAAAAGGCTGTTGTCTTTCCTTTTACCAAATAGGTAGGAAAACTTTAACACCCATAATGCACTGGGCATGTCGCCGTCCAAGGCCACTCCCACCAGTCTGCTATGGATACGCTTCCAGAGTCAAATACTGCCTTGTTTTAGTAGGAAATACTTCTTAGCAAACTTTTAGTCATAATGGTGTCGACTTGTATTGTTCCCGGGTGCAAGAATTCAAAGAGTAAACGTTTAGCGGCAGTGAGTTACTTTTTGTTTCTAGTGAAGGATCCAGCAGCGCGTTGTAGGCAAAGAATCGTGAATACGAAGAGAACGCCTAGATGGAAAATCTGAAAACCCTCTGTGTTTGTAGTCAACATTTCAAACTGGATGACCACGAACACAGTGAGATTCATAACGCTCTGAAGCTTTGAAGTGTTTTGAAATCGGCCATCACTATATAAGTCGTTATTTTGTTTTTTTGGTGCACGCAAAAATATTCTCGTCGCTTTATAATATTAATATTGAACCACTGTACTCACATGAACTGATTTAAATATGTTTTTAGTACATTAATGGATCTTGAGAGAGGAAATGTCATTGCTGGCTATGCAGGCCTCACTGAGCCATCGGATTTCATCAAAAATATCTTTATTTGTTTTCTGAAGATGAACGAAGGTCTTACGGGTGTGGAACGACATGAGGGTGAGTAATTAATGACATTATTTTCATTTTTGGGTGAACTAACCCTTTAAATCAGGGTATTACATTTTTGGTCCCACTTTATATTAAGTGTCTTTAACTTCTATGTACTAACTATTAATCATTTGATACAATGCGCTTATTGTGATACATGTTTTATGTAACTACATCTGTAATTAATTTCTGACTACATCTAAAATTACACTGTTGACTCGTCCCTTACCCCTTAACCCACCCTTAAAACATAACCATACTACCAAACCAGTCCCTAACATTACCCGTATCCCACCTCAGTAGTAGCGCAAGTGTTTTGCAAAACAACATGATCACAGTAAGAACACTGTACCTAACAATTTTCCTTTTTTGACATAAGTGCTAAGTAGTTAAAGACACCTAATAAAAAGTGGGACCAAATCCTTACTAATATTCGCTGCTGTTTTAACCATAACCAGTTTTAAAGGCTGTCTGTGCTTAACATACAGTAATGATACAACACTTTCTTTATTCCTGGGTGTTCTCCTCAATCTTCTGGCTTTCAGCCATCTCATATTTATGAGCGTGAAACCTCAGAGCAGGATGGAGGGATAATTAGCCTCAATTTGTATTAAAATCTAGTGCCAGCATCAGGGATGCCACATTAGTTCCGGTTTCAGCAGAATTGTGATATCCATTCATCCGGTTCAGAGCTCGTCCACTGTCTTCTACATTTCCATAAATTCTCCAAGTTTGAGGGAAGGAGTAAAAAGAATGTTAAAATTTCTTCCCAGAGCTGCAATTCTTAACAGTTCTCGCTCTTCTTGAATCCCACCCAACACTTAATAAAGAATGTTCTCTCTAGTGTTTTGTTTTTTTGTAAATACCCTCTTTCTCCTCCCGTTGGCAACAAAAGAGGCAGAAATTTTATGAGCCAGTGACAGCAAAAGGACTCTGAGCGCTCACAGTTACATTCATTCAACAGCAGTCAGAGCCTGGCCGCAGGTCAAACGAGTGTCAGCTATATTCACATGCTTTAGTGAGTTATTTTCTGTATAAGCTGTTACGTCTGAAGCCTCGAGCTCAAGAAAATGGCCTTTTTACATCATTTATAAGTCTATTCATTTCATTTTCACACATTAACGTCTTATTAAATAAATGTAATAATATAAATATAATAATATTAATAATACAAAATGATAAGGTAATTCAAACTTTTTACTTAATTTTTTTTATTTATTTTCTTTTTAAATTTAATAGTAACAGTTTTTATATTTTGTGTTAAAAACTACTACAACTGTTCAAAAGTTTGGTGTCTGTGTGATTTTTTTGTAATGTTTTTAAAAGAAAGCTCGTCTGCTCACCAAGGCTGCATTTATTTGATTAAAAATACAGTAAAACAGTAATATTGTGAAATATTATTACAATTTAAAATAACTGCTTTCTACTTGAATATAAATTAAAATGTAATTTCTTCCCGTGATCAAAGCTGAGTTTTCAGCATCATTACTCCAGTCTTCAGTGTCACATGATCCTTCAGAAATCATTCTAATATGTTGATTTGATACTAAAGAAACATTTCTTATTATTGAAAAAAACAGTTATGCGGCTTCATATTTTTTGTGGAAACTGTGATGCTTTTTTTCAGGACTCTCTGATGAATAGTAAGTTAAAAAAAACAGCATTTATTTTACATGGAAATCTTTTGTAACATTATAAATGTCTTTACCATCACATTTGATCAATTGAATGCATCCTTGCTGGATAAATGTATTAATTTCTTTTCTTTTTTAAAAAATCTTAATGACCCTAAACTTTTGAAAGGTAGTATAGCTACTTTTATTATACAATATACTTATTCTGTTGTGAAATTATATGTACAATGATATCATCTTTATCATAAGCTTTAAAATGACTATGACAGATTTGAGAACTGAACACAATCTCATAACTTGAAAACAAAGCATGTGATTTTGGCTGCAGAGGTTAGATGAGTCACATCATGGACACTGTGTTCACAGTGATTCAGAAATGCAGCGCCCCCTTCTGGCTGTTAGAAACTTAAAAAGCAAATGCACAACACTGGAATGGGAATTGAGAGTAAATCAATCTACTACCTGTTTCATGTCAAAATGTGGAAGTGTCACATAGCTTGTTTTGTAACTTACTTAATCACGTGTAAAATCTTTTTACAGGGTCTTTTAAGAAGAACCTGATCTGCAGAAAAGCTGTGGGTATTTTCCAGCTGCTAAAACAAAGAGAAAGTTCACCCAAAATGAAAATTCTTGCACTATTTATTCAATCTCAACACAAGTTTTGAAGAACATTCATGGTGCTCCTTTCCATTACATTGAAAGTGAATGGTGACCAGGAGCTGTCAGGCTCAAAAAAAGCACTATAAAAGTAGTCTATATGAATCATGCACTATATCCAAAGTCTTCTGATAGCTTTGTAATGTAAATTTAAGTTGCCTGACAACTGTGGCATCATTTAGCCTACTTAGGGATGAGCAGTTTCACAATTCTTCCTCATATCTTTTGTGTTTCACAAAAAAAATGAAAGTCATACATTACAAAAGACATGACAGGGAGTAAATTACTCCAGAATTTTCATTTTTCAGTAAATTAATCCTGTAATACACGATTTTAAGTTTTATTTAGCCCATCTGCTTCAAGGTTGGATGTGTTGTGCATTCAGAGACGCTCTTCTGAGCCTCGGGTGTAAAGAGTGCTTATTTGAGTATGTTGTCTTTCTATCAGCTGAACCAGTCTGGTCATTCTCCTCTGACCTCTGGCATCAACAAGGCATTTTCTCCCACAGAACTGCTGCTCACTGGATATTTCCTCTCTTTCAGACCATTCTCTGTAAACCCTAGAGATGGTTGTGTGTGAAAATCTCAGCAGATCAGCAGTTTCTGAAATACTCAGACCTGCCCGTCTGACACCAATGCCACATTCAAAGCCACTTAAATCACCTTTCTTCTTCATTCTGAAGTTCAGTTTGAACTTCAGCAGATCATCTTGACCATGTCTACATGCCTAAATGCATTGAGTTGCTGCCATGTTATTGGCTGATTAGATATTTGCAGTAACGAGCAGTTGAACAAGTGAATGAATTCTGGGGTAGAGTAGGCCGCAAAGAATCCATCTGTTGTATCCTTCATTGTCTGGGAAACAAAGGACACATTTCAAGGCTGCATTCGAAGGAGCCTTCGAATTGGGACAGCCTTCGTCACGCCGCTGACACAATATGCTATATGCACGGTTACTTCCTGGTTGTCGTTGAGCCAGCTCGGGCATTTCCGGGGGACTGTTAGCTGTTCATTATGTAGTCGCTGTACATCGACACAAAACCATCAGTGGTTGACTTTTTAATGTTGTATTCATATTTTAATGCAGTTATCACATTTACCTAATTTGCCAATAAACCAGTATTATTGATTGCAATAAAGACGAAGCTATTGGGACCGTTTAAAAACGCTGTGTCTGTAATTAGACACGCACACGGATTTTTTTCCCCCAGCACTTCAAATGTTATTTTTAATGTGATGACCACAAACATTATTTGTTCATCCTTCTGAGATTGTCCCCATTGTAAAACCGAACGTTTAAAAATGTAGGAAATTCAACATTTGATAGAAAACACTTATTTAAAAATAAAAAAGACAATAATTACCACTTTAACCAGCAGGTGGCGGCAAAGTAGCATTTATTTGCGCATATATCAGCCATTTCCTCTAATCGTTTTTCACTTCGTTTTTGACTAAATATTAAACATTATAAAATAACTAGGCTTAAAAATACATTTTGTCAATGTGAAGTATAAAATACTCAAAAAATCTTAAGAAAAACAATAACTTTTCTTGTGAATGAATGACAGAAAGCAAGCACCGCGCTTTCCCTTTGTAATCACAGCAGCTGTCAGTCAGTGCAGCGCAAGATCAATGATTTCAGCACACTTGTAAAAACACATTTTATTCAATTAATCTAACTAAAGTGCACAAAAATATTTAATTTTTAAAGCTTTTTTTTTTCACATAAAAGTGTGAAAACTGATTTAGCCGAGGAGGAACAATGAGGTACGTATTTATTTTTTATGCTGTCTTACATTTGAATAACTAAATTAATGCTATGCCTGACTATTTAAGTGACTATATTCTGATTATAAACTAAGTATTATACTACTGATGCTCAACACACCAGCAAATGACATCTCACCGGAAGTTTTCGAGCCGGCTTATATTATTGCGGAAGTTCTAAAGAACGCTCCGTGCATATAGCCCATCGGCCTTCGAATGCGGCCTTTGAAGGATGCAGCCTCTGAATTGGGACTCACCTTATGTTAATATATGCTTCAGTAGACTTCTGGTCTCTCAACTGCCTAGCAAAATTTTTACTAGTTGACATATAGCTGCTAAACGCAATGTCCAAGCTTAACGAAACTTGACACACAAAGACAACAGGACATTCTGAAGACGCAAAGGTTTCGTAAAATTCTGCCAATAAGGGGTGCTACAACTAAAAAACCATTATAACTCTGCAACCGTATGATGTTGGAGTCTTCTTTGCAGGACGTCCTAACAAGTAAAAAAAAAAACATTTATTGACAACTTGTCTAGGTCTGGGCACTGACACAAATTTCACAATTCGATTTTGATTCACAAGCTTGTGATTTGATTCAATTTTGATTTGATTCAATATCGATTAATTTGGGGCCTATCAGATACAGAAAAAATACCTCTCAACTAACCTGATTTCGCCAAGTACAACATGTTCCTGGATCAACATCTTTGTTGATCCTGGAACAACATTCCATTCAACCAGACTTGAGGAACAAGTTTACTTATGCTAAGTTTAAGCTTACAATCAGGGTTCAAATGCTTCTACATAAGTGTTATTCACCTGTCTTTTCCCTCTGATATTAGGGATAAGTTATGGGTAGGGGTAGGGAATGGGATATGGTTAGGACTAAATTTTCAGACAGGAATGTTGTTCCATGATCAACAAAATATGTTGACCCAGGAACGCATCTAAATCAGCAAAATGAGTATGTGCGTAAACTATACAGGAAAACCCAAATGTACATTATTATAGTATTAAAGTCATGAATTGGAAGTTGCGACCGACTTTACTTCAGTATTGTGACATATTATCCAAGTGAAACTGAATATTGAATGCGCAAAATAGAGGGCGTGTCTAGTTTTTTCCTGCTGGGAAATGATTGGATCTAGAAAAGTAAGCATTCCATTCAAAGCTCGCAGCAGACTGAGTTGGAGGGGATTCTACTCTTTTTTTCTTTTCTTTTTTAATATAAACATTCAAATGGTGGCTGTCATGAAATAGATTTATTCAAATATAGGCTACATTGCATATTGAAGAACAGGTCGAGTAAAAATACAATGAATACAGAATACAGCAAAATATATGCATTACAGCGATCTGTCGTGCCACAAGGATATATCGTGCCAAAAAAATATTGCAACAGCGCAAGAGCCATAGCCTATAGTCTATGGCAAAATATTGTCTATGTATCATCAACAAGAAAATATTGAGATATTGTACCCCCTGTTTTGTACACATTAATGCTTTTTGTACTGTCTAATGAATTTGAACACAGCTTTGCACTTGGTTGCTTGTCAAACAGTGCTCTCCATTTCATCATCCACAGCCAGCAACAGATGCTGAAAGGATATCTCACGACAACTGGCCAACCGCTCAACAAAGAGAATTAAAACACGTCAGACTACAGCTCAACTCGAGCGAGAATCTGAAATGAACCACAGAGGGACACACGTTTCATTTCCTCTACAGTTTGTTCTTATATTCTTTCTAGATCCTCATTTTAACAGCCTCATCTGCGCTGCTACAACTGAAGGCTAACGTTTAAGGCATATTAAGCGCTGACAAGGACAAAACCAAGACAATGAGGAGCAAGAAAGCCAGGAAATGAGCCTAATCTTCCTGACGGCTCAGAGGATGAGTTGAACAGACACCGAGAAACAATTGCCTTCACTCTGGTGTGTCCCGGTCAAGAAGTAATTAGATTCAGAGTACAGCATAACAGGATTGTTTTTGTCTAAATCTAGACGCAGGGATTTTCCTGTGTCAGCTTTTCACACGGACAGCATGTAAAAGATTAACTGCTAAGCCACTCTGCAAGTTGAAAATGAGACTAAATGTCTCTGAGATGTAAATTATTAAATAACAGGCAGCATCATACCACTCTTTCAATATTATATACTAAAGAAACATGTTTTTTAGTCAATGCATGTTAGAACACCATCAGGAACTGACACACACACACACACACACAAATACAAAATATAGGGACTTTCAACATTTCACTTTCAGTTCAATTAAGTGAAAAACAGGCAGACTGCCAACATATGCCTCTGCAAACGGGACCGATCCCAGAAGGGTAAAGGATCTGCTATTATTCTGTGGGGGCCACAAGGAAAAGGAAATTTCCTGCAGACACAATACAGAGCAGAACGGCACAGATTATGCACACATCAAATAAAGGAAATCCTTAAAGGAAGCCCAGTTGTAAGTTAATGAGCAGCCACACAACCAGATAAAACTGCTGTGGGCAGCAAAATAAGGCCTGGTGATGTGATCTATCACAAGAGTTTCTGACACAAGTTGATTGCAATGACAATGGTTTACAGCTCTGATAAATGAGCTGCTGACAAGTTTGAAAACTGTCACATGAGATTCTGATTACAAGATCAAAGTTAGAGAAAGACAGTAATCAATGTAACCAGATATTTACTCTTTTGTACTTCATTGGTTATTGAGTGCATTGATTAAAACTCACCAAATAGTGCATTTTTTTACTTATTTAATGTATTACAGTACCATAAATCACATAAAATGGTATACACAATAATAATAATAAAGATAATAATAATATTAAGAACAAGACATATGATTGTTATCGTTATTATTATTGAAAGTACAGCCATTGTGCATCTCTGAGCAGCACATAAGTGTTTCATTACTAAATGAATCTGTGTTTTTGAATGAATCGGGTGAGTCGCTGATTCAATGGCTCATTGATAAAGACGCTCACTTGCTTTGTTCCTGAATGAATCAGTCTTTTGAACGAATCGGTTGAATGAATGATTCAATGATTTCATATTTTAATATTTACAAAACACAAATCTTACACCATTATTTATGTAGTTGTAATTGCTGTGTAAATACATTCATGCATTTACGATTTTTATAGATAAAATAAACTGAGAAACTGAGAAACTTCACTATATTTGGTTGGGTCTCATTTACTTATTTAATGTATTACTGTACCTGCATAAAGTCAATTATTTTCATAAAGTGAAACATTTTATGTACAACAGTAGGCACACAAAATAGATGAAAATAAATCTGCAACCATTTAGATCGCAAACAACTTTGCGTGAATAAAATGGTATAAACAATAATGATAATAATACAAATAAAACAAATGATTGTTATTGTTATGATTATTTATTATTTTTGTTGTTGTTTATACCATTTTATTTATGAAAAAGAAAAAGTTGTTTGCAAAATAATATGCAAAGATGCATATTATGTTTTATTTAGCGATGCACCGATATGAAAATTTTGGCCAATACCGATAACTTGTTATATTTGAAAGCCGATAAATGATATATTGGCTGATAAATCTAAATCCAAACTTTTATACAATTTTTGAGAGCCTGATTACAAAAACAAATGTTCCACCATTAAAAGCCATGTCCCAAGCACAAAAAAACAATAACAGTGATCTCTAAACAAAGTAAACAAAGTTATTTCTTGACATGCATTTAAGTCCTATTAAATTTAGATTTCTCATGCCCAAGAATAAACAGTCAGGTAAGACAAGCAATGAAATCAAAAAGACACTTACCTGTTGATCAAAATAGAAAGTTTTGTATGAGACAGATCTGTGATGAGAGTAGGTTTGGACGGTGTGTCTGCCTAAGAGCTGCGGTTTGAGAGCCAGTGCATTACAGCTGATGATGAGCAGGAAGAGCAGAGCAGTGCTGGTCAGTCTCATGGCTGAATGAATGAGTCCAGTCACAGGTCATCTGAAAATATGAAGCGATGGATCATTTGCATACGCGGAACGAGGAAGGATGTCAAATGACTCGTTGTTGTTATTCCGTGACGCAAACTTTTCAACTACAGTAAAATAAATGAATAATAAAAAAATTAAAAACAAAACAAAACACAGAGATACAATGTAACGCCTTAAAAGACAGATAATACCGTAGTTTTTATGTGTCAAACTTCAGACAATTTTAGAAAATGATCGTGCAGTACGCTTACTAAATCTGTTCGCCATGTGTGTATAGTGATTAAGAGTGTCTTTCTGTCTCTGTGCTCACTCAAAGCGGATTATGTCTGTTGTTTCTGTTGATAAACGGCATGTTTTGTTAACTTCATTTAACGATTCAATGTGCTTCCGTATTGTAAACACGTGGTCGGCGCGATGCCTCATGGTTATTGTAGTTTCTTATTATTTTTCTTATTATTTTGAAGTTACTACTGTAAAATAATGATAAATTTATATGGTATTATATGGTATATATACATTATATATATATATATATATATATATATATGTGTGTGTATATATATATATATATATATATAATAGAATTTTTATATTATAATATAACTTAGATTTACCAATTTTTTTTTTGTAAAGAAAATTTAATCAACAAAAATGTTTTACTTATTCCCACAATGACAACACAGATAGTGTCATAACCATGTTTATTTGGAGAAATGTATTAACTTGCAGTCTATACGCTGAGAATTAAAACACAAAGTTACACGAACAGAATTGCTCAAGATAACATATTCGCAATACTAAATTGCTGCAGTCGTGGGGTTTGTCTCTTTATGATAAATGTATCACAGATGATGCATCACAACTTATATACCGAAAGCACATAAATGTACAGCGAAAGAATTGAGTTTCATCTTCACTAGACAAAAGACTGTTACTCCTTGATGAATATTGTCTTTACATAATGACACAGACATAATAACATTGTCCATACAGAAAAATTAAGCGCTTAGTAATACAACTTATACTGAAAATTATGGCCTTTAACATAGAAAAGAAATTATTCTAGAAAGTCCCATTGGTACACAATGCAACACATTACAATATGGCAAGTATCTGTAAAACAAAGCTAGACAAAAATACCTGACAGAGAAAATACTGTGCATGGCACATCATGTAACATAGAAAGAAAACAGTTTATACAAAACTAGAAAAGGTTATCACTTTAAAATAAAATGTTAATAGAAAAGCTTAATATCATATAAGCAGCTATGCGTAAATATGAGGAAAATGCATTATACTGAAAAGTAATTGGCAACAACCAAAAAAAAAAAAAAAAAAAAAAAAAAGGTAAATCAATTGGTCCTCAAGTTAAACATTGTTTAGTGTTGGATTTTGCTGAGCGTTTAATAAAATCATTTTAAACAAAATCATTAAATCATCGTTATTACCAAGCACGCGGCATCTAAAACCTTAGATGTAATTCCATCAATTTTGTTAAAAAAAAAGGAAAGAAAAAAGCTCTGTAGCAGCAAGTAAAATACTGACAGTCTATAAAAGAGGAGATTCACAGTTCCATTGTAATGACACAGGTGCAAACAACCTTACAGCACAGCCAAGGTTGGAGGTACAAGTTCCAACTGTTTAAAAGTCATTAAAATGCACAACACAGTTCCAGAACAGAAATCAGAATCACTGCATCACACCGTTAAACAACTCCATCGCCTTCTCCTCCATATAATGCACTGAAACACAAAGACCATTTGTGCAAGAACTCACTGAAACATCTATGGAATACACGATATCTCTCATTCACACAAAAACTACACTCACACTGTTCTCTTGGCCTCTCAGGTGCCAAAAGCTTTGAACATCGCTACGGTTATTACAATACTAAAGCTGGACTAAATTAACTACAAAGCATCCTGGTATATTTCAGTTCTTGTAATATGTAATAATGCGTAAGAGGACAGAATATCTCCAAATGGGAATCAGGAGTATTCCTAGGAAAAAAAAAAACTATTAATATGGAATGAAATAAGCATTTTAGACAGTGCATTATAACATTTAAGTTTTAGCATATAATGTGCAAAGCCACTAAAAATGTCCGGACCGGTAGATCTCATAAAACCTGTCAAGAACACGCCATTCAAACGTTTGAGGTCGGTAAGATTTTGTAATGTTTTTGAGTCTCTTGTGCTCATCAGGGCTGTGTTTATTTGATTAAACACAGTAATTTTGTGAAATATTATTACAGTTTAAAATGACTGTTTGAATAGATTTTAAAATGTAATTTATTCCTGTGATGCAAAGCTGAATTACTCCAGTCTTTAGTGTCACATGATCCTTCAGAAATCATTCTAATATGCTGATTTGCTGCTCAAAAAACATTTCTTATTATTATCAAGGTTGAAAACAGTTGTGCTGTTTAATATTTTTGTGGAAACTGATACATATTTTTCTGGAGTCTTTGATGAATACAAAATTTATTTGAAATAGAAATCTAAATGTCTTTACCATCACTTTTTATCAATTTAATGCATCCTTGCTGAATAAAAGTATTAAAGGTGCATTGTGTAAATTTTAGCGGCATCTAGCGGTGAGGTTGCAAACTGCAACTAACGGCGCACACCCCTTGCACCCATCTCTTTCAAGGAAGTTACGGTGGCCGTCTGGCCGACAGAACACAAAGATGTCGTCGATTGAGACAGCAGAATAGCTGTGTGAAGCAATGAGGTTTCTTCTTACTTCTAACAAAGTACGGTCTCTGCTTCTAATAAACCTGATGACTACTACTACTTCGTGCGAATTCAACGTAGAGGCGATGCAAGCTGCCTCTAAAAACACGAACAATTTAGAAGAACAGCAACATAGTGACGAAACGCGCTCTGTAGAGTGTATGTCCATTTAGGGCTGCTGTAGAAACATGCCGGCGAATAATGGGACTTGTCATGGAGGGGGACCCGCAGTGTATGGAGATAGAAATGGCTCATTTTAAGGTAATGAAAACATAACGGCTCATTATGTAAGGTCTTTATGCACCACTGAAAACATAGTTATGTATATTATATTGCATTTCTGTCAATAGATCCTCCCAAATTTTACACATTGCACCTTTTCTTTTAAACAAATCTTACTGATCCCAAAATTTTGAACGGTTGTGTATTTCACTTCGAAATCTTAACCATAATTTTGCAAAGAAAATGTTTTGTGAACAATAACATTTTTACAGTGTGCTTAATTTCCATAAAAAATTATGCACATTTTCCCTACCTATTCTAGTGACTGTAATGCAAAAACAAAAAACAAAAAAAAAACACCCTTTAAAGTATGTATATGTTATGGTAGAATATGTTGTACTGTGAAAAAAATAATACAAATAAAATTATATATATATAACTGTCTGGACAATTACTGTATTGAGAATCTAATGAGAATTATTTTTAAAGTAATGAAAACAAATAACGTCAGAAATAATATATCCAGACCAATATATTGACATGATTTGAGACACATTTTTGGGAGAAATATGACCCAAACATGAGATTCCCCGGGGTGCTATGTAATGTATGTTGACAGGATGGAAATGACAGAGGCACATTGGGTTTTTGCTGTGACTTATCAAAATGACATGGCCTTCATTGAGTATTAACAGCCAGACTTCCATCCAAGCAGTAAGGGAATTTTATATTCTCCGCCTAATAAATGAGGGTGTTTTACTTCGCATCTTCCTGTCACAGATTATTGAAGGTAGCTGGCTGTCTGTTTGCATTGTTGACTTCTTCATTAAAAAAAAACATGCATAAGCAACCTCAAACGATCTCGCAAGCAATCATCAAGAAGTGCATTTTGTGCGAGTAATAAATGTGCATGTCAACACACCAGTTTTGTGGCAATGGGTCTTAAAAGAGCAGTTCACCCTAAAATGAAAATTCTGTCAGCATTTACTCACCCTCATTTCAATCCAAACTGTAAGCATCATATGGCTTCAGAAGACTTGAAATATAGCGCACAAGTCATATGGACTGCTTTGGTCACTGTATGCTTTCATTCGGGAAGGGAGCAGCGTGAACATTCTTCAAAACATCTTCTTTTGTGTTCCACAGAAGAAAGTAAGTAATAAGGGTTTGGGATGACATGAGGGTGAATAAATGATGACAGAATGTTCATTTTTTGGATGAACTAGTCCTTCAAGTGGGTGAGATTAGGGCTGAAAACAAATCTCTAATATGACAAATACATTGGCTCTCAAGTCAGCAGGGAAATCCCAACTGTTGCATTGTATAGAAGTGTAGAAAATCTCATTGTCTGACCTACTAGCAAGCATTATTGTGTAACAAGGCCCTTTTTCTGGTCCAAAAGCATCTAGGAGCTTCAGACCCACCTCTTTAAAAGCAGCATCATCTTGTTATCATGTTTTTCCCGAATACAAGTTTTAAAATACCCAGGGATTTAAGAAGGGTAAAAGAAGTAGACGTCAACAACAGTGGCAAAGTGGAACCACTGCAACTACGTAGTGGTCACCAACAATACAACCACTTTGTATGCAATCCATGTTGCGTCCTCCTCAGCCAGACATGGAGGCCAAGTCTACTTAGTTCATGCTGCAGCAACTCAAGTAATTGATGTTTTTCCCTTCTCCAGGCATGGGGGTGGAGTCGTTGTTGTCCAATGTGTTTTGCTTGGCCTCGCGGATCAGTTCGCAGGCCAGATCCAGAAAGAGCTTCTCCACGTTGTCCGATTCTTTGGCGGAGGTCTCCAGGTACAGCATGCTCTGTGCCTCCGCAAACTCCTCCGCTCGCTGCCGAAGGACTTCTCGCTTATCGGCCAAGTCTATCTTATTCCCTGTGAACAACAATAGCAGTAAATAGGGCTCAAATAATCTGGTGACAAGGACATCCAACATACTGTATGTTGACTGTAAAAGGTCTAAAATAAGCAAGTCAGTTTGTTCTGTGTTAACAAGCTGTTTGCTTATTCAACAGCTCCAAAAACGTATAAATGTTGATAGACAATTTCCTACATCTGCATGAGAACCTTAACCAGCAAGTATACGAAACTTTACTGATAAACTTTTTTGTAAATCACAGATGTTATGAAACTATCAGCATTAAAATCAAGGTGAAACGGAAGTAGCGACGTAAAGAATTTGTTCTATAATATTGTTGAATGGATTTTGAGTTGTGGAGAAATCGAGGCAAAAGTGCGTGAGTTCATGACAAATTAATGCAGTGGTTAGATCATGGGTTTTTTTTTTTTCATTTGCGATGCCTGGCAAAAGTTAAAGGTACACTAACTATTTTTGTTCAAAATTAAGAACATTTAACATTTAAGTCAATACATCATCCATCCTTCTTTCAAAACATGTTTTTGTCTTACCCTGATTCACTATGGTAAGCCTATTATAAGTGTTTATATTTTAGATGTAGCAGGACGGTTTTCATGGGATATTGTGTACATACGTCACTCGCCATATCTGTAAATAGAGAAAAGTTGCTCTGGCTACTTTGATGCATGTATGGTAGTGTTGTCAAAAGTACCGACCACAATACCAAGTCGGTACTGAAATTTTAAAAATGTGATGCTTTGAGCACTGTTGAGTGGATTCGTAAACACCTCTGATTGGCCACTGTGTTGACGCGCTCATCAGATATGTCTTTGATTGGCTACAATGATCAACGCTTCAAAAACATGTTGTAAATAGACATCAGTGACGCTCTTTACCGAGTGCTTAGACAGATACATACTGGAGTATTTGTAACGTTTGAAAGGCGTCTATCAGCAGACCGGTCCACTGATATGACGCCTGCTTTCAAACGCTCCCACTTTCAAAGCACTTTTAAATTCAAACAATTCCGTGTGCTTTCAAACACTCCCATGCGTTGATCATTGTAGCCAATCACAGACATATCTGATGAGCACGTGAACACAATGGCCAATCAGAGGTGTTTACAAGATGCCATCGCTCAACAGCTCTCAAAGCATCACATTTTTAAAATTTCAGTACCGACTTGGTATCACGGTCGGTACTTTTGAGAACATTAGTGTATAGTGTGGGAGTGGCATAAATTAGTTGTCACAATGAGTGAGAAACGTTGACATGGAGCCGCTAAATCTCCAAACTCAGGGGAATCATGCCGAGTCTGCTGGCAAAAAGATCAGACAGACAGAGCTCGTAATAAAACACGAATCAACATTGGTTTGGCTTTTCAGAGATGACGAGAACTGAGAGATTTGAAATGTTGTAAAAGCGACGCAGAGATTTTTTTTTTTATTACTCAACAGGCAATTATAAGTTATTTTATTGAACAGATAAATTGTCATATGTAGCTCTCTAGCAGAGTTCATTGTAAAGCATCATCTATTATGAAGGGTCATATTCATCCGCAGTCACACAGTGGGCCCTATCATATACCCGGCACAATGCAACGCAAGTGTTTTTTGCTAGTTTCAGCCCGATGCAGTTATCATTTTCACATCCAGTGCCACGTTGTTTAAATAGCAAATGCACTGGTCTGAAAACGAGGTGTGTTCAGGTGCATTGTTGCCGTGTTGCTATTTTGAGGCAACTGAAAACGACTGTGCCATTGACCAACAAAAACCTGAAAAAAAAAAAAAGTCGATGGCGCAGTATTTTTTTGTTATTTAAAGGGCGTGTTAGTAATATGCGCCCATAGGCAGGTGCACAATGCGCGTACACTCTGCTTATTACACGCACAAACATGCCAAATATTAAAAATAAAAGGATTACAATGTAAAAGATTATTATTGTGTACATAAAGATAAAAATGCCTACATGTCATAATGGATAGTCATTGCATGTATCAGAATTACCTATTTGCAGTAATAATGAATGAATTGGCTAATTATTTGAACAATCGTGACAATACACACATGTATTTAAACTGACTCCTTAGGTTGAGGGTGTCTATATTCCGCCATGTAAATAGCGAATCCGCCATGGCGCAAACGCACCTGGCTTTTAAAGGGAATGGGAGATGAGACTCTGATTGGTTTATTGCACATTACGCCCAAAACACACCCATGAGTTTGTTTTACCTTATTTATTGATATGTACAGCACTTTGGTCAATCTTGTGTTGTTTTAAAATGTTTTATAAATAAACAATGAATAAATGAATGGTGGGGTTTAAGTGGACTAAATGATTGGAGAAGTAATGCGTTTGTCACCAGAGAGAGTTAGGACATTTTGATTAAATATTAGGTGGTCATTTTTTTTTCCAAAAAATTAAAACTCTGTCATCAATTACTCATCCTCGTGTTGTTCCAAACCCATAAAAGTTTCGTTCATCTTCGAAACACAAATGCAAATGTTTTAATGAAATCTGAGATATTTCTGTCTCTTCAATGAAAGTCTATTTACTCAAAATTCTTGATGATTCAAAACGTTTATAAAGATTGTAAATTAAATCCATATGAATCGAGCGGTTTAATCCAAGTCTTCTGAAGAGACACAATCGATTTATATGATGAACAGATTTGATTTAGGCTTTTATTCACATATAAACACTGATATTCAAATGTACATTGAGCACTCAAATATGGTCAACGGAAGCTCAAACATGTTTGCTTTGATCAATATTTAAAATATTCAAAATATTGATCAACATCAATAACATGCATTTAGAAAATATATAAGGTGAATTTTCATTTCATGGTTTCAAGGTTTATAAAGTTGTTTGTCAATAAACCAGTAAACAATAAGCTTACTGTACCTGTGTGCTCCTCAACTGAACAATTGTTTCTAAAATTAGCCTGTGGTCTATTGTGTAGGACAGTTAATCTGATAATCCTAAAGAAACATGACCTTTGACGTTAGAAGACCGTGTGTAACACATGACTTTGATTTTAAAATGTATATCATCATTCTATATACTGTAGCTGAGAAAGAACGGCTAAAAGACAAATACAATTTTTTTTAAATTAGAAAAATTATTTTATTGAAGCTCAAATACTCACCTACTAAGATTGTCACCACTTGGTTGTTGGCATACTGCTCGATCTCCCTCAGCCACTCAGGAAGGCACCGGAAGGAATCTTCACAGGTGATGTCGTAGGTGAGAATGAGGGCGTTGGCACTGCGGTAGTAACTCTGGGTAATTGAGCGGAACCTCTCCTGCCCGGCTGTGTCCCAGATCTGGAGCTGTGGGGATGAGCGGATCAAATAATCAGTGAAGTCACTTAGCACGTTTAGCAGAACCCAACACAAACTGGAGCTTTCAGTCCATTTCATTAGCAGGAAGTGGAGTGAAATGTGGAATAATGCTCAGTGGTGCCTACAGATGCAAAAACACATGCTAAATCAGTCACAGTGTTCCAGTGGAATAAACTGATGCTTTCTACAATTCAATTCCATGTTTGTTCAAATAAAAAAATAAATAAAAAGTGATTGAGTATCTACAGTATTTATACCAAGTGCAAATAGCAGAGGCTATTTACACTAACTCCACCCAGTTGTCCAAAAATTACATATAACCCATATTTTTCATAATACAAGTCACGTTTTTTATAAATGTGTTTAATGCAACTGACGTCAAGCATGCAAAACATGCGCAAAGAGAGGAAAGAGAGGAACGTGAGCCCAGGTTTATTTGTATAGCGCATTTCTCACATGCTAGGTTCAGTTTCACTTTAAATAAATTTGTTTAGACTTGGTATTATATTGTTTATTATGAATGCCACTGTAATTTATGTTTGTTTTATACTCATGTTTTTTATTCCTGTTCTGTTCTGAATACCATTAAATTTAAGTAAGAAAAAAAGTATTTGTAATGGAGTGAAACTAAAAAAAACATGTTTAGTGTTTAGAAAGTTTGTAAATGTTTTATTTATTATGTATTTTGACATTATTTGTGAATTTAATATTAAAATGTGACTTGTACACTGATGCAAACTTGTCTTTTTGTGTGTGTGTGTGTGTTTGTTTTTTTTGTTTTTTTTTGGCCCAGTGCGACTTGTATAGTATATATATTTGTAAAGCAAATTCCTACAGTCTTTTTTTTTAAAAAAACATTGATTTTTCTGATATTTAATATTTGGCTTTTATTTGGCCATGTTAAGAATCCTCCTTAGGGCCCTATGAAATCAGTTTTATTTTTTCCCCCAAATTCCGTTTTTTTTCTTCCAAATTACATTTTTTCCGTTTTAATTTTTCTGGATTCCATTTTTTTCCCCATTTTAATTTTTTTGTTCTCCATTTTAATGGTTATATTAAATTTTTGTAATCAAAAAGCATATCTAATTAAGTGAAATAATGAAACATACAATTTAACAATTTTACAGTTTTACAGTTTATTAAAGTGATTATTCCTTAAAGTTTTAATAATAATTTATTATTATTATTATTATTATTATGTGTTAGTAGTAGTATTATTACATTGAGACGTAGCTAAATTCTACTGTACAAAAGTAATATATTTCTGTCACAATTTCTTTAAGTTAAACTGAACTTTTATTTTGACTGTTTACCGTGAAGACCTTTGAGTTTCTGTGTGTTTATGATATGACAATAGTTTTTCTCGAATTAAATGGCAAAATGCTCATGAAGTGACTCTCAGAGCGGTTCTGGAGATGAAGTTCGTGCAGCTGAAAACACTGCTAGTGTCACGCGTGCCTCAGTGTGTGTGTGTGTGTGGGAAATAAAACGCGCATCTGCGCCATTCATTCACACAGAGACACAGAACATACAGGATTCATATTTAAATAATCTTTTTTGTGGTTGAATATTCACAGACACTACTAGTCTATATCGTGATTTGATTTTAAGTGTACTGATCTACTTTTTATATATTCATTAAAAAAATTTACAAATTCCATGACATTCCGCATTATACAGTAAATTCCATTTTTATGACTGGATTCCGCAATTCCGTCCGTGTTTTCTGCATCGCGGAAATCATAGGGCCCTACTTATGTCACTCCCAAAATCTACCAACAGACTTGTCAATGGATAATAATTAAAAAACAAGTTATTTATTATTATTGTTATTATTAGTAGTTTTATTATTATTGTGAATATGTGAATAAAAGCCTAAATTCAAAAATCTAAATTCATCAAATAAAGTGGTCAAGTCTCTTCAGAAAATTTGGATTCATATGGGTTAGTTTCACAATCTCTTTATGAACTTTTTGAAGCGTCAGTTCTGTAGCTGTCAATGGAGGGACAGAAATCTCTCAGATTTAATAAAAAATATCTTCATTTGTGTTCTGAAGATAAACTAAAGTCTTACACATTTGGAACGGCATGAGGATGAGTAAATGATGACAGAATTTTCATTTCTGTGTGAACTATCCCTTTAATACAAAATAAAGTATGAAAACTAAACTAAAATATATTTCACTTTTCACATTTCTTTATGAATAAGCAATAAACACTTTATTTCAAATTAATTCCCACAGTTGTCTCAAAATGAGTCACACCCACCTTCACCTTCACTCCTTTTATTTCCACAGTCTTGATCATAAAATCGACTCCAATGGTGGCGCCTTGTCCAGGAGGGAACAGCCCCTAGACAATGCAAGATATAGAAGTTTAAATGCAACGATTATTATGAAATTATAATTATCAAGGACTGTCAATTCTGTAGACACACTGCAAACCTCTAGTGCTGCTGCATTACAGGAAATTATTCCACACACCTGAGTGAAGCGTCGGACGAGGCAGGTTTTGCCCACTCCTGCATTTCCTATCAGCACAATTTTGAATAAGTAGTCATAATCCTCCATGCTCATGCTCAGCTGAGGGAACGTGAATTAAGACAGACAGAGAGAGAGAGACAGATAATATGTGGGTGTTAAAAACTGCAATGCAAAATACACACGGCTGAGCAACATCCTTCTGATAAAACCCTGTTTGAAGTAACAGAGCCTCAGCAGCCCTTACAGAACAAACATTTCAATGACACCAGTGATGCATTACTGAGAACAAACGAGGGAATAAACTACGCCTGATGTCTCTGGGGACCATTTTTTTGCTTTCCATTCTTTAATTTATTAGATCAACAGTGCCTCTGTATTTCACCACACACATTAGCTGTGTTTGTTTCTGAAGTGTTGCTATAGGAGAAGCTGCTATGCATGTGCTCAAGCGCTGCTGTTGCCAAGGCCTATGGCAGGATGCTGAGAGGAGCGCAATAAAGACACAAGGAATAAAGAGCAACTCCCAGAGGCCTGTCAACACACATGCATGCAGGCAAACACTCGTTCAACAGCTAATTAAGAATGACAATGGACATAAGCATATGCAACTTAAAAGAAATACAACTGAAAATGTGCATAAACTCCCTTTAAAAAACATTGTCACCACTGCAAACAAACTTCATTTCACATATAATGTAATTAATATTTTTAAAAATAAACAATATATAATTAAGACAATTATTAGTTGAGTTTGTAATCAGAGTCTTTATGCACACAATTTATGGCATATACATATTTTTGTTTTTTTATAGCCATTCATTTGCATTGATTAGTTAAAAAAAAATGTTGTTTAACCCAAATTATGCAACAACATGAGCACAACTTTTTACTCCCACATCATAGAATGAATAACAAAAATATATTTCATTTTGATGCAGAAATAAATGTTGAAAATAGGTAAACTATAACTTTACTATTCCTTTACATAACATATTAAACATTATGACACTAATTATGTAGGGGAAAATCTATATAAAATTAAAGAATATTAAATCACAGAACAGAAAAATACTTGATCCCCACTCGGTACAGATGAAAAAGATCTGCAATATCTCCAAGCAGAAAAATGAAATCTGATATGCAATATATCTCTGAGCAGAGGAGAAGGAGAAAATACAGACGTGGCCTAAATCATGTTTTTTTTTTTTCTTTCTTTCTATTAAGACCCTTTATAAATAGTGAAAACTACGCATTTTATTTTATGATGAAATAAAACCAGCAGGCACAATGTTCTCCATTAGCTATAGCAGGATGCTCTGAACATTAAAGGTCACATTAAATCATATTTACACTCACCAAACACAGGGGATTCACCCCACTGCTTCTATTATTCCGAATGCATTCAGTCTTTTCTTCAGGCTCTAAATCTAAACAATAATAGCAATCGTTCAGCGCCAACAGCAACCTCGGCAGATTTTCGGCTCCAGTGTTGCACAATGATCGCAGAGTTTCCTCGGTTTTTTGATAATGACGTCATGCTGCTTCCCCAGTGGAAGCCCGAGTCCGGAAAAAACCGCCGCTGCATTCTGGGATTTGGAGTTCTGCTTCTACCCGCAGCGACTTTACTTGATTAAACTGTGAAAATGGCAAAACAGAATTGCAGAAAAGCTAATAAGTCGATTTTTAGATCTAAGGAAACTTTCTATAGTTTCCATGGTTTCGCCAAGGGGAAAATGTTTTTTAAAAGGTGGCCTAACTGAAAACTCTTATCTCACAATTCTGACTTTTTCTCACAATTGCGAGTTTACATCTCACAATTGCAAGGTGTAAACTCATAATTGCAGGTTTACATCTCGCAGCCCTGACTTTTTCCCTCAGATTTCTGTGTTTACATCCTGAAATTTTGACTTTTTTATCTGAAATTTCAGTTTACGTCTCGCAATTGTTTTTTTCCCGCCACAAAATAATAAAATAAAAAAGGTAATTGCTACTTCTCACTATTCCGACTTTTTTCCTCACAATTGTGAGTTCATGTCTAGCAATTCTGACTTTTGTCTCCTCAGAATTGCGATGAAAAAAGTCAAAATTGTGAGATAAAAAATTCGCAATTACCATTTTATTATTATACTCTGTGGCGGAAACAAGCTTCCATAGGGTGCATCCAAAATCACATACTCTCTTGAGTGGGTAATTATTTTGAATAAGTAATCACTTCACGACCGCTAAAAAGTACATTCTAGAATGAATGTGTGTAGTATGAATGTAATCTGTATGTACTACATCCGCCATGTTGTCATTATCATGTGACCTACCAATGTCAGTTGTGTCGCTTCACTGCTATTCACAAATCCTCTCCCATGGCCTCATGGGATAGTAAGTATCCGTCATCCGGGTACTTTTTCCCTACTCTTTCATGAGTACTGTGAATTCAGACACTTCTTTTGTCAAGATGCTGTATTCAACCACATACTAGCATACTACTCTTACTAATTTTACAACATCATTCTATAGCAGAAGCAGTAAGAGCAGCATATATTGATCAGCCATATTGTTTTTCGTCTACTGTATAGTAGTACAGAAGTAGAGTGGAGTGGGGGAAAACGCCCCTTTGGGGTAAAACGCCCCCCAACTGTCTTTACCAAAATAACCACTAGATTGAGTCAAGATATGTTTTTGTTGTTGCTATGGACTATGTTGACAAGAGTGATGTACAAGTATTTACTGTGAAGCTTTCACTGGTGACGTACTTCGGATGGATTTCACGTTAAGTGATCTAATTTTCAGCAGTAAGACAGTAAGATAATAAGTGTTTTAAAGCTTGATGTTTTGCAGAACATCACAGTTATGAGAATAGTAAGGCCTGTAGTTAGGAAGTACATGTAATTTAAGGAAAATATATATATATATATATATATATATTTTAGAATGACAATTTTTTTTTTCAAACACTATCTATGGGGTAAAACACCCCCAGCCACGAGGGGTAAAACGCCCCCTTCTCACTATCATAATTACTGTAGTTACTCTGTTCTGAACATCAAATTCTTTGTTTTTACATCAAATATAATCTAACTAGGTGGTTGAATAAAAGTATTTGGACTTTATATTT